>JASVEL010009124.1:0-34583 GCA_032618575.1 Nicotiana noctiflora | reverse complement strand
ACCGGTTTTGCAACTTATCCAAACCTCGTTCTAAAATGGGAATTAGACACTATACAGAAAAGAAGTCACACGAAGTGCACCCTTCTTCATGATTTAGAAGACTCAGAGAGGAGATTGGTTCCGGCACAATTTATATGTACAGTTCACACAATATCAAAGCAATAAAAACAACATTTTGCACATTGATGCCAACATGTAAAAAAATCAGATAATAAAATATGCCAAATACAACAGTTATTCCGAGCTCGAATTCTAAAGAAGATTTTCCCCAGCAGAGTCGCCAGAGCTGTCACACCCCTTTTTACGCACCCGCAAGGATGCAAAGAGTTTTTCCAATTAAAGGACAATCGAGATGGGATTTATTTTAATTATTTCAGAGAGTCGCCACTTGGGAGATTTATGGTGTCCCAAGTCACCGGTTAAATCCCGAATCGAGGAAAAGAATGACTCTATTTAACAGTCCGCGAACCAGAAATCCGGATAAGGAATTCTATTAACCCGGGAGAAGGTATTAGGCATTCCCGAATTCCGTGGTTCTAGCACGGTCGCTCAATTGTCGTGTTTGGCTTATCTATCTGCTTTTTACAATTATGTACTTAGTGCAAGTTAATACCCCTTTACCGCTTTTATTATTGGTTGTGATTTACGAAAGAGAAAGTTGCTTAAAAATATGCTTCCGAATCACGTCACATGAAATGCACCCGGATCCTCGACATATTCGTATTCAACATTCGGGGTTTGGATTTGGGTCACATGAAATGCACACCCGTATTTAAAAAGGTAAAACTAAAATATGCGCCCGGATCGACTACTTATTTACACGGTTGAGAAAGGCGTGATATTCGTTAAGAAACGACGCATCTCGAAACCTAAGTATTTATATGTACATTTATGACGGCTATGTGATTAGTGTAACTATTGGGCGAGGCGTACCTTTGATTCAAATCTAAAGCGAACTACATCTCACTGTATCTCACTTAAGAGTTGATTCCAAATTACTTAAAACTTGCTACGAACCACACCGCATGAAATGCGCCTGTGGTTCCTGACACGCTTTGTTCATTCTTGCCCAAAATCGGGGTCGGGTCACATGAAATGCACCCCCGACTCTTTTTAATCTAATTACGTCATTCCGTTGAGTGACAACTTCCTAGCTAATCTTGCTTTTAACATAAGGTCTATCATTTAACAGGTTTGGAGATTATACACATGAGTAGAGAAGATTGAACAAAGATACAACAGACTAATTTGGATTTACGTGTATATCTAATGATAGTGTATCTTTGGTCTAGCTACATTTCCGTAACAAAACTAGCAATACAAATTTAATTGAAGAATAACAGAATGTAATTAAACATAAGAACTATAAACGACTACATGTTTCAATAGACTTTATGTACAAGCTTCAAACTTCATTCTTTTCGTACCAAGGAACTACAATAACAGAGGTATGTACCTGGAATGCGGAAGGACAAGGAAGAGTGAGCAATGGCAATGCAGCAACAGCAACAAGAACAGTAACAGGAACAACAACCAAAGACCAATAATAACCACAGTAAACCAACAGCATTCAACAGTATACCAAACAGCCACAACAACCAATGCAATCAAATAGACCAATAGCCCCGACAACCAGTGACAAAACTGGATTGACAGCCACCAAAACCAGCCAGGCAGCACCACTACAGTCACAAAACAACAACCAGCAGCAACCAAATAGACCAACCAGCCACACAATAGACCAAGTGAACAACAAAAAGAGTGGCAGTGGACCCAACAGTAACAACACACTAGCACTGAACTGGCAGCAACCCAAAAGACCAACCCCAGGCAGCAAACACTAACAGACCAACAGCAACACAACAGTGTAACAACAACAACAACCAAACCAGTGCAGCAACCAAACGATCAAGGCAACAAATCACTAACAGAAGAACCAGCCGGACAGTAGCCAAGAAAATTCGATGAAACAGTGACTCCAAACCAATGAAACAGTGACCTTTTGTCACTCTCAGTGTACTCTCCAATCTCTGTATGTATATCCTCTCAAGTGTCTATATGTATCTATGAATATTTGCTCTCCAGGTACTGTTCTTTGCTCTCCCAGATGCTCTCAAGTGTCTGTGTGTATGCCTATCAATGTATATCCCTCCTCTATACATGTATGAATATGCCCTATTTATAGCCAATAGTCCCTCCAGAACACCTGCCCCTAAGGTTACTATCACCCTGCCCACTCCCAACTCTGCCAGACCCATCAAATTCCCTGCATTCCCCACTACCTACTGTCCAAAATATGGACTTAAGCATTAAACAATGCTGGTGGCAGTGTTCAGTGGGATGCCCTGCTGTGACAGTGGATTCCGCTGACTAGCCTCATGTGCAGGGCACCCAATACTCTAAGTGTGAACCCTGATTCCCTAGTTGGCTTAATTTGAATCACAACTTTTAGTTTCAAACCAATCAAACAGTAACAAGCTCTATACCAGTGAATTGCATCAGGCAGATTCAAGGGATTAATATTACGAACTATTTGACGACTTTAATCACATTGGACTCATGATTCATTTTAACTACTAAAACAGAGTAATTGGCCAAATAAAAGGCCTCAAAGGAGGATAGCAGGTCGACTGTTATGAGAAATTAGAAGCATGCTAGCATAGAATTGAAACAATGAATAACAAACACACATATTCACAAAAATCGCATTGAATCGACCAAAAGAAGGAATGAATACCTTGCAAGAAATCTGCCGACCAAACTTCGAACTAAAACTCGGACTTATTGAAGCCAAACGGGCTTTAATCAAGATGTTCTCGATTGAGAACACCTGGACTAAAGTCCCTTGGACTTCAATTGTGGCTAATCCGGCTTGAATTGAGTTTCTTCAAAATTAGGGTTCTTGGGCTCGGATTTGGGGCTTTTGCATTTTTGGTTAGATTCGAAGCAAACCAATGCCGGTGGGAGTGTGGGGGAGGTGTGAGGAGACCGTGGTGTGAATTTGGGGTGATTTGGCATAGGTTCGAGTTTGACTCGAATCTTCAAATGAAGATTCGAGGAGCTCCGGCATGATTCGAGGTTAATGGAGGCGGGGATCGTGATGGGGGAGGTAAGGGGAAGGTTTTGGCGTTGGTTTGGGTTTGATTGGCCTACCGGAACCGCCGTGAGGCGATTTCCGGCAGGCGGCGCACGGCGGCGTTACGCCGGGGATTTGAGAGCTCCTGAGGGAGAAGAAGGGAGAGGGGGGTCTGGCTTGGGGGGGGGGGCGGGGTATGGAAATGAGCTTATATATGTTTTGAGCAGTTAAATCCTGATCGTTGGATCAAACTTGATCAACGATCAGGATCTTCTCACTTAAACCAAACGGCGTCGTTTGGTCAAGTCTTAAGCTGAATGCATATTAGAATTAAAGGATTAATCTGGGCCGTTGGATAATAAAATCCAACGGTCCAGATCAAGTGTTACACAGGCTGTAGCTGGGCGGGTGTTTGGGCTTTTAGAAGAAATCCATTTGGGCCTGGCTTTTGGACTGAATTTGGCCCAGATCGGATCTTCATGATATATTACATGTGTAAGTGTATATATATATATATATATGTATATATATACATATATATATATATACACACACATATGTATATATACTAACCTATAACACCGCTGTTTTTTACTACAATTAACGCACATGATTACATATCACCCAAAAATGTGAGTCACATGACTTCGATATCAAACACTGAAAATGCAAAGCCTAGCATATATTTTTGTATTTTTAATTTAAATAAATAAACGTGCACACAAAAGATAAAATTAACACAAAATCACACAAATCATGCCCAACACGAAACTATTTTTATTTTTGAATTTTCTGGGAGTACTTCTCAAGTAAGGCAAAAATCACGTGCTCACACTTATGTTGAGCGTTCTATCTTAAGTCGGCTTATCAAAGAAAATTAAAAGGATATCCATGAAGGACCAAATCAACTTGAGAATAATGGATTGCAACAGAGAAATGCATGTTCTACTTTCTTTTCTTTATTCATTTCAATTATCTACCCAATGATTTATGAAATTCAATATATATGTATATATATGAATGTTAGGGTAAATATTTGTTATGTGATGATCTCATATTATATATTTAGAATATATGCATGAATAAGAATAACATGTACTTATGGCAATTTGTTATTCCTTTGAATATATATGAAAAACTATGAGTAGTTGAGATAGAACTTGATAACATGCATAAATATAAGTGGATGGTTATTTTCAAGGTTTGTAGGATGTGAGTTAGCTTACATTATACTTGAAAGTATCCTTGAGATCGTGAATATAATATGTAAAGATGAACATATATGTGTTCGATTAGAGAAAGAGATCAAACTGTTTAAAGTGGTAATGGTTTTGTTGGAAAACCAATTGGAAAGGGAATTAAATTATTGTCATTTATACCCCTGATTTTGGAGACTAAAACTTTTGTGATTTTCTATTCCTGTTTCGAGATTAAAATCTGCATGATTTTGTACTCGTTCGTTGAGATTAAAGTCTTCGTGATGTGTTACTCGTTTGTCGAAAATTAAAGTCTAAGTGACTTTATACTCGTTTTGGAGATTAAAATCTTAGTAATTTTCTACTCCAATTTATTATTTGGTTTGAAGATTAAAAACTTCTGTTAAATTTGATTGTGTCACATATTATTCGGTTTGAAGATTAAAAAATTCACCGTGCATTAGATCCGGTATCAGGCGTTACTCGATTTGAAGATTAAAAACTTTACAGTTTATTAATTCTGATTGTGTCAGTTTGATTTGAAGATTAAAAACTTCACCATTTGTTCTGGCTCTGTTAATGGCACAAACAACATTTTATGTGGTTGTCTCTACAAAGTAATAGAGGCGTCGTTTTAATAAATATTCTTGGAATATGGCATTCGACTACCCATTCACTAGCGCAATCTAATGAAGTTGCGGAAAGAATGAGTAGAGCATTGAAAGAGATAATGAACGCGTTGTTGATAAGTTCTGATTTACCATAGAACTTGTGGGGGGGGGGGAGATATACTTACATCTAACCAAATAATCAACTGTATACCTTACAGTAAACCATACTCCATTCCCTATGAAAAATGGAAAGGAAGGAAGTCTAGCTTGAAATACTTCAAAGTGTGGGGGTGTTTACCTAAGGTACAAGTTCCTAAACCTAAAAATTTTAAGATATGTCCAAAAATGGTTGATTGTGTATGTAACCAAAAGAAGACATATCATTTTCTGGTTCATAAGTTAGAAAATCTTTAGATTCACATTAATACAATAATAGAATCAGATAATGCTAAAATTCTTTGAAACTATTATCCATATAAAAATGAAAGTGAAGTGACATACCAACAGTCAAAACGGCCTCGGGAGGAAATAATAGATGGTATGTTTAGTGAGGAAAATCCAAGAAGAAGCAAACGTCAACGGACATCTACTTCATTCGGTCCAGATTTTCTGACTTTCCTGCTAGAAAATGAGCCTCGTACCTTCAAAGAAGCAATGGCTTCCTGAGAAGCACAATATTGGAAAGAAGTTGTTAATAGTGAAATAGAATCCATATTGAGCAACCATACCTGAGAATTGGTTGATCTTCCTCCAGGTAACAAAATATTGTGTTCTAAATGGATTTTCAAGAAGAAAATGAAAGACGATGGTACTATTGACAAATACAAGGCAAGACTTGTTCTCAAAGGATTTAGACAGTGAGAAGTTCTTGACTATTTTGACATATGCTCGCCGGTAACAAGAATTACATCCATTCGGATGCTAATAGCATTAGCCGCCTTGTATGGTCATCAAATCTATCAAATTGATGTAAAAATAGCCTTCTTAAATGGTGATCTGGAGGAAGAAATTTACATGAACCAACCCGAAGGGTTTGTGATTCCGGAAAAAGAAAAGAAGGCGTGTCTACTTGTTAAGTCCCTTTATGGACTAAAACAAGCACTCAAATAATGGCATGCGAAATTTGACCAAACCATGTTGTCAATTGGCTTTAAGATTAATGAATGTGGTAAATGTATTTACATTAAGAGCATTCCAAATCATATAGTCATTGTTTGCTTATATGTTGATGATATGCTAATAATGAGCAAAGACATTGCCGACATTCAAGCTACTAAGTGTATGCTTGCTAGTAAGTTTGATATGAAAGACTTAGGAGTTGCCGATATAATTCTAGGAATTAAATCCATAGGACTCCTCAGGGTCAAGCTTTGTCTCAATCACATTACGTGAAAATGGTACTTGAAATATTCAAACATTTGGAATTTAGAAGTGCAAGAACTCCAATTGACTTAAATCATCATCTTATAAAGAAAAAAGGTGAAAATACATTTCAATTGGAGTATGCTCGTGTGTTGGGAAGCTTAATGTACATCATGAACTGTACACGACCTGATATAGCTTGTGCAATAAGTAAACTTAGTCGATCCACAAGTAACCCCAACAAACATCACTGAGTGGCAATGAAACAAGTATTGGGATATTTAGAATATGCCCAAGACTACGCTTTGCACTACAATAAATATTATGCGGTTATCAAGGACATAGTGATGCAAATTGGATAACCGGCTCAACAGAAACAAAGTCCACAAGTGGATATGTTTTTACTGTTGGTGGAGGAGCAGTATCTTGGAAGTCTTCCAAACAGACATGTATCGCTCACTCTACAATGGAATTAGAGTTTATAGCTTTGGATATAGCCGGTGAAGAAGCTGAATGGCTTTGAAATTTCTTAGAAGACATTCCATTTTGGCCAAAACCTTTGGCTCCTATTTGCATACATTGCGATAGTGAGGCTGCAATAGGACAGTCAGGGAGTGTTATGTATAACGGAAAGTCTCATCATATACGCCAAAGACATAACAATGTTAGACAACTACTTTCTAGTGCAATTATCACTATTGATTATGTAAGATCAAAGGATAATATGGCGGATCCACTTACAAAAGGTTTAACTAGAGAGGGAGTTGAGAAATCATCTAAGGGAATGCGACTATGGCCGAGGACAAGCCAACATGGCAGTAACTCTACCTAAAATTTTGGATGTTTCGAGATCTAGGTTCAAGGAGCTCGAACAAAGTTGTGATTGATCAGTTCAACATTGTCAAAGTAAAATTTTTGGTCTATTCTCGTGATGAAGACAATGTTCAGTAACAAGGATAGAACTTTACATGTTCTTTAATGATTACCTAAGTTTGATGTGTTATTTATCAAATAGTGTCAATCTAGAGGATTACACAACTAGGAATCACCTATGTAAGTGTGAAGTGGAAGCCGGTTCAATGAGAATTCTGTAAGGCCAATTCTTTACGCACTTATGAAACCAGGCGGTGTTCATGGCTGAAACGAACACAACAATGAGAACTAAAAGACGGTTAAGGGTTGGTTGTGTGACATATGGTTGTCTATGTATACAGTAAAGTTCGATGGTTCAAAAATATCAAATCTACCGATTAACCGAGTATATCCGACATATGTTCACTACGGAGAGTTCAAAGGGAAAGCAACTTATCCATATGTAATTTATCCTTACTTGCAAATCACACAACTTTCATATATGATCTTTTTTGATACATCCATTCCCATTCATGTGGGGGATTGTTGGACTTTGAAGCCATTGAGCTTTAAAGTATAAAAGTATGAATTGGAAATGGAGGGAAATGAAAATTTGAATGGGGTAAATTTTGACTTGCACTTTGTCCCTCATTGGTGAGGGACAACTACATTTGTGTGCTTATATGTAGAATCACTTCTTAAAGCTCTTAAAAGAAGTTGAAGAGAATGAACCCTCGCGCCGTCGTCGTCGTCGCTCACTCGGCTTTGGCTTTGGCATTGGCATTGGCATTGGCATTGGATTTGGATTTGGATTTGTATTTGTCAAATGATCGATAAGATTATTTTTTAGACAAAATTTATTTAATTAATTATTTAATAAATAATTAAATGCGAGATCACTACTGAAGATTCAGAAATGTAGTCTGGCCACGGTCCTGGCGTAACCGCGGTAGGACCGCGCCAGAACTCTTCAATAGGTTCAGAGAGCCTCTTTGGCTCGGTCCTAGCGTAACCGTAGTAGGACCGCGGCAAGCGGCGAAATTTATGAACTGTCACCTTTTCCAAAACAGACATGACACCTCTTTCAATAATCGCCTATAAATTCAAAGGCATGACTTTATTTTTAACACACCAAAAAATACTACAGAACTTCCTTCTTTCTGAATATACTCCATTCTAATTTGCTGTCTCTCTCTCTCAAATTCGTAAGTGTGATTTTGCTCCGTTCTTTAAGTTGGTATCCTGTAGTTTGTATTGCCACCGTTGCAGGAATGTTTATTCCGTTTTATCATGATATGATTTAATCAATTACCTTGGCAATGTGTGACTGTGAGGGGGTTAAAATTCTTCAAGGACTCACAAGCAAATTGTGGACTCGGAATATTTCTTAACCTTTACTATTTTTCAAGATTCTTTTATTCTTCTAATAATTTTCTTATTTTCTATTTTAACACAGTAGAATTCATCATAATCTTTTCAAACTTTCGGAGTTTCTGCTAAAGAATGCAATGGCTTTGGAGAAGTTCCTTCTCGGAGAAGAATGTGCTGGATTTGTAATTCTATGGAATTTGTGCCCCCATATTCGTCGTCACTATTGGCTTCAAATTTGTTAGCTTGTCGAAGACCCTCCAACAATTGTATGATGACTTTCCGTTAGTCAAATCTCAATGACTAGAATGGAAGTTGTTTTTGTAGAAATGGTGCTTTAATTATATGTTTTATTTTATGAATTATTGAATCTTTAACTTATTGTAAATAAAAAATAATGCTCTTTTTATGACCCCTTATGGCATGCCACGCTTTATGGATGTTTTATTTCTTATGAATTGTTGGTTTATAATACTCTACACGTTGTACTTGTGCTTGAAATTTTCGTTCAATTTTTGATCGAGAAATTATATCTTTTCGATAATAGGGCTCATTTAATGTTGTGACTAGCTAGCTATGTCACATAGCATCAATTTTATTTGATTGGAGATGGTTCCTTATTTTGATTTTTTCTTGTTTTTGGTATATCTTTTATATTCTTCTTCATTTTGGTTATACAGAATAATCCGTGACTAAATGTACATATTTTTCTGATTAAGATGTACTTAAATGTTTTATCAGGAATCTTTCTGATTAGTATGTAACTAGCTAGCTGTATTTCTCAAACGTCAGTGATCGTAAATAGTGAAAGGAGGTAAAAAGTAGAGGTTTTTTTTTTGTTTTTGGATAAGATTAGAACCTCATATTTCATTCATATAGGAGCATAGCCGGATTCATGATTTAGAATTTAAAAGTTCCTAGCTCAAATTAATATGCGGGTTCACAGTTAAATATTTATAAATATTTAATGAATATCTGTTTAATACTCAATTCGTTTCAATTTATGTGAACCTATTTCCTTTTTCGTCCGTGCAAAAAAAATGACCACTTTCCTTATTTGGAAATAATTTACCTTTATGCAATGATTTATAACCACACAAAATAAATGTGCCTCATTTTACACCACAAGATCAAAAGTTTTCTCTCTTTTCTTAAACTTCGTGCCCAGTCAAATGAGTTCACATAATTGAAACGGAGGGAGTATATAATAGGAGAGCCAACGAAATATTATAATGATAAGTGACATAAGAACCATTTTGATAGCCTTTTCAATATAAGATCCTTCCAAACGGATTTCATTCAGTCCTAGCGGTTTAATAGATCTCACAGAAAATCTCAAGTTAGCGCTAAATTGACATGTGTATATTTTTTGGACAATCCTCCAACTTTGTTGATACTGTTTCAAAGTTTATTTAAAATGATGTAAAATATTTAATGCCAAGAGTCATTTCAAGTTTGTTTTTATATTCTTCTTCATTTTGGTTATACAGAATAATCCGTGACTAAATGTACATCTTTTTCTGATTAAGATGTACTAATTAAATGTTTTATCAGGAATCTTTCTGATTAGTACGTAACTAGCTAGCTGTGTTTCTCAAACGTCAGCGATTGTAAATAGTGAAAGGAGGAAAAAAGTAGAGGTTTTTTTTGTTTGTTTTGGGGATAAGATTAGAACATTATATTTCATTCATGTAGGAGCAGACAGACAGTTAAATATTGATAAATACTTAATGAATATACAACAACAACAATAATACAGTAAAATCCTATAAGTGGGGTCTAGGAAGGATAGTGTGTACGCAAACCTTATTCCTATCCCAAGAGGATAGAGAGTTTGTTTCCGAAAGACCCTCGGCTCAAGATAATAAAAAAAACAAAAGAAGAGAGTATAAGAATCATCGCGGAAATCATATGGTAAAAGGAACATAGAAAGCAGAAAAAGAATAATAATAATAATAATAATAATAATAATAATAATAATAATAATAATAATAATAATAATAATAATAATTCAAAGCAAAAACGATGGTTTGTAAATGCATCTTGCATCGAAAATAGAAAATAGTAAAATGCGACATTGCCCATAGCTATCTTAGACAAAAACCCACCGAAATAGTCCACTACCTCCTAGCCTATAACCGTAATACGCGACTTCCATAACTTCCTATCAAGTGCCATGTCCTCGGAAATCTGAAGTCTCGCCATATTCTGCCTGATCACTTCTTCCCAATACTTCGTAGGCCGCCCTCTTTCTCTCTCGTGCCTTCCATGACCAGCCGCTCACACCTCCTTACTGGAGCATCTGGGCTTCTCCTCTGTACATGACCGAACCATCTGGGCCACGCTTCCCGTATCTTGTCATCAATAGGGGCTACGTGTGACTTCTCCCGAATGTCATCATTCCTAATCTTATCCTTTCTAGTGTGCCCACACATTCACCTCAACATCCTCGTTCCAGCTACTTTTAGCTTTTGGATATGTGAGTTCTTAACAGGCCAACACTCAGCTAGTCAGCCCCATACATCATGGACGGTCGAACCACCGCTTTATAGAACTTACCTTTGAGTATCGTTGGCACTCTCTTATCACACAAGACTCCAGATGCTAACCTCAACTTCATCCATCCTACACCAATACGGTGTATGACATCATCGTCGATCTCCCCTCCCCCATGGATAATCGACCAAAGATACTTGAAGTTTCTTCTGTTTGGGATAATCTGTGACTCAAGCCTCACATCCACGTTCACTTCCCCCGGCCCGGCGCTGAAATTACACTCGAGGTATTCGGTCTTCGTCCTGCTTAGCTTGAAGCCCTTCGACTCGAGAGTCTGTCTCCAGACTTCCTATCTCTCGTTAACACCGGCTCGTGACTCGTCAATCAGAACTATGTTATCGGCGAATAGCATGCACTATGGCACATCCCCTTGAATATGGTCTAATAAGGCATCCATCACCAGGGCGAATAAGAATAGACTGAGCGTAAAGCCTTGGTGTAATCCCATTTCATACTTAATGAATATCTTAATATAAATATAAAATATAAACAAAAGCTACTGGGTTCCAAGAACTCATATTCAATACTCTATGTACACCACTGTGAATTGCAACCTCTATTATAGTTCTAATCTCATGTGCATTATTAAACACAAGTTGACAATGGAGTAAGTTTCGAGCCTTGAAAATGAAAAAAAATATGGTAAGGAGGTTTCGCCTTTAATAAATCTTATGCAGTAAAATTTGACATAGTCGGATTCTAATATAAGTACAGAAGATTAAGAGGTCGTTTGTTTTGGATTAGTTATCCACAGATTATTATCCCCTCTCATAGGGATAAAAATAGGCGAAATACATAAACGGCCCCTTCAAGTTGTCCTCAACGGTTAGCCAGACACCTCAACTGACCTCATTTTCAGTTGGACACTTCAAGCCTTCAATATAGTAGGTCAATTAAACACCCGACTCCATCAACCCACTCGCGTGAAATACACTCTCAGATTCATGTGAAACGAACAAATAAGAAAATGCCATATGTAATTTTAATTAAAAAAATTTGCCACCTATTATAAAAAAAACAATAATAATAAATAAACCCTAGCCTCCCAGCCGCCCCCTCTTCTTGTACTCCTCTTTCATTTCAAAAAAGTGTTTGTACACCCCTAATAAATTAGCAAAGATAAGACGTGAACAAAAATATATATCTTTACAAAACCTGCAATACAACACACTAAAAGAAATAAATAGAGAATGACCACTGGGGGTAACAACTATGACCTTATATTTGGTAATAGCCATGGACGCCACCATGACCGCATGCAACGAATTTCTGATTTTGTTGTCTTTGCTTTTGGGTTGGATTTTAGAAGTAGCCGATATAATCGTGGCAGTAGCTCCATTAATTCCGACGAGCTCCATTAATTTCGGCGAGCTCCATTCACTATCATGGTTAAGTTGTGTTGATAATGGTGGGTTAAGCTTCATAAGAAAATTTTGGAGAAGAAAGAGGGAGGAAAAGTGGGCTCCACAAGTTAAATTAAAAAAAGAAAAGAAATAAGTATGATTTTGAAAGCCTTCACTTGCTGTCACGCGAGTGTAGAATACACACTTTGCCATGTCACTCTGAAGAGTTTAAGCGATACACTAAAAAATATTTTGAGGTGTCCAACTGAAAATGATGTCAGTTGAGGTGTCTGGCTGACCGTTGAGGACAACTTAGAGGGGTCATTTATGTATTTCGCCATAAAAATAACATTACAATTTCAAAAATAGTTATATTATTATTTTTCTCAACTAAACGTGAGATAAATTATCTCAAATTTAATTCTAAAAACAATAATTACCACGTACCAAACGGGTCGTAACTTGGGAAACAAAAACAAAAGACATCTGAAGCATTATTTTAGTGTTTTAATTTTATGTAAAAGCTTCTAAATTTTTGATTAAAAACGTGGTGCTACTTTGATCTAAATGTGATAATCGCCTTTTGTTTTTTCTAATGTGGATATTATTCACACCGAATTGGCAATTTTTCACATTGTCCCACAATCTGATCTGATGGAAAGTAAGAAAACAGAAAAACGAAATAGAATAAAAACAGGTAAGAAAGAGAAGGTAAAAATTGTACCATCTTCAGATAAAGAAGAAAACTAGCAGAAAAATGGTATTATTTACGAACTTAGCACAAAGTACAAAAACAAACACACCCAACAATAAAGGAGTACTTTATTATTCTTGTTCCCTCAAATGTTTATTTAGCACGAATGCACGATGATTATTTCTCTTGCCTTCCTTCTAATTATCGGTTATTGTAATAAATAAAGTTAATGTAATTGCTTGAATTCATTTGAGTTAAGTCACTTGAATTTATATAAATATAAAATCTTAAGATATCAAATGGCAAGAGTAATTTTCACATAAAGAGTGTGTTTGGTACGAAGGAAAACATTTTCTGGAAAATGTTTTCCAATTTTCCCATGTTTGGTTGGGCTTAAATGTTTTGGAAAACATTTTCCTTATCAATTCATTTTCCTCCAATTGGAGGAAAATGTTTTCCTTATCAAAAGAAGGGAAAATATTTTCCAAAACCTCCTTCTCAACCATTCTCACCCTCACCAACCCACCCCACCCCTTTCCAAAAAACAATTTTTTTTTAGAAAAATTTCAGTTTTTCCATTACCATCCACCCTACTACCCCTCCACCCCACCCCGCAAAAAAATTTCTTTTACCTTAATTTTTTTTTCTATAATTTTAAATTTCGGTTTTCTTATTTTTTTGCACCACCCACCCCACCCCCTACCCCCTCCCCCACCCCTCCCCCCCGCACAAAAAAAATAAAAAATATTACTTTTTTTTTGTAATTTAAATTTTTATTTTTCCCCCCCCCCCCCCCCCCCCCCCCCCCCCCCCCCCCCCCCCCCCCCCCCCCGAAAAAATTTTAAAATATATTTTTCAGTTTTTAATTTTATTATTTATCATTTAAAGACTCAATATTTTACAAGTTCCAAAATTATGAGTTCGGAAGTTTACGGGTTTAGAAATTATAAATTTACCGATTCGGAAATACGCGATTTTTGCGTTAAAAAGTAAAGCATCACATTAGTTCCTTTAGATTGTGTCAATTTTTAAAGACTTCGGGAAGGGGAGGGGTGGGGGAGGTGGGAGGGGGAGGGGTAGGAGAGTTGCAAAAAAAAAATTCTAAAAAAACTATTTTTTACTCTCTAACCAAACATAGAAAATATTTTCCGGAAAATGTTTTTCACTTACCAACCAAACAAGAGAAAATAAGTGATAAAATCAACTCATTTTCCATGAAAACATTTTCTAGGAAAACATTTTCCATGGAAAACATTTTCCTTCATACCAAACACACCCAAAGTACCTGAAATTTTACTTCTACAATAGTTAAGTTACAAAATTATTTATTTGTCATATTAAAGTAATTAGTTAACTTAACTTTGTATAAATCCTAGAAAATACAAATGACCGAAAGGCAAATTTGCAGCGTTGAATTATGACACATTACTTGCATGGTCATCTCTTTGCATTCCTGTAAATTCAACACACACAAAAAAAAAAAATTATTACTGAAAACTTCTATACTGCAATTTTTTTTTTTTTTTTTTTTTGTGGTTTCATTTAGATGTTTCCGTTGTTTAAAATATGGATACATTGGATAGTCAAAACTTTTACATGGTGCGTTTCTTTTAAATTTCTTAACGTGGAATTTACAACAACAACAACAACAGCTACCCAGTATAGTCCCACAGGGTAGGGTCTGGGGAGGGTAATATGTACGCAGGCCTTACCCCTACCCGATAGGGCAGCAGAGAGGCTGTTTCCAATCGACCCTCAGCGAAAGATCGAGAAAAGGAAAAAAAAACAAAAACAAAACAAAAAGAAAAAGCATTAGTGACTCCAGAATAAATCATAAAAAACTGACATATAAAAGGGCAAAGTAAACAAAGCAACAACATGAATAAAAGACATTAGTAATTCTAGGAGTACTCACAGAGATATTAACCTATCGGGAACCCTCCCGGGCCCATCCCTATCCCGCGAAATAATAGAAGCTAACGTGGAATTTACGTAGTGGCAAAAAACCAGTGATCTATTGAATGACAAGTCATAATTTGTAGCAAAAAATTTGACTTAAAGTTATTTTTATTTTCTAAGCAATTCACACATTGTTCAATTACTTTAACTTGAAAAATAGCTTCGTGACTTTAATATTATAACGGGTAAAATATGTATATTATATATTCAAGGTAAAATTAACCTTAAGTCCTAACACATACATATGCCATTTGGTGTCCTAAGATTTTATATTCATAAAATCAAATTACTTAATTCAGACGAATCCGAATAATTATTTAACATTAACTATCAGATTGTGCATTTAGTACTTATCACAGTGTAATTAAATAAAAACATTTTTATGTTATCAAAGTCTAATTTGTAAAGGCCTTAGAACCATTGCATGCCAAGTGCTTGTCATGTGTATAGTCTTCGGTCAACATTTAGCCCCAGCGTACTATTCTGTAGGTTACAGAGGCTGGCCATAAGATGCCACTGACAATGATTTTGTGCTGATTATTAGCTGTCGTTTGGCTAAATAAAGGCAGACATTATAAACCATTTTGGGCTCAACTCACTGCCTTTTCTCAGTATTCAAATTGCAAAGAATTCATTCAGAAGAAAGTTTAGCCATGGAAAGAGCATTGGAATGGTTAAGGCCACTTGTTGATTCCAATAATTGGGAATATTGTGTTGTTTGGAAGTTGGGTGATGACCCTTCTAGGTAAAAAGTTTAAGTAAAAATATTTTTCTTTTTTGTTCTGCCACTGCAGTGAAAATGAGTGCAATGTGTTTGAGAAATTGTCTTTGTGTGTGTTCAGGTTTATTGAATGGATAGGATGTTGCTGTTCTGGAGCTAAAGGAGTTGATGTCAATGTGAAGAAAGAAAATGGAGGACAACTGACATTCACTACTCTGTGTAGAGATAGCCAAATTCAGCATCCTATTAGAACAAAGGCTTGTGAGGCTTTAGTTCATTTTCCTCTTTCTATTTCCCTTTATTCTGGGTATGTTTCTATTCTTGATATTTGTTCTTCCTTTTCATTTATTGCTGGTTTGTTTCAAGCTACATACTATAAAAGGCATGGACACTAACTAACTTGAAGATATGTAAAAACAGGATTCAGGGAGAGGTAGTAACATCAAATGAACCAAAGTGGATTAGTCATACTGAGGTATCCAATTCAAATTTGTCTCATGTGAGTACAACTCTGATCTTTTTCATTGATTTATGCCTTAAACTTCTAAACTGAACTCTCAAGATTACTTATAGTAATGTTTTAAATTGAATTCTTCGACTTGTTAGTACCCTTGGCAGGAATTAAAGGGTACCTTAGTGTTGATCCCAGTTGCTGGTGGACTGGTTGAGCTCTACAATTCAAAGCTGGTAACAATCTTTCTCTGTTCTGTTTTTAAGTTACTGTAAGATGTGAGATAATGTACTTCTGATAAGAAGGGTATTAATACAGAGCATTCAATTTATTGATTTGGCCATACAATATGCACCAAACTTAAAATATAACCAACCCTCTTACATCATTTGCTTTTGAACAGACACATAAAGATCAAAAGACGATTGATTTCATTATCAATCAGTTCAAACTTGGTTCAGAAAAAGCCAATAGTTCCACAGCAAAGAGAGAAGATCAACCTCTTGATTCCTTTCCCTTTGAGAAATTGCGCTTTTGTGCTCCTCCCCTGCAATATACAAGTTTTCCTTCAAGTGCACCTTTTATTTCTCAAGTATCTGAATCTAGTGCTAATCCTAGCATTCAAGGATCACCCACTGGTTCCATTCCTTCAAATGAACTTACCTTGTGTCATTCAACTTCTGATCATCTGTCGCGGAACATACCTTTAAGCCAATCTAGTGACGGGTATTTTGAGCACACTGAGCTTCAGTGCAGTGGAAACTTGTCAAGAATGGAAGGTACTGTTTTTCCGTGGAACCAAGAAAATTGTGTAATTGCAGGAGATGTCTACACAATGGGTAAGAAAAGACAGAGAGGACCTTATCAGTCGAAGAATCTTGTCACAGAGAGAAAACGAAGGAACAGAATTAAAGATGGTCTTTTAGCTCTTCGAGCTCTAGTTCCCAACATCTCGAAGGTTGCTATTTAAGTTACTTTTTTGATATTTAAGTATGTACTTCAAAATTTGATACCATCCTTTTTGATGATTCTTCAGATGGACAAAATTGCAATACTTGGAGATGCAATCGACTATATAAATGAATTGCAAGAAAATGTGAAGTTATACCAAGCTGAACTCAATGAAATAGCAGCAGATGTTTCCAACAATGGAAGTTCTGAAGTGGTACTATCAGACATGACTGAAATGTCCAAAGTTACTGGACCAACAAATGAGAAAACACAAATTTCAGTTAATACAACTAAAAGGAAAAGAATGGAGGTGCTTGAAGTTGCTACATTGCTTAATTCCATTTGTTTCTCTTATTACTAGATTTCATTGTTCTTGATTGAAGCCATATGTTACCTTATATTGCTATAGAGTATAAATTAATCTGCATGATATTTTTGTTTTTGATTAAGGGGCAAGTGGAAGTGAACCAAATTGGTGCAAAAGAGTTCTTGTTGAAGGTCTTTGGATCACGTAAACCCGGAGGATTTACTCAGTTGTTGGAGGCTATGAATTCCTTAGGACTTGAAGAAGTAAATACGAATTTTACCACTTCTGGAGAGGAGATGTTGAGCATTTTCATAGCAAGGGTAAATTTCATTTCTCAATAACTGCTGAAATAATTACCATACACTGAGAAATACAGGTGCAATCATATCGGATCCTCCAAAAATCCATAATATTTGGTGTATCATACACGGGTGGGGCTGTGAAAAATTAAAGTTGATTTTTTGGAGAAACATAGAATTCTCTAGAATGTCCTAGTGTAGTATTCTTGATATTTATATAAGACATATCTAGATATTCTAGAATGGGAAGTTAAGAAAAATCTAGATATTCTAGAGTCTTGGATATTTAAGAAAGATATTAGTAGAATGTGATAGAATTGTCTAGATTATTTTTGTATCTAGAATCATCCCTAGACAAGTATAAATAGGAGTAGCCTTAGACATTTGTAACCAAGCCAAATTCAAGAAAGCCTTCATTCCTAAACAAAGTTCTCTCCAAAAAATTTCTTCTCCTTTGAAAGCTTCCTCTTCCTTAGTTGAATCCTCCAATCTTAGTTAACGATCTTGGGCTAGCAGAAGGCTTCCGAATAATACTCTTCTTCTGCTATTCTTTACATGGTATCAGAGCCATAAGGCGGCTTCTAGATTTCAAGGTCGGGTTAGTGGTTGATTCAACTGATTTTTCTAAATGGATTTCGGTGGTCGTGTTAGTGGACTGGGGATGGTTTTATTGAACTAGTCCAATTACAAGGTATGGAAGAGTTGTATGGAGTCATACCTAGTAGGTGAGGATTTGTGGGAAGTTGTAAATGGGAGTAACACAAGTCCTCCTGCTGACGCACCGGAAAATAGCAATACGCATAAGAAGTGGAAGCAGATTAATGCTAAGGCGGAATTTATCCTGAAGAGGTCTATCTCTTCTAATTTATTTGATCATATTATAAGGTGTAAATCGGCTCATGAAATATGGAGGACCTTCTATCGGCTGTTCAACAAGAAGGATGAAGCTCGGCTACAGATTTTGGAGAATGAGTTAGCTAATACCACTCAAGGTAATCTCTCTATCGCCGAGTATTTTTTGAAGGTTAAAAATCTATGTTCCGAAATTTCTCTATTAAATCCGGACGAGGCTATCTCTGAAGCACGAATAAGAAGAATCATTATTCGTGGTTTAAAGTCAGAATATATTCCATTTGTTACATCGATTCAAGGATGGGTTCAACAACCTTCTTTGGAAGAATTTGAGAATTTGTTATCATCACAAGAGCTACTAGCCAAACAGATGGCTGGTGTATCTATCAAAGAAGGAGAAGGAAATGCTCTTGTTGCCGATAAGAGAAACTATAAAGGGAAATCAAGAGATAGCATGCACTTTCAGTCCTCAAGTGGTTCAAGCTCGTCGGGAAAGAAGGGGGAGTCTTCCAGTAACGATAAAAAGCTTTTAAAATGTTACCGTTACGGCAAAGTCGGGCATATAAAAAGATATTATCGAGTCAAGGAGAGCAATATGGCTCAAATCAAGAAAGTTGTTGAAGAAGAAGAAAAAGAAGAAGATTGGGGAAAGTGTTTCACAGCGGAGACTCGAGCCATAAATGCCATGACTTCCATAAATTTTGAAAGAGACTGGATCATGGATTCAGGATGTGGGCACCATCTTACTAGAGATCAATCCAAATTCTCCACCTTTCACGAATACAACGGGCATGACGTCATTGTTACAGCTGATAATACAGTCCGTAATGTGGAGAAGGAAGGCACTGTTGTGATCAATGAGAAACAAAAAGATGCTATCATCCTCAACAGTGTCTTTCATGTTCCATCTATGAAGAAAAATTTATTTTCAGTTACAAATGTCGTAGATGCTGGAAATTATTTGCTATTTGGCCCACGTGATGTGAAGTTCCTCCGAAATATCAAGGTGCTCAAGGCAGATATCGTTCACTCAGGTAAGAGAGTTAATGATTTATATGTCTTATTTGCCTCTAATTCATATATTGAGAAAATGAGCAGCAATGATAATACACACCTTTGGCATGCTAGACTTGGACATCTAAGCATGGATAAATTAAAAGCCATGGTAAAGTTGAATCTAGTAAAAGGTTTGCCTAACTTAAGAAATTTTGGTGGAGGGGAGGTTTGTGAAGGATGTCAATATGGAAAGGCACATCGTCTTCCATTTGACAGATCCTTGTCAAGGTGTAATGCCCCACTAGAACTTATTCACAGTGACTTGATGGGGCCAACGAGAACTCCTTCATTCTCAGGCTATTCTTATATGCTAATCTTTATTGATGATTTTACTAGATTCACTTGGATTTATTTTGTGAAGCACAAGTCAGAAGTTTTTAGTAAGTTTGTGGAGTTCAAAGAAACAATTGAAGGCGAACTCAATTCCAGAATAAGGCGGTTGCGGACTGATAATGGCGGTGAGTTCACATCTTATGAGTTTCTTTCTTTTTGTCGTCAGCATGGCATTAAAAGAGACCTGACATGCGCTGATACGCCACAACAAAATGGAGTGGCTGAAAGGAAGATCCGACACTTAACTGAGACATGTAAGAGCTGGCTTCATGCCAAAAATTTACCTAGAGCCTTGTGGGTTGAAGGCATGAAATGTGCAGCGTATGTGATTAACAGGATGCCGCTTTCTCCAAACAATATGAAGTCTCCCTATGAATTAATGTTTGGAGAAAAGCCTAGCGTGAAACACCTCAGGATTTTTGGCTCTATTTGTCATGTTCACATTCCAGATTCCCAGCTGAGCAAGTTAGATGCCAAGGCAAGGAAATGCATCTTTGTCGGATATGATGAAAGGAAAAGGGATGGAAGTGCATGGATCCTAAGACCCATCTCTTTGTTGTCTCAAGGGATGTCATATTCGACGAAGTGTCTTTATATTATGGAGCTGCATTGGATGAAGTGAGTTCAAAAACCTTAAATAATGGAGATTCAAGCTTTCCCATCGCAGGTACTTCTCTTGATAATACAGTTGCTGAGGAATTAAGAGAAAGGGGGAGTCCTGAACCTCAACAACATGAAACTCAACAAGAAGATGATTCAAGTGGTTCGGGAAGGCCAAAAAGAACTATTATCAAGCCAACTCGCTTCAGAGATGAAAATTTTGTCAGTACGTACTTATGTTCCTTTGCAAGACCAATTGAAGAACCTTCAGTATTTGGGGAAGCAAGACGAGCCAGAAAAATAGTGTTGAGATCTTCACCAAGACACATCCTAAAGCATCGGTTGAGTTCTTCCGCGACAAGCTTGGGATAGATTCCAAAAATCACTTTAAGGGGGAGTGTGAAAAATTAAAGTTGATTTTGTGGAGAAACATAGAATTCTCTAGAATGTCCTAGTGTAGTATTCTTGAAATTTATATAAGACATATCTAGATATTCTAGAATGGGAAGTTAAGAAAAATCTAGATATTCTAGAGTCTTGGATATTTAAGAAAGATATTAGTAGAAGGTGATAGAATTGTCTAGATTATTTTTGTATCTAGAATCATCCCTAGACAAGTATAAATAGGAGTAGCCTTAGGCATTTGTAACCAAGCCAAATTCAAGAAAGCCTTCATTCCTAAACAAAGTTCTCTCCAAAAAATTTCTTCTCCTTTGAAAGCTTCCTCTTCCTTAGTTGAATCCTCCAATCTTAGTTAACGATCTTGGGCTAGCAGAAGGCTTCCGAATAATACTCTTCTTTTGCTATTCTTTACAGGGGCAACATAGCACATTATGTGATTTGACTTCAAGATACTATCATGTCTTTTTTAGGGCTTAAAGAGAATACTTCATGTTTGATTTGAACGAATTCTTTAGATTATCGGTGTATGTTAACCAATTATAACATGTTACCTAACTACCCTCTTTTTAAATCAGGACGAGGTTTATTATATTTGATGTTTCCACATGCTGACATCCATTTGCTTCTTGCAGGCAAATGAGGACAGAGTTGTTGAAGCACAACAGCTGAGATCCTCACTTATTGAGCTGACAAGTTGAAGATATCTTTTGTGGAGCTATATATTCTGCTTAGCTTTTAGATCAATCATTTGACTTATTAGCTACATAGCTTCTACATACAAATCAGTTGACTATGTATAAAGATAGAGGATACTCTCGACTTTTGATCTATATATATGAATTGAAAATTGAAATCTAGGATAGAAGAGTCTCCATGTCTAGTGATCTTGTCCAACCATATGAAGTCGTTTTGATATTCGAAGGAAAAAGATATCTATCCACAGTTGTGTTTATGTCTATGTAATTATAATGAATACATAACATGTGTTTTTATTCTGATCGCAAGTTACTCAGCCATTGTATTATATAATTTTGGTATAATTATTCAACGCGGGTAAATTTTTATTGTGATTTGAACAACTGTAATTTTAATTTTCAAGGCCATTAGTACTTTTGACCATAGAATCTCTACAAAACTAATATATGTCCGAGTAAATAAATAAAACTAAGATGTAACTTTAACGCATCACCCTTTATGGTGCGGTCTTTCCTTGTTCGTACATTGGGGTATCCTAATTTTATTTTCTATTACTTTTAAAACATCTAAAAGAAGACAAAATCCTTGTTTGACAATTATATTTCTGAGTGGTGACATCCAGGAATGTGTGATGAGGAAACCTTAAACAAAACTTGCTTCCAAAGTAAGCAAGATTAAGGAAGAGTTTCTTATTTTCTTTTGGATTGCTTCGCGTACTACTCTATTAAAAACTGTTTTATTATTCTATTTATATTTAGGTTTACAAAAGTCTTTAGTGAAAGGAACTGGCTGACTTTGGGGATGGACAGTAATCGAGTATTTATTGCTCACAATTTTATGATCGTGCCTTTATGAGAAAGTAATATAATATATCGTGCTACTATAAAATAAAATAAAAAGAATAATATGCTATATTAGGACTTCAAATACGTGTTGTAATATTTTCAACTTATGATTTGTGATCAATGAGAAAGGCTTTTGAAGAGTCAAAGGGTTAGTCAAGGAATTTTAAGAGTTAATAAAACTAAATATACACAATTGAACAAAAAGGCTAGCCCCGCACGTTGGGTGCGCTTGGGCATACATCCAGACGCTTGAGGTATAAGTCTCGAGGGACAAAAATCCCACACGCACAATCTGTCCGAGGGCATTTTGCGAGTGCTTAGCCTCCAGCGAGCCCCAATTCTAAGAAGAACATAAAGAAATAAAAGAATTGAAAAGACATAAAAGATTATAAGGAGAGATATGGAAATGTTGAACAGTATGGGATATATAGGATTGTAGTAGGATGGTATTTCCCGTACGAATAAATTATGTATAGGTGGAAGGAGATGAAAGCTGACACTTAAATAATACTTTTTTCTGTCCAAAACAAGTATTTTTTTTTTGAATATTTTTATACAGAATAAGAAATTCACCTTTTAGCATTAATTAGTAATAGAATTGACCATATTAACATTTACTATCTCACATAAACACTCTTGACACATATTCCATTACTATTTACTGCAAGGACAATGTAGGAGAAAAGTAATTAATTCTTCTTGAAATCTGAAAATATTACTTATTTTGACCACAAAAAAAAAATGAGCAAAAAAGTCACTTATTTTGGACCGGAGAGTACATAATGATAGCTAAGGGCTTTTTTTTTAGAGAATTTTACCATCTATAAAATAGGTTAGTACCTTATTTATAACATATAAATACCTTTTTAAGATTTTACATAATATAATAACCTTTTTTATTTTGTAGAAAAAAATTTAAATTTAATACTTTCCTATATTTAAGCTTTATTAGATGATACAAAATATTTTTCTCTCACCAATTTATGGTATAACTCTCGTTTGTTGTGAAATGACGCCGCTTAATACAACTTAATACACCTAAATACAGATTCACATTCCCATGATTTGCGCTGGAACGTTACTTTTTTCCCGCTTAATAAAGCTTAATACACCTAAATACAGATCATGATTTACATGAATCCCTGTTTGTGCCGTCATTTCATGTTGTATTATTGAATATAATTCGTTTAATACACTATATACATCATAAAATAACGTAAAACATATCTATATCACGTAATATAAGAAAGAATTTCTATTTATTGTTAATTAGGTCTTAATGAATGCCTTTTGTGAAAAATTATCATCTTTTGACCGGCTTGAAAGGAAGAGTGTATCATTGTGAAATACAAGACATAACAGAAGGCGAGGAAGGTGATACGGCGTTAGCAAAATCCAATACACAATATCCCAATGGGGCATTGTTGAAATCTGCCACTAAAACATTGCGTCTGAACCCTCCCCGTCATGTTGTAACTTGTAAACTAATCTCCATAGTTAAACCCGATTTCACTAAGTATGTTCAATTACATGAATAATATTTGTAGTCAAAGACAGGGCAACATTTTTGTCTATAGATATTTATTTTAATCATGAAAAAGCTATTTATAGTTTTACCACTCATTGAAGTGGAAGGCTTTTTCACATTTGAAAAAGGTTTTTTTTAGTACTTTTTATATAATATTTAAAATTTATTTACTAAAATTGTCCAAGTTTTGTATATTACATGTCCTAAATAAATTTTTCTTATAATTTTTATACAATTCATTATTAGTGCCTTAAATTAGGGGATTTTTTGCTTGTAAAAGGGCGTAATTGAAAGAAACGAAGTTCAAATTGTCCTTCCATCTAAATAAGACTTCTTCCAGTTGTGTGTTACCTAGTTTAAGCCATAATTACTCCAACTCTTCTCTCTCTTTGCCATAATTACCTTTGTTTTAAAAAGAAAAATGTATGATACAACATCATACAAATTAAAAACAAGTTTCATGCAAATTTAATACAATATTTGATATATCTACAACAACATACATACTAAAAACAAATTTCATACAACTAATCTAGTGTATAACTTATCTACAATTTTCATACATCATTCTTACCCAGTTAAATATAACTATAACATCATACAACCTAAATACAATTATTGTACAAATTTTATACAATGTCTTTTGTATCATTGTATGTACTTCGCATATAATTTGTATGTAGCGTGTTCTTCTGCTTCTTCTTCGAATTTCAATCAGAACATCCAGCCAAATCAAATCTAATCTTCACCAAATACCCTCAAAATCGAGATATAAACTCCAGAGAATATTCCAATACGTTTGCATAGCACCCAGTCCAAGAAAAATAAATACTTTTTTGAAAATTCGAATTTAAATTTAAAGTTTCGAAGCTTTTAATGGTTGTCAATGATGGAGAGTCAAACACCTTCAAAATTTATTCATTGACAATTTCAATTCGAACAATCCAGCTAAATAATTAATATACATCTACTGCTAGCCTGCCATCAGAACATCAACAAGAAAAGGGGAGGCCAAGAAAAGCTCCAAACTCTAGCTATGGCAAAATTCAAATCGATACAAAATTTCTTCGCCATTATTAGAGAAAATTATGAGCTTTAGAAGAAAAAACCTTGTAGAATCGACATAGAAAGAGGGTTGATTTCAAAGAGAGAAAGAGGAAAATCCGTTAGAAAGATTGGGTTATATGGGTAAGTAAGGAATTGTGAGAATTTTTCAGGATTTACTAAATTAAAAGGCTACAATTAAGGAATACTCATTTAAAACTAATTTATATATAATTGGTAAATTTTACATGATTATGTAATTAAATTAAAATTTGATTAGAAAGGGTAAATAAGTTTCGTATGCAGTATAAATAGGTAAAAATTCATTTGAAAGGGAACATCAAAGTAGGGGTGCTTATCAGGCAGATCGGGGCGGTTAATTATGCTTAACGGTTCGGCTTTACAATTATCGGATTATAAATGTAATAATCCGCTATCTATCCAACAAGCCAATGGGCGGATTGATTTCGAATTAACGATTATCAGGCGGCTTATCGGCTAAAGCAATTAGAAAAGTCTTGAACAATCAACGCCAAATGGCCATGGTAAGATTACATGTCGATGCTTTCAGATTAATGTCGGATTCAAATTCAAAAGACTTTCTTGTTAATCTAATACTAGTATTTTTGAAGAGTCATCTTCCAATCTTGTACATACAAAACTATTGATAAAGAAGACATAACAGATACCAACAAATTAAATTTATGCAAAGAACATAGTTCTAGTTCATCACACTGTACAAAATCCAGATGAGCATCCTAAACTTGAAGAAAAATCCATCTTACTACAGTTCTGACTAAATTTACTGTGCTATAATATGAGCTAAATGTCTAGATTTTATCATCTCAAGTTGAATAACACAGAAAGCTCAAACCAGACGAACCAACACAAAGCAGCTGCAGAGTCATCTTACATAGTGATAAAAGTATAAATACAGAAATTCTTAATCGGTTACGATTAATCAGATAAGAAAATTGAGTAATCCGTCCCCAAACTATTAAGCCGTTAATTGTAAAATATCAATTTGTTCATCATTCATTATCCCGATAATCCGATACCAATAAACCAATAAGCCTTCGGTCGATTCCGTTCGATTAATGGTTTCGATTGGTTTTGAACAGCTCAAATGGATTTTACTACCGTCCAGGCGTCCAGAAAATACTCCCCTCAATTGTAATAGGTGAATTAAGATTTAAGAGTAGAGCAATTAATGTTTTTTTTAAGTATACGAAAATTTTAGATATTCCTAATATCTTTGTTGCTTTAGTAAGTGTTAACTGCGGTCCTCTAACTTATTCAAAATTGACTCTAACTGAGAATTCAATTTCGTTTTCATTGTCAACTAATATCGTGTGTATTAGGATTTTTGACACTTACAAATGCAGTCTGTTTGCCTTTTAAGATGCCCTTAATATGTCACTATGCAGGCATAAACCTTCTCAATATTCTTTTATTAGATGTAATTTTTTTGTTTTCTTTCGTCTTTGCGGTCAACATAGGTCTATTTTTTTTTTTAAGCTACACACCATATTGATCAAACCCAGTATTAGAGTTTAAATTGCACTTCATTAATGCATATATATACAACAACAATTGCTATTATTTTATCCAAACAAGTTAACCGGTTATATGTATCTTTACTGATCATAATTATTCATTTTAAATTCTCAATCGGCTTTATTAATGCATATAAATATGATTATGTCAGTAAAAAATAAATTTAGTCAAAGACATTGAATTTGGAGCTTATATTAATATTGTGCTTAGTTGGGACAGCCAATAGTTGTGAAACAAATAGGTTGCATTTACTACTTTTATTGTGTGTAATCTAGTAATTGAATTCCCAAAGCCTATAAATCTTATCGTCACAGTTGTCACCTCAAAAGTCTAGATTGAAAACAAAACAAAGTTCAACTTTTTCATGGTGGAAAAAAAAGAATTAAAGTGAAAAAGAATTATTTAAGGGGAAAAAAGGAACATAACGAGATTGATAACAAAAGAGACCCATAAATATTTAAGGGGAAAAAAGAAATAATATACCATACCAGCATATGTCACTCATGCCTTCTTTCAAGAGTACATAGGTTTTCTTCTTCTCGTGGTCTACTATGACAATTTTCTTTGATGTCCCGTGGTATAATATAACCTATAAGTCTAATAAAAAGAAAAGACCATCAACGGAAAATGAGAAATGAATAAAAGAATCTTTTCTATGAACTATGAAAAATTCATCAACTACTCATATTGAATTGATGTAAGAAACAACACAATAGCATTACGAAACTTCACTTTATGAACAATAATATTGATATTAAGGTAAATTCTCTTAAACATATATTACTGAATGAAAAATAAAATAAAAGATATTGTATAAGCTTTGAGATTTACTTCTACACTAAATACAATCTCACGTCCATCAAGCGTGAACCAGACGTATTAACGCCTTGCTATAATATGCATAAATTGTTTGTGACAAATTAAAGAGATAATAACTCTGATGAACCCAAATTTCATATTCTCTAGGCAAAGAACTACCATATATATAGCACACACCAAATCGCATGGAATTGTTAGTTTTCAATAAAAAATTTAAAAACAATGAATGAATTAGAACTGATTAAACAAAAATAAAATATCTAAAGCTGATTATGATGATTTCGCCTCAACTGATCCAAAGCCCTATCAAACGAAGAATGATTAAAGATAATTGTAGCCCATGCAAATTTTAAGAGAGAGGCAAACAAGAGAAAAATACTAACATTTGTTTGTTTGTTTAGATTTTAGATTTACACTTTTTAAGACAATATTTTAGAGGGGATGGAGGTTACATTTGAGAGCTTAATTAAGGAGAATTAGAAGAGAAATATATAACTCCTCAAAATGAAAAGAAAGAGGTTCAGAAATAACTATTCAAAATTAATTGGAAGAGTTTCTTCTTTCAAGTGTACCTATTAAAAAACAAAAAAGGTATAGGAGTCAAAAAAAGAACGGACAACCAATAAGCACTTCAATTACAAGTTAATTAATTAATTTATCTCTATTTGTATTCCATAACGGAACGAAAGTAATACTTACAATTTTTTGGATATTTCATAACTGAAATCTCCTCATCCATAAGCCTTATCAGTTTCGTCATTAGTTATAGGTAGTAAATAATTTTCTTGTATGAAAATTAGGAAAAATTCTCATAAATCTAGAAAAAAATAAATATGAAAGTTGCCATATAGGGATGCTACATCAGCTGAACAATTCTCAGCTTTATATATTTATATGGATTTATTGAATTGATTATTGGGAATCCACAAACAAGCCTCCATACTTTGATTCATCAATGTGTGTTTTCCTCTTCTATTTCTTCTTTCTTCCACTTTTGTTCTTTTCTTTTTCAGGATCATGACAGAGTTGAACAGATGTTGATTTATATTCAATCTTAACTTTTGAAGCGGTGCTGTTATGAACCATCAATAACAATAGTCTAAGAAAAATAATTTTATTACTAATACATTAAAGATCTCAGTGCAATATAAGATAATAAGATATGGATAGAGAACAATGAAGATTAGAGAAAGAAAAGGGGGTTGGGAGCAGAATCACAGAGAGAGGCGTGAGAGACAGAGAGCAAAGGAGAAGTTTCTAACAATATTACGTATATATCCTTTTATTTTTTTATTTTTTTTTTGCAGTGCCTAATTCTCTTTTTAATAGCCTGCTCTCACTTTCTTGGGTCCCACACAAAATTTTCTAATATTTCAAACAGGCCATTTACCTTAGTCTTTAGGCCAATCTCGTTCATAACAGGCGCAACTAAGGGTGTATTCTCGGCCGGTCCCGGGCCTAAACGGGCCTCGCGGTCCCGGTCCTGGCGGTCCCGGTCCTGGCGGTCCCGGTCCTAAACGGTCTTTTTTTTTGCGGTCCCGGTCTTCGTGGGCTTGGTGGGTAAGACCGGCCCGTGACGGGCCTAAGTCCACATGGTCCCGGGCCTGGCGGTCCGGGCCTGGCGGGCTTCGTGGGCTTCGTGGGCTTTTAATAAAAAAAAATTTATTTAATAAGTATATATATGTTAACTATATATATGTTAAGTGTATGTATATATATATATATATATATATGTTAACTATATATATATATATGTATGTATGTATGTTAAGTATATATATGTTTAGTATTTATATATGTTAAATTTATATATGTTAAGTATATATATATATTAAGTTTATATAAGTTAAGTATATAAGTTAAGTTATATATATATATGGTAAGTATTATATAAACTTAATATATATATACACTTAACATATATAAACTTAACTTATATATATGTAACTATATATATATGTATTAAGTACTTATATTAAGTATATATATAAGTTAAGTTATATATATAAGTTAAGTTATATATATATATATATATATATATGGTAAGTATTATATAAACTTAATATATATATATATACTTAACATATATAAACTTAACTTATATATATGTATTAAGTTTATATGTTATGTATATATATAATATATATTATGTATATATATTATATGTATATGTATGAAATAGATATATATATTGTATTAAGAGATATATCAAAAACTTGTGTAATAATTTTTATTACTAAAAATGACATATCTTTATTAATCTTCTCTCCCCCAATGGAATGAGCACAACAAGGTACTAATACCACCATTAAAAGAAAAAAAACTAAATAAGATGTGCCAAAGTACAATTTACAACACAATCTACATATCTCTAACAAATCTCATAAATCCTTCAAGATTTGGAGGAGGTTCCGTTGGCGGTGGTGGAAAAGAAGCTTGTTCATCACCACTTCCCGGCGAAGCAGCATCCTCAACAAGCTCTGCAATCATTTCTTCGTAAGCGTCATCCACATCCGGTTGTGATTCTGCAAGTCCAAAGTTTCTTCTTTCCGAGCGGATCCAATCTCTAAATAGCACTGACTTCTCCAAGCTCTCCCTCATAGCTGCTCTATGATCTCCTATTTGAAGTCTTGCTTGACTGAAGGCGCTCTCTGATGCAACTGTTGAAGCTTGAATAGATAATATATCGCGAGCCATCCTTGCAAGAACAGGAAAATGTTTTTCCCGTAACTTCCACCATTCCAAAAGCTCAAAACTCCCGTCTGGATTCTCCTTCTCTAGTCCATGCGACAAATAAACTTGAAGCTCATTTAGATGGGAAGATTCGTCAAAGTTATCTCCTTGAGAACCCCAATTGTAGAAAATTATAAACTAGACAATTAGAAATAGTTGGATAATATTGTCCCGAAAATACATTTGTAGCAATGTGAAAATGTTCTAAAAAATCTATAAGAGTTTTAACATTAGTCCAATCTTGGGTTGTAAGCATTTCATCATCATCCACACCCCCAACCCGAGCATTGAACGTTGCATTAATAGGGTTCCTATATTCGTAAGCAACTACTAAACTTTCGTACATATAATTCCACCTAGTGGGGCAAGGTTTAGGAACCTTTCTTTCTCAAAGGTCATATTCATCACATTTTTTGTAATACTCCCTAAGTCTACTTCTGCGGTTAGAATAAAAAAGCCAATTAAGAGCCATTCTAACCTTTTCAATTTCTACATTTTAAATTCGCATACCATCACCGACAATTAAATGATAAATATGACAAATACATCTAACATGAAATATATTACTAAATGCAGGATTTAATGTGTTTGTAAGAATGCCTACTGCACTAGTGTTACTAGAAGCATTATCCATAGAAATTGACATTATTTTATCATTAATGCAGAAATATCTACAAATATCACCAACAGTGTTAGCGATAAACTTACCTGTGTAACGGGAGTTAATTATTCTATACGCAAGAATGCGTTTTTGCATTATCCACTCCTCGTCAATCCAGTGACTAGTAACAGTTAGGTAGTCACAATCATTATTACTTCTACCAATATAGGTGGTAATAGAAATTCTATTAGTTATATGACTAAATAAATACCGCAAATATTGTTCGTATTCATGTTTAAATTTTTATATATCGGCCTTAACTGTTTCATGGCGTTTAGAAGGTTGTCTATTAAAAGTCGGTGTTTGTACAGGTGGGTGTTGTGGTTCAGTTGGGTTATTAGCCGGACTAGTAGGTGTGTCATCTAAATCCTCTTGGGTTTCATCTACATCATGTTGAGTTTCATCAAAATCCTCTTGGGTTTCATCAAAATCCAATTGCCTACGATGTTGTAAATTAGGATAAAGAGCAGTCATAATTTCATTATCTAGTTGATCTTCTCGTGAAATATTATGACAAAATTCAATATCGCTAAATTGAAAACAGGGATTATCACTATCAAGAATAATTGGACCACTAGGACGGGTAGGTCGGGGAACGGGGGGGGGGAAGGTTAGTTGGTTGACGACTACTTTCACCCATTTTAGCTTTTCCCTTAGCACTAAACATTTTTTTCAATGAAAATGCCATTTTATTTATATTTATGCAAACAAAATAACACAAAATATATTCTTAAAAATTAAGAGTTGGAACGACTTTACCGAATTGACGAACAACTTCTTCAAAATTGAAAATTGCAAATTGTTGAAGACTTGAAGACTTGAATACTTCAATTCACCAACTTCACAAAATTTCACAAAATTGGAATAATAATATAAGCAATTGAGAGAGATTGAGAGAGATTAAGATAGATTGATGAATCGGTGAGTTAAAATGAAATAATGGGGGGGTATTTATAGTTGAGAATTGGGAAAAAGTGTAATTATATAAAGTTTGGGGTTATATTAAAGTTTGGGGACCAGGTCTCGCGGTCCTACGCGTAAGGACCGGCTCGTCACGGGCTTTAGGACCGGCTTGAAGACCGGCTCGGCAGGACCGGCCCACAAGGACCGTTGGGACCGCCAGGCCCGCAGTCCCGATCCGGGACCGGCCCACATTACACCCTTAGGCGCAACCATGGGAAAAAGTTTGGTAGGATTTGGGGTTCTTTTAGCAATTCAATTACTTTATTACACATTGAAAAGGTAATACTAAATCACATATTTTGTGTATTTGTTTTCCTAATTAAGCGCAAAATTAAAATAAGCCCCAAATTGAATATTCTTGACTAAATTTCTTTTTACATACATAATTTTATTTATATGTACTAGCTTCAAGGTACGTACTTTGCGCGTGAACCTTATCTCAATGACAATAAAATTTTAAAAATCACATACATTATTAAATACTATGTGAATTATAAAATAAAAATTAAAGTTTAAATATCTTTTCTTTTAAATGTGTTTTTGTAGTTTATATTTATCATAAGAATTTATTGAAACATGAAGAAGTTATAACAATGTCTCATTTTCTGGCATAGTAATGGGATACCAGAAAGAGGGGAGACTTGGGGAAAAAAGGAAACAGTTTTAGTGCACCAGCACGGAATCGAACCCGGGTCTGTACCGTGGCAGGGTACTATTCTACCACTAGACCACTGGTGCTTGTTGTTTCTTACATCAAATGTTGAATGTACTAATTTTAATCTGTTTGTGTACATCCATATAATATAAATATAAGTTAATAATCATTTCAATTATCATATACATCAGCAATAGTCTTACGGAGATGGAATTTTATGACATAATCAACTAACATTACTGATGGAGCATTCATCTTTATCACAGTAATTAACTAGCTTTAAAATAAACTAAAACTAGGTTAGCCTTTTTTATTTCATTGGCTTATTATTAACTCGAAAAACAGACGAGCATAAGATAGTTGATATTTTGAAGACTTTTCAGAGCTAATAAATATAGGAGAGCAAGAGAAAACAAGCATGAAAGATAACAAACTTATGCGATGAAATTGGAGCTGATTTTCATTCATACAGCAAAAGTTTGTTTTACACACAAAGTAAACAAAAAGTAAAGAGTTAGTATACTGTTTCTAACGTGAAATTTTATGAAAAATGCTAATTTTTGGTGTTAAAATGAATAAGTTTGATTTTGGTCAACATTTTGGGTAAACGGACCAGGATCCGTGATTTGACAATCCCGGAGGGTTTGCAAGAAAATATGGGACTCGGGCGTATGCCCGAAATTGAATTTCGAGGTCTCGAGCCCGAGAAATAAATTTTTAAAGAAAATTATTTTTCTGAAATTGTTAAAAAAAATTAAAATGAAAATTGATTAGAACGTGTTGGTATCGGGCCCGTATTTTGGTTCCGATACCCGATACAGGTCTTATATGGAATTTAAGATGTTTCTGTAAAGTTTGGTTGAAATCGGACATCGTTTGACGTGTTTGGAACTTAAAGTTCTAAATTTGAAAGTTAATGAAGTTTGAGTAAAAACTTTTGATTTTGAGGTTTGATTAATTGTTTTTGATATTATTTTGGCCATTTTATCACACGGTAAAGTTCGTAGGATGTTGTTGAGTTAGTGCATGTGTTTGGTTAGGATCCCCGAGGGCTCGAGAGTGTTTCAGAGGTGTTTCAAACTTAGAAAATTTGCAGATTTTGCTTCAACAATTGCAGACCTCATTTCTTCTTCACGTTCGCGATCCATCTCCCACGTTCACGAAGCTTCAGCTTTTCTTCCTTCGCGTTCGCCCCTGCCCTCGCGTTCGCGTGGGGTTATTTGACCCTGAGGGCTTAGCCTTCTTTTTGCTCTTCGCGTTCGTATACGTGCAATCACGTTCGCATAGCTTGGCAAGAGTTCTTCATCGCTTTCGCGTGAGGGCCCACACGTTCGCGTAGGTCAATTTCTGGACCCCAGTCTTTTTACTCTCCGCATTCGCATTCTTCATCTCGCGAACACGATGGTCAGTTAAGTGCTACCCTTCACGAACGCGACCAGTAACACAAAGGTCAATTTTACTCAATTATTTAAAAATTCCAAAACAGAACCAATAACGGAATTTTCATAACACTTCACGAATCCCTTCTTTTCCAAGGTTCAAGTGATTTTTGGAGCATTTCGTCGTCAAATTAAGCTTCTTGGGTGAACATTGTTAAACTCATTTTCTTCATTTTCCAGCATCGTCTATTGAAATTTTAGGCCCATAACATGTAATTAAGGATAGAAATTGGGGAACTGAGTAAAGTTAGGATTTTATGATTTTTCTTGATTTAGACCTCGTTTTGGAGTCAAATTTGAAAACAAGTTATATATTTGGGCTTGTGGGTGAATGCGTGATTTGATTTTAGTTCGAACCTCGTGTTTTGACTAAGCGAGCCCGGGGTCGATTTTTGGAATTTTGGGAAGAATGCTTGAAAAACTATAATTGGGCATTGGGTTTGATTTGTTTAGCATGTATTGATGTTATGAAGTCATTATTGTATATATTTGATTGATTTGGAGCCGAATTCAAGGGGGAAAGTGGTTGTTGTGGATTGAATTGGTTGTGAAAGTTTGAGGTAAGTGTCTGGTCTCACCTAGCTTGAGGGATTAGAAGTTGAGTCATATTTGCTACTTGTTTCGTGTCGAGTACGACGTATAGGCATAGTGATG
>JASVEL010009123.1:0-291952 GCA_032618575.1 Nicotiana noctiflora | reverse complement strand
GTCAAACTTGGACTGGCCTGCTTAAAGCTAGCTTTTTAACTCTTTGATTGATAAATAAAACTATATCTCGACCTGGCTTTCTCACACTAAGAGGAAATGCAGGCTTTCTGGCTTGAAGACTAACTTGGAAACTAGGCTTTCGCCCTCTAACCCAGCTTTCAAAGAAAATTGTTTGGAACAGCTGCTTTCAAGCATCAAGAATTGATGATGCCCCCTTAAGACAACAACTGGGCCCCCGGTAAATGGAACGGGCTGGAAAGAAACAACAATAGCAACTCCTTCTAAAATCCTAGGGAAAGGGGAGATAGAAAGACTATTCAGTACAACGGAGAGAGCTTATTTGATGGTAAGAGCTATAAAAGCCCTATTTAAGGCTTTTACAGTATAGTAACAATATATGATGCTCGAGAAGAATGCGGAAGCAAGGGAAGGAGAAGCTATTGTGAATGAATCCGGTCTTGGGAGTAAAGGCGTGCCTTAAGGCAGCAAGGGACAAAAGGATAGAATGATTCTTTGTATACGCGAGCTGAAATACACTTAGTTTCATTAGAGCTATTTTCTCACTTAGTTACCAACTTCCAATTCTGGTGCCACCGAGTAAATGGTAGCTTCAGACGAGATAAACCCTTGAGTCCAACGACGTATCGTAAAGTAATGGTCTCCAATGACCCAAAGTTTTTTTTACATGTTGGTAATCATTCTTATTCCCTTTCTCCGAGTTGAGGATATTTATTGGCTGCGGTGCCAGTGACACGATCGAACATCAGGCAGTCACTTCACTACCAACTAGAATGATAGCAGAATGGCTTAATGAAACTGCAAAGACTAGATGTATTGGAATGATTGCAAAACCCTAACTTCCAAGACTTTACGGTTAACTTACCACAATAGGATGAGAGGGATATGCCTCAGACTAAGAAGAAAGGGCGAAGGAAATGGCCCCAGAAGAAAGAAAAGCTAGGACATGAAGTACATTCCCCCATAAAAGGGGTGGAGCTAGTTAGACCATTACCGAAAGATTCCATTCCAATCCTTAAAAAAAGAAAGAGAATGCAAAAATCTCGTGACACAAGAAGGGCAGGAACCTTAATACCTGAGGAAATAGATAGAAATGGATTACTTGCTTCTCCAAAGGCCCCACGCGGTTAAGAATCTGGGCATGGGCATCCTCACTGACGCTATTTAGTTATTCGGGATCAGAATTCCCACTAGAGAAGACGGGAATTGAGTTATGATTGATGAAAGTCTGCTATGTATTAAGTAGTAAAAAGAGTCCCAATTGACTGGCATCGTCCTTCACCCAAAAATTCCTCAAAGAAAGCAAGCAACAAGTCAGTCTGCGCATAGCATACTATCTTAGTTATACTCCTTTCCTTTTATGACCGGTCGAAGGGGAATAGAAAATGTTAGTCAAGGAGTGAAAGCCACTTAAGTGTACGTAGAGGAGATTAAAACCAATATCTTGGGGAAGGGCCTCTACTCTACGAACCAAGTCTTTCTGACGAGGCACCAGCTTTCTTTTTTGATCCCTGAGTAGCATTTCCTTCACTGAGGAATGGGCGGATGCTTTAACATAGGCGGATGTGGGACACAGAAAGAATAGATTCAGGTGCTCCTGAGTCAAGAGATTCTTCTCCCTAAGTAGCATTCTTATAAGTAAAGAAGGAATTCTCCTGTCTCTGAAAAGATAAAGCTAAAAGCATTCTTTGGTATAGATATTAATATTGACCTGCCTCTACGGGGGGTGGATGGGGATCAAGAGAAGCAAAGCCGGGCACATCATACCTTTCAGGGATTGTGTCATGTCAATTTTGATAGTGAATTTCTTGTGTATCCACCCTGAAAGCGAGAGCTCGAGGTGGTGGGAAAACAGAATCAACAAGATAGGATGCTCTGTCCCAACTAACAAGAGTAGGAAGATTCCAGCTTTGAATTTTGTGCTTGATGGTGATCATTTTTGCCACGTCGTAACAGTCTTTAGTGCTTTCTGTTTCAATGGTTTGGAACCCTTCTTACTTTCTTTATTATATTGGGGAATTTTTTCTCTTGGTCCGCAAACTCCATAAAGGGCTGGTGGGTGGGAGTAGAGCCTCTAGCGCCAATGTCGATGAATCAAAAGTGTCTGTTTATTGTAAGGAATAGGAAGAGCAAGAATGGAACCGCTATCGCTTGTCCTATCATCGGCGATGAGCTTCTTTCATTTGTCAGTATGGCGTAGGTAAAGTACTTTGCTCGTATGCTTGGCATTACTATAGTCGCACTAGTCTTCCTTCATTTTTAGTGCACATGAAACTGATACCCTAATAGGGACTACCTATACGGTGATCAAAACTCTTCCTTCTCTGCTTCATTGTCAATTGATTGGCGCATGAACGAAGCTGTAACAGAGCATGTACACGACAATCAAACACGGCTTTGCCAACTTCCTATGTTAGGAAAAAGAAAACTTGATCAGATAGTTCATGCGGGGCATTTCCCACCTCGCTTTTGATCTTTACCTTGCCGTGTAGGTAAAGCAAGAAGAGCCTCATTGGCCCGACAGCTGACAAGCAAATCTTGCATTCTTATGTTTACATCACTTCTCTCTTTCTCGCATTGACCGAACAAAGGTTTCGAATAAGCATCCCATGGGGCAGCCATAGCTTGAAGATTCCTTCTCGCAGTCAGCTATATAACTTAGGCAGCAAAGGTTCGAGCATGATGGCGGCTAGTCTTCCTCGTCTCTTTCAAATGGGTGGCGGGAATAGCTCTTCTAGCATCAGCATGGATTGATAAGAGACTGTGAGTAGTCGTCATCTTTTTCCATAATATTCATCCAGCAAGAAAGGAAAATACCACTTAGCATAGTGGAATAGGAAAGAGAGCGCCGAGCACAGCTTTTGTGTCACCAGAAATCCTTTTTCGTTTATTGGGAGATTGAATGAAAAGGGCTTTGTCAAGCAGGCATGATTGTCACGTCGATCGACAGTTGAGAAATACTAACACCGGGGCCATCACTTTAGGACTATCTTTTACCATTGACAGACATGGTTCAACGTGCCAGCTATGCTTCCTCTTCTAGAACAGTGACAACCTTGTCTGATTCCCCCTTCAGAAAGTGCCACAACTCCTTCTATCACAACCCCAGAAAACTAGGCATTCGAAGCATCAATCTCATTCTATGCTCTATGACATCTTCCTTATACTTTGACGATTAAATCATGTGCACAAACCTCCCTCACAAAGGAAAGCTGGAAAGTCATCTTTGCAAACAAAGGTCTTCTTCTTATACTATGGCATCTTGTCCAAAGCGAGCGGTCATGTAAACCCTTTGTCTATTCGGCTCTTTCCTTTAATAAGAACAATTTACATGTGACACTTTCACGATGAAATACCGGGAATTTTTTATACTAGAGTCCCCCAGGAAGTTAAGGCAATGATCGACTGTCCCTACCCATTCTAACGGGGCATTCTATTCCTTCAAGTCCCACAGCTCTAAATGTGCCTATTCCTTCGGCACCTTTCCATTGAAACAGGGGAAAAATGGCTTATTCCGCATCAACCTAAGCCCGCTTATTCCGACTAAGTGATCCATTGGAGAAAAGAGGGCCTTCCTCCTTCTTGCTTGAAGCTCTATCAAAGAAGCATTCTATTCCGAAAAGGCTTAGGGCTAGGCTAAACCTCCCTCAAAGCCATGAAGTCCCAGGCTCTTATTCCAAGAACATGTGATATTCCCTTTACTACAGATTCAGTAGCACCAGTTATGAACCCTAAAAACAAGAGGAAAGAGAGCACCGTCTACTCAGACTATCACACCGGCAACGAGAGCCGTAATAGCAGATAGTGGAACAGAACTAGCAGCATATAAGCATTCAGTTAGCTTGAAAACGAACTTGTAGTTAGAAATCAAATGATTCCTCAACAACTATCTTTAGAATGTCCTATCTCTCTCTTCAACGCTTTAAAACGAGCTAGAAGGCTTCTCTTAAAGTATAAAAATAGGAGTTATAGTAGTTTTAGCTATTCGATTCAAATGAGTGCCCTCACTTCCTTTCCTTACTACGATATGCCCAAAAAAAAGAAAAACAAAGTACAACATATCAAAGAGCGATGACACAAATTATCAGTGACCTCTTACATAACATATGCGAGCCTTACGTGGACGATTTGGTAGTCTTTTCAAAAGAAAGAACCGACCACATCGAAAATTTACGCAAGGTCTTCGAATGGTTAAGAAAAAATCAATTGAAGATGAACCAAAAAAATGTGCATTCGGGATCGGGCGGAGGCCTTAAATCAGTAGGGCAATAGCATAGCTATTATTGACCTGACCCCTATTACATTACTTAAGCCTACTCTTTCTTTAAGATACGAAGCGAGCAGCCGAAAATGGTTGTCCCTATTGTATTTTAGATGGAGTCATCTACAAGGCTAAGAATCTTACCTTTACTTAGAGAGGGGTAGCGGTACCTTGCTCTTCCGTGCTCGTAGGTTGAGTCACCTATGCATCCCGACTAAGGTCTCACAAACGTGCACTTCCCTTATGCATCCAACCGCTTCACTAAAGTGAATAGGTTATACTGAAGGGTAGGTTTGTCATATACTCTTATGCGCCTTCCTTCTTCGAAACTTTTGGTATGTATTGCCCCTAACTATAGATCAGATCCACCAGACAAGAAACTCAATTCTGCACTGCTGCTGAGTCGTCGGACTTATCCACCAAGGGATTCGCGGAATTTTTGTGGATTGCGTTGGGGGAAATATGTAAGGCCCCGTAAAAATTTTGTGCATAAAACCTAGTAGCTGTGGTGTCATGGGCCGAATAATGTGTTAGGAATGCGTAGAATTCTTCGTGGCTCGCAAGCTCGCCGCGGTTCGGACCCTTGGTAGTGATTTAAATGTCAAAATGTAGAGAATAAAGTTTTCCAAAAAAGTGTCAAATATGCGGTCAAGAATGCGACCGCAAACCTGTTATACGGACCGCATTCTTGCCGCAAAGCTTAACAGAAGCCTCCCAAAAATCATGTTGAAAATGCGGTCGATATGCGATCGCATAGTGAATCTGCGATGCACTTTGCGACCGCAGATCAAGAATGCGGACCGCATATTGGTCACATTCTGTAACAGAACTTGTGTCATTTTGAGGCCATTCTGCGGTCACTATGCGGATCGCATGTTGATTCTACGGTCGCAAAGTGCACCGCATAATTGACCCGGTCCAGATTTTTGTAACATTTTGACCCGATATCTTCTTTAATATAACACCTTTCACCCTCATTTTTTCATATCATCTTACCAAAAATTAGAGAGAGAAGAGAGGGTTTTTAGAGAGAGAAATCTTTCATCTTCAAAGATTGTTCCAACCATCTTAGTTCAAAGGATTCTAGGGCAAAGATTCAACTTCCCCAAATATTTTCAAGGTAAAAACCCTAACTATTTTCTTTGATTTTCAGTTTTAAATTGGGTAAAGAGAGGTTTGCATATAATAGCTTTTGAAAATAGAAATTTTACACTCATGCATGATTATTGAACTTGATTTCTAGTAAAAAGAAGTGAGTAGAAGTAAGAGTCTTCAAGAACAAGGTTGGCAAGAGTAGGATATCTTGGGTAAGCATAAAGTAGGAAGAAAAATCATCACCAGGTATGTATGGCTAATTTTGATTCTTGTGAAATCGCCTATATGTGTGAAATTTGTTTGGTTAGTGTTAATTTGACAAATTGTGTGAAATTCTCAAAGTTGTTGTTGAAATATGAGTGATGTGGTATAGAATATGAACCGAAAATTTAATGAGAGTCGAAATGGGTAAAGAATTGTGAATAATGATTATGATGGCCTATATGGCACCTTGTGTAAAACAAACGAAACGCTTGAGAATTTGTTTCTTGTGGAAAGAGATGAAACAATTGAATTGTGGAAATATTGTAACATGGTTGTGATATTGATTTGAAAAATAATTGAGAACATGAAACAATGTGCAAGTTGCTTATTTGAACTTGTTGAAATTGTGTGTAGTACCTTATCTGCTGTTTGAAATTGTTGTGTTTTAAGCTGTAAGGCGGGGTCGTGTTGCGCGCCGCAACGTGAGGAAATAAGGTGTGGGTTGGGGTGATAAGGGTGGCCGAGGTAATAAGGGTGGTCAGGGGCAATAAGGATGGAAAGCGATCGAAATCGCTATTGAAAATTGATACAAAAATCAATAATGTGAAATTGTGAAAGGAGACAGCAGGAGAGTTTGCAACTTGTGGGGCACTGATTGCCCCTTTGTTTGACTACTTGTGCTTTACGTGATTGATTGGTTATTGTTAAATTGGTTGATCGTAGAAAGTGCTTTGTGTTGAGAATTATTTGAAATGAGGAAAATGTGGAAACATGGTTGGCTCTGGCTTAATTAATTGTTGATGTAATTTAATGGCTTGAGTTTACTTGGGACAAAGTTTGTCCATACATGCCAGTACAATTCAAGTGTACTGACGTCCCTTTTGCCGGGGACGCTACATTCGTGTTATGATTGTAGGTGGATCGATAGCAGGCACTTCAGCTCATCGGCAGTAGTATCCTTCTCCTTCCACTGCCCGTTTTGGTGAGCCCATTTTCTTCCTTGGGGCCCTGTGTGGTTCATGCCACTTTTGTTTAGATTTCATTTTGGTTTTGTAAGGTATAGCCGGAGCCTTGTTACCGGCAAGTATTGTATCCCTTTTTTTGTATCCTAGAGGCTCTGTAGACATGTAAACTGTGGGACTCCAGTATTATGTATACATTATGTTATGTCGGGCGTTGTAAAAACTGCAAACTTGTTAATGAATCACTCGTATGGTTTTATTTGTTTAATGTGAAATCATTCATGGTTAGTAAGATATTTGGTTAATGAGAAACAATCAACACAGGGGTAACGCATGGGAATGAAAGGCACCCAGGTCCGCTTGACTGGGGCAACCCGGTCAGGCACCGGTCATGTTCCCCGATTTGGGGCGTGACAAACTTGGTATCAGAGCCTGTGGTTTTAAAGTGTCCTAGGATGTCTCGGAGCCGTGTCTAGTAGTGCCCTTCTTATAGGTGTGTTGTCGACCACATCATATAAGTAGGGGGCTACACGGGCATTTAGGAATTTACCTATTTCTTTGTTAATCCATATCGTGCGGTAAAGTGCAATGTGGAAATATTTGTGTCTAATTCGCGCCTTGTTCCCAAATTTTCAGAATATGGCACCTAAGAAGAAGGCTAGACTCGGCCTTAGGGCCAATACCGGCCCAAGTGCAGCTGTTAATCATGTACCCGATGCCGTGGGAGAGAATGACCCACCAGTCCCGAATTTGCCTGACCCATCTGTTCAAAACCCAAGTGTCCCTATTCCAGCTGCGGCAGAGGATGCCACCATTCCTCCTGCCAGTGTTCCTGACTCAAATACAGTTCCCGCTTCGGGCTCTGGTATCTCTAATGAGGATCTGAGGGGAGCCATTCATATGTTAACATAGCTAGTGGCCGCCCAGGCCCAGAGATCCCATGATGCCCCTGCATCCTCCAGCGGACAGGGAGATTCCTTTGGCTCCGGAGTCCATCAATTCTTGCGATTGGCCCCTCCAGAATTTTCAGGTACCGATCCAGAGGCTGACCCACAGGAATTCCTTGATGAGATATACAAGACCCTCGAGTGATGAAGGCTACAGATATAGAGGGGGTAGAGTTGGCCTCTTACAGGCTGAAGGGAGCGGCACGTTCATGGTTCGAAATATGGGAGGATTCCCGTGAGGAAGGGAGCCCTCCGGCCAGATGGGATGAGTTCGTGGATGCATTTATGGACCACTTCTTACCTGCTGAGGCAATGGCAGCCCGTGCCACTGAGTTCGAGGTTCTCAAACAGGGCAGGTATGAGTGTTTGGGAGTATCACATGGAGTTCGTAAGGTTGTCCAAGTACGCTCCTCATTTAGTGTCGACCATGGATGCCGGGTTCGACGGTTTGTTCAGGGCCTTAGCCCTTTGGTAGTGAATGAGGCCGCCACAGCAGCTTTGCACTCAGATATGAACTATGGGAGGATCGTGGGGTTTGCTCAGGCCACGGAGGCCAGGAAATTGAAGATTCGTGCAGAAAGAGAAAGTAGCAGCAGGGCCTGGTCAATGGGTCATTCAGGGAGATCACTTCTAGGGAGAGGGTCATCAGGGCCATCCCAGTCATATGCTGAGTCCTCCGCGAGTGCACCGCCATCCGTGCACGGTCATCAGCAGGGCAGTTACTCGAGACCTGGTTCAGACAGCAGGAGGTCTCGTCAGTCTGGTCGTTCTGGGGTGAGATCCCAGCAGCAAGGGAGACCTACATGCCCCAAGTGTGGGAGATTTCATACAGAGACTTGCTACCTTGACCTTCCAGTGTGCTTCGGGTGCGGGGTGAGAGGTCACATTCAACGAGACTGTCGTGCACCCCGTCGGGGTATAGGTAGGGGATCTGCTCAGTCATCCGGTTCTTCGGCTGCTACATCATCAGCACGTACTCCAGCATCAGCAGGGCGTGGTGCAGCTAGGGGTGGAGCTCAGGGTAGGGGTGGACCTAGCCGATTCTATGCATTGAGTGGCCGCCAAAATGCCGAGGCTTCTCCAGATGTTGTTACAGGTATCCTGTCTGTTCAGACTATCGATTGCTATGCCCTTATTGATCCAGGGTCCTCCTTGTCTTATGTTACTCCATTCATTGCTTCAAGTTTTGGGATAAAACCCGAACAACTTCATGAGCCGTTCTCTGTGTCGACTCCAATTGGTGATTCTATTACAGCCTCACGAATCTATAGGAATTGTGTTGTTACGGTGGGTGGTCGTGATACCACAGCCGATCTTATTGAGCTTGGGATGGTAGATTTTGATGTAATTATGGGGATGGATTGGCTCTATTCATGCTTTGCCAAACTTGACTGTCGAACGAGAGTTATGAGGCTCGAGTTCCCTAACGAACCAGTTATTGAATGGAGAGGAAATGGTGTAGTGCCAAGGGGTAGGTTTATTTCCTACCTTAAGGCTTCGAAGATGATTAAGAAAGGGTGTATCTATCACCTGGTTCGGGTAACGGACACCACCTCAGATGTGCCTACCCTCGAGTCCGTGCCAATTGTGAATGAATTTCCTGAAGTGTTTCCAGATGAGCTTCCAGGCATTCCGCCGGATAGGGAGATTGACTTTGGGATCCATGTATTGCCGGATACTCAGCCAATATCCCTTCCACCATACAGAATGGCGCCAGCAGAGTTAAGGGAGTTAAAGGAGCAGCTGAGGGATTTATTAGAGAAAGGGTTCATACGACCGAGTGTGTCGCCATGGGGTGCTCCGGTTCTCTTTGTCAGAAAGAAGGATGGGTCACTTCGAATGTGTATTGATTATCGGCAACTCAACAAAGTCACCATCAAGAATAAATATCCTTTGCCTCGAGTGGATGATCTGTTTGACCAATTGCAGGGAGCGAAGTTCTTCTCAAAGATTGATTTACGGTCTGGGTACCACCAGTTAAAAATCAGGGAGCAGGATATTCCTAAGACCGCCTTCAGAACTCGTTATGGTCACTTCGAGTTTTCGGTCATGTCTTTTGGGCTAACCAATGCCCCAGCAGCTTTCATGGACCTTATGAATCGGGTTTTCAAGCCATTCCTAGATTCCTTTGTCATTGTATTCATTGACGACATCCTCATCTACTCTCGGAGTAGAGAAGATCATGCCGTTCACCTCAAAGCAGCCTTGCAGACCCTTCTTCAGCATCAATGGTATGCCAAGTTCTCAAAATGTGAGTTTTGGTTGAAGTCTGTAGCCTTTCTAGGGCATGTTATTTCCAGTGAGGGAATTCAGGTGGATCCTCAGAAGATTGCGGCGGTGAAAGATTGGCCTAGACCCACGACCCCGACAGAGATTCGTAGCTTCTTGGGTTTGGCAGGGTACTATCGGAGGTTTGTAGAGGGATTCTCAACCCTCGCTTCCCCATTGACAAAACCGACGCAGAAGGCAGTTAAGTTCCAGTGGTCCGAAGCATGTGAGAAAAGTTTCCAGGAATTGAAGTCAAGATTGACCTCGGCACCAGTATTGGCCTTGCCAGAAGGCACAGAGGGATTTGTAGTTTATTGTGATGCCTCCAGGGTTGGTTTGGGATGTGTATTGATGCAGCACGGGAAAGTCATATCTTATGCTTCCAGGCAACTCAAGAATCACGAGAAGAATTACCCGACGCATGATTTGGAGCTTGCAGCTGTTGTGTTTGCTTTGAAAAATATGGCGGCACTATCTTTATGGAGTTCATGTAGATGTGTTTTCAGACCACAAGAGCCTCCAGTATTTGTTCAAGCAGAAGGAGCTAAATCTGAGACAGCGGCGGTGGTTAGAATTGCTCAAGGACTATGATATGAGCATATTGTACCATCCAGGAAAGGCAAATGTGGTAGCCGACGCTCTTAGTCGAAAATCCATGGGTAGTTTGGCTCATTTGGGTGTGGATCGGAGACCCCTGGCTCGAGAGGTTTACCAATTAGCCAGTTTGGGGGTTCGTATCTCGGCGTCAGACGAGGGGGATATTTTGGTGCATAATGGAGCAGAATCATCATTGGTCGCGGAAATCAAGGAAAAACAGTTCATGGATCCAGCATTGGTTCGGGTAAAGGAAGCAATCATGAATAACAAGACCTCAGCATTTGTACTCAGCAGCGAAGATGGTGTATTGCGGTGTCAAGATAGGCTATGTGTTCCGGATGTGGACGAGCTTCGGGAAAGGGTAATGGCAGAGGCTCATATTTCCAGGGTATTCGGTACACCCAGGTTCCACGAAAATGTTTCATGACCTTAAGGAGATTTATTGGTGGAACGGTATGAAAAGGAATGTAGCAAGCTTTGTAGCTAAATGTCCGAACTGTCAACAAGTGAAGGCCAAGCATCAACGGCCCGGTGGATTAACTCAGCTTATAGAAATACCAAGGTGGAAATGGGAGATAATCAATATGGATTTCGTGGTAGGGTTACCTCGCACTCAGCGTAAGTTTGACTCAATATGGGTGATAGTGGATCGACTCACCAAATCAACTCACTTCCCGCCTGTCAAGTCCACTGATACCGCGGAGCAATATGCAAGATTGTACATCAAGGAGATAGTAAGACTTCATGGCACTCCACTTTCTATTATCTCGGATCGCGGGGCTCGGTTCACAGCTAACTTTTGGAAGAAGTTTCAGCAAGGTTTGGGAACTCAGGTGAATCTCAGCACAGCTTTCCATCCGCAGACCGACGGCAAGGCCGAGCGGACCATTCGGACGCTTGAAGATATGTTACGGGCTTGTGTCTTAGATTTTAAAGGTAATTGGGATGAACACTTGCCACTGATAGAATTTGCTTACAATAATAGCTATCATGCTAGCATTCGGATGGCCCCATTTGAGGCATTGTACGGGAGAAGATGTAGGTCGCCAATCGGGTGGTTTGAGGTAGGTGAAGCGAAATTGCTAGGGCCAGATATGGTGTACGAAGCTAAGGAAAAGGTCAAGGTTATTCAGGAGAGAATGAAAACAGCACAGAGTCGTCAAAAATCCTATGCAGACGTTCGCCGAAGGGATTTGGAGTTCCAAGTCGATGATTGGGTGTTCTTGAGGGTATCTCCTATGAAGGGAGTCATGCGATTTGGAAAGAAAGGGAAATTGAGTCCTAGGTATGTCGGGCCATATCGGATCGTTCAAAGGATTGGTCAAGTTGCTTATAGGCTAGAGTTGCCTCTTGAGATGTCATCAGTGCACCCGGTATTCCATGTGTCCATGTTGAAGAAAGTGATTGGAGATCCATCCACCATCATGCCAATCGAAGCTATAGAGGTTAATGAAGATTTGTCATATGAAGAAGTTCCAGTTGCCATTCTTGATAGGCAAGTCCGTAAGTTGAGAACTAAGGAAGTTTCCTCTGTTAAAGTATTGTGGCGAAGTCAACAAGTTGAGGAAGCCACATGGGAAGCGGAAAAAGAGATGAAGGAAAAGTACCCCCATTTGTTCGATCAAGCCTAGAAGAAATTAGGTGACCCTCCTACTCCTAGTAACTGTCATCTTGTCTAAGTTGTTTCCCTCTTAGTATTAGTAAAGTCCCCTTCATTTTGTAATGAGTTAAATGTGTTGTTACCTTGGGTCACTTGAACCGTTCTTGATAAATGAAAGCCTTATAAAGATTTACGTGTTAAATAAACAACTTATAGTAAGTGTAGATTGGTAAGGGTTTGTTAAGTGTACATGGTGTATTAAAATGGTTAAATAAGGTAAGAATTCATTGAAGTGACTAGTTTATGTGCCATTGTAACAATGTGATAGAATATGTGCATTCGTTGAGGTAAGAAAGTGTATACCAGTTGTGAAAAGTGTTGTATTTGTGTATTGTTGTTTGGTAACGTGTTTCGGGGGCCCTCTGACAGGTGGATATGTCCATAATACAAAGAAAACTCTGGCGAAATTTTTCTAAAATATAAGACCCCGTAAAAATTTTGTGCATAAAACCTAGTAGCTGTGGTGTCATGGGCCGAATAATGTGTTAGGAATGCGTAGAATAAGCTCGCCGCGGTTCGGACCCTTGGTAGTGATTTAAGTGTCAAAATGTAGAGAATAAAGTTTTCCAGAAAAGTGTCAAATATGCGGTCAAGAATGCGACCGCAGATCAAGAATGCGGACCGCATATTGGTCGCATTCTGTAACAGAACTTGTGTCATTTTGAGGCCATTCTGCGGTCACTATGCGGACCGCATGTTGATTCTGCTGTCGCAAAGTGCACCGCATAATTGACCCGGTCCAGATTTTTGTAACATTTTGACCCGATCTCTTCTTTAATATAACACCTTTCACCCTCATTTTCTCATATCATCTTACCAAAAATTAGAGAGAGAAGAGAGGGTTTTTAGAGAGAGAAATCTTTCATCTTCAAAGATTGTTCCAACCATCTTAGTTCAAAGGATTCTAGGGCAAAGATTCAACTTCCCCAAATATTTTCAAGGTAAAAACCCTAACTATTTTCTTTGATTTTCAGTTTTAAATTGGGTAAAGAGAGGTTTGCATATAATAGCTTTTGAAAATAGAATTTTTACACTCATGCATGATTATTGAACTTGATTTCTAGTAAAAAGAAGTGAGTAGAAGTAAGAGTCTTCAAGAACAAGGTTGGCAAGAGTAGGATATCTTGGGTAAGCATAAAGTAGGAAGAAAAATCATCACCAGGTATGTATGGCTAATTTTGATTCTTGTGAAATCGCCTATATGTGTGAAATTTGTTTGGTTAGTGTTAATTTGACAAATTGTGTGAAATTCTCAAAGTTGTTGTTGAAATATGAGTGATGTGGTATAGAATATGAACCGAAAATTTAATGAGAGTCGAAATGGGTAAGGAATTGTGAATAATGATTATGATGGCCTATATGGCACCTTGTGTAAAACAAACGAAACGCTTGAGAATTTGTTTCTTGTGGAAAGAGATGAAACACTTGAATTGTGGAAATATTGTAACATGGTTGTGATATTGATTTGAAAAATAATTGAGAACATTAAACAATGTGCAAGTTGCTTATTTGAACTTGCTGAAATTGTGTGTAGTACCTTATCTGCTATTTGAAATTGTTGTGTTTTAAACTGTAAGGCGGGGTCGTGTTGCGCACCGCAACGTGAGGAAATAAGGTGTGGGTTGGGGTGATAAGGGTGGCCGAGGTAATAAGGGTGGTCAGGGGGCAATAAGGATGGAAAGCGATCGAAATCGATATTGAAAATTGATACAAAAATCAATAATGTGAAATTGTGAAAGGAGACAGCAGGAGAGTTTGCAACCTGTGGGGCACTGATTGCCCCTTTGTTTGACTACTTGTGCTTTACGTGATTGATTGGTTGTTGCTAAATTGGTTGATCGTAGAAAGTCCTTTGTGTTGAGAATTATTTGAAATGAGGAAAATGTGGAAACATGGTTGGCTGGATTAATTAATTGTTGATGTAATTCAATGGCTTGAGTTTACTTGGGACAAAGTTTGTCCATACATGCCAGTACAATTCAAGTGTACTGACGTCCCTTTTGCCGGGGACGCTACATTCGTGTTATGATTGTAGGTGGATCAGTAGCAGGCACTTCAGCTCATCGGCAGTAGTATCCTTCTCCTTCCATTGCCCGTTTTGGTGAGCCCTTTTTCTTCCTTGCGGCCCTGTGTGGTTCATGCCACTTTTGTTTAGATTTCATTTTGGTTTTGTAAGGTATAGCCGGATCCTTGTTACCGGCAAGTATTGTATTCCATTTTTTTTTTGTATCCTAGAGGCTCTGTAGACATGTAAACTGTGGGACTCCAGTATTATGTATACATTATGTTATGTCGGGCGTTGTAAAAACCGCAAACTTGTTAATGAATCACTCGTATGGTTTTATTTGTTTAATGTGAAATCATTCATGGTTAGTAAGATATTTGGTTAATGAGAAACAATCAACACAGGGGTAACGCATGGGAATGAAAGGCACCTAGGTCCGCTTGACTGGGGCAACCCGGTCAGGCGCCGGTCATGTTCCCCGATTTGGGGCGTGACAAAATCTACCAAAGCTGGGCAGATAGATAGACTCCTTTCCACATACTAATGGAAAGCAAGAAAGAAAATCAAATGATTGTTTTTTAACCAGCGCCCTCTTTTGGGTGTGCAGGTACTAAGAGTCCTCTCACTATTAACCAGCAGACATCATCTGGCTGGGTCTTGCCGGTATCAACAACGAGGAAGAAACAACCAAATGGAAACATCAACGAACTATGGCTCTTGGCCTAGACAACGTCCTAGGCGTAGGGGAGATCAGAGCAACAGGAAACGCCTAGATGACATTTTTCTTCCTGGGCTACAGTAAGTAGATCGAGAGGTCGTTCTACCCTTTTTCCCCAAATATGGGGAATATGTTCTTATAAAATCTTGCTCCAATCTGACCTAGCTAGCTAGCGATCCCTGTTCGCGACAGAGAACAAGACATCAATCAAGCGTACTTTTGTTCACTTTTTCTCTACCAAGCATGAAAGTTTAAGGATAACTGTAGTTCGGTGGCTACCTAAGGAAACTCCGATTCGATCCGCCCCCAGTTGGGAGGCATCTACCTCATCCCGATCACAAGGAAGGTTCACTATGATGGGGGTGCTTTTTTCACCTTTAAGGAAAAAATTAAATGCATAGAGGACCATCATTTCGTTGCGGCATGCTCCTCAGATTTATGGATTCGCAGGGGGCCTCAGGCCCTACTTAGTTTCGCAATAAGTAAAGTAGGCAAACCTATAGGTCCTTAGTAGCGTTGACAAAGAAGAATGAGCGGGTTAAAAGAAAGCAAATCTTTCCATTTTTTTATAATTATATAATAATATAAAATAGAAAGAAATTTATTATTATTATATATAGGCCAGCTTGACAAGCAACCCTTCCTCTTAATCTGAGGTGCGAAGAGAGATTTCTTTTTTATGACTTCCACTTATCGATCCCGGCCAATAAAAGTGACCAATCAGGGCAGGGCCCTATTGATAAATGAAAGAAAGGGTTTATGAGCCCTAGCCCTGTAAGCCCACACCACTGTAGAGTAGATCGTTCAACACCTACGACACAAACCCATTTTGAACCTATTAGTCCTAGTATCATAGGCGACCGAACGGCCGTCCCCCTAATTACTAGACCAACCTACTATAATAATTCCATAAACACTTAGGGAAGATATGGCAAACTAATAAAGTAGCCCTATTTTCGGATCTGACAATACCATACTATAATCAAAAGGTACAACAGCCCGAGCGACCAGACATAATATAAATATAGCCACTTGAGCCATTCTAAAAAGGGAGAAACTAGCCCTACTTGGTGAAATAGGTTCTTTTAGAATCAATTTCAAACCATCTGCTAGAGGTTGTAACAATCCAAATGATCCCACTACATCAGGACCCTTCGACGTTGCACAAAACCCATTACTTTACGTTCAGCTAGCACTAAAAGGCTACTCCTAGTATAAGTGGTATAATTATTCCAAGTATTTCAACTAGAACAGCTATGTACATGTTTTTTCTATTCACTTATGATCTGGCCTGGTCGACCCAATCATGACATTGACGGAGGGGACCTTTTCTCAAAAAAATACAATTCTTGCACTTACGAAAACCACAACACAAGCACCCTTTTTCCATTCATTCTATCTAATAAAAAAAATTCAGCATAGACCACGACCCACCATTTTTTCATTTCTTTATATATATTTTGCCAGGTTAAATAGTCCCCGCTCTCCATGTTCTTGAGAAAGTTTTTCAGCTTGCTGACTAGGGTTTGCAGCTAAATTCAGTCTTCGAGACCCCATAACATAAGAAAGTCGTGGAGTGCATAAGCCCATTTAGAGATAGGGGCGACTTTCTTGTGGTAGTGCGAATGAGCAAGTAGGGGGCGGCAACTAAAGAGGTAGTGAGACTAACCGCAATTTCAGGAATAGGTAGACTTTCTTTCATTTTTGTTATAGAAAGTGAAATTCGTTTTGTTTAGTACGAGATCGCTTCACACCTCTCAGTGCTTGCACCTCTCGCCTATCGAAGTTCTGTTCAAAAACGTCATTCGAGAACTTGTATAGAGAAGGATTTCCCGTGATGCAGCAGTTCTTCCATACCAACTTAGCTGCGTGGAGCTGCTATTGGCATAACAACCGTTACACCATAGGTTAGCCCAACCCAGTCCTCTCGTACTAGTGTTGGCTCCTCACAGTTCTCCCTTTAACACCAACGATAGATAGGAACGGAACTTTCTCACCATGTTTTAAACCCAACTTACGTACCACTTGAATCGGCAAAACAACCGAACCCTTGGGACCTTTTTCAACCCCAGGATGTGATGAGTCGACATCGAGGTAACAAATGACTTCGTCGATAAAATCTCTTGGGAGTCATCAACCTATTATCCCGAGCGTACCTTTGATCCATTGAGCGACAACCCTTCCACACGGGACTCCTGGATCACTATGGCCGACTTTCGTCTCTGTTCGACCAGCCGGTCTCCCAGTCAGGTAGGCTTATACCATTACGCTCACGAGCAGAATCTTAGCTTGATCCTACCTTCGCACACCTCTGTTACTCTTTAGGAGGCATTCGTCCCAGATAAATTACCCACCTCGCAGTGTCCCGCCTCCCACTGAATGATCGGTGCGGCGGTTAGGCATCCTTAGATGAAAGAGTTGTCTTTCAGGATTGGTCGTTGTGTGTCACCACCTCCCATGTGGCGGTTAGGCATCCTTAGATGAAAGAGTTGTCTTTCAGGATTGGTCGTTGTGTGTCACCACCTCCCACCTATCCTACATATTCGATTAAGGTTGTCACTACAAAGCTATAGTTAATGTGCACGGGATCTTACCGTTTAGCCGTTGGTACTACGCATCTTCACGGAGAATTCAATTTCATCAGGTCCATGTCGGAGATAGTGGGGCAGTTGTTACACCATTTGTGTAGGTCGATACTTATGCGACAAGGAATTTCGCTAAGTTAGAAAAGTTAGAGTTACTGCCGCCATTTACCGGGGCTTTCATTCAAAGCTTATAACACTTCTCCTTCCGACCTTCCAGCATCGGGCATGTGTCAGACTCTATACATCGTGTTACCACTTAGCAAAGTCCTATTTTTTTAATAAACAGTCGCTACCCCCTGGTATGTGCCGCTTTCCTAATCAAAAGATAGGAGAGCACCCCTTCTCCCAAAGTTACGGGGAAATTTTGCCGAGTTCCAAGGCTAGGCTAGGTTTGGTAATATCCAAAACAAATGAATAGAGGTCGGGGATGATAGGTGCCAGTTGGCAAGGAACTTGATCCCCCCCAAAAAAAGGGGGAAGCCGCGGTCGAACTCATATTCTGGAAATAAGTCGAGGCCCTTTTACCAAGTCTACCTGATAGAAGATGATAGAGGGCCAACTATCGTTGCCTTGCACAAGACGGTGACCTTTCACTTCGAGTTCCTTCCTTTATAGTAAAATCTGATGATACGATTTGGTGATGTTACCTACCAAATAAAAGGCCTGCTAGGTGATCGAAATCGCTCAGGTCAGTGAGGACTCACTCACTTACCTACTCCTTATCTATTTAAGACTTTCTTCTATCTACTTAATTTAAAAGGCGACCAACCGCACCGGGCTATAAAATAAGACACAGTTCATGTAATACTTGATTGACTGGTAAGAAAGAGCTTCCGTAAGAACTAGAAGACTCTTGTATGTACGGTAACCCTCTCCTCTGCTACTGGTGGACTCTTTCACAGAAAGGGCGACAGAAGCAACCTTTCTTAGCGCACTTTTCAAGAGCTTAGCTTCTGCTAGTGGCGAGGCAGCAAGGCCATGTTGTTCAGTTGGAAGCCTAAGCCAAGAAGGTACGAATGAAGTGACAGGCCCCTTTAGAAGATAGGGGGGCGGCTTTCTTGTGGTTGTAATTGCGAACATCTCTCCTCTTCTCTTAGCGTGAACAGTTTGCTTACATGCCGCCTTAAGCATATCTCTCTTTCTTAGTTTCACGCTGGACTAATGAGAATGATGAAAGTCAGTCTTTTAATAAACGTCTATAAGCAGCTGTTTAGTGTATAAGCAATTCTTTAGTGGTCACACCGAAAGTACGGTGGAGGTTGGTTGTAGATGATGTTACGCGATGTTTAGAGCCAGTCTTGAAGTAAATGAATTAGAAAGAAGTAAACAAATGAGACGACTCTTTGTTGAACTATATCATTAACAGATCTTCCCCTCCACACCAATCACGAGTTTTTCTCTATTCCTCTTGTATATCGTCGAAACGCCCTTAATGCTAGGTTTTGAAAAAGACTTTTCATGTCATTCCCATTTAGTTCTGATTCGGATCCATCCGTTGTTTCCTTTTCTTTCCGCACCTTTTACTCGAAATGAGAAAGAAGATGGTACACTTGAATTGTATTATTTAAGTGCTTATTGCTTGCCAAAAAAACTACTTCTACAATTGGTAGGTCAACGGGTTATTCAAATAAGTCGTGTTTTCTGTGGTTTTCCCATGTTACAACTTCCGTACCAATTCGATCGATCTGGAGTGGATCGGTTAAACATTCTATTAGGGAGCCTGGTCTTGACTCTTCTGTGTGGTATTCATTCTCGTTCGGCTCTTGGGATCACATCCAGCAGTGGTTGGAATAGCTCGCAAAATCCAACCACTTCACCTACTTCATTGCCCACAACCGTTTCTCGTACCTCTATTGAAATAGAATGGTTTCATGTTCTATCATCGATTGGTTATTCCTCTCCGTTTGTATCTCTTTTTCCAATTTTGGTCTCGATTAGTTCACAAGATTGAATGGCCAACTCTCCTCTGAACCCTCGATTAGATTGTTTTCCAAGAATGTTGAGCCGGGTATGTAAGCCATGTATATGGGAGGAACTTAAATAAAAGAAGGGCTTTCGGTTTTTTGCACCCCATTTTGGTCTTGCAGCTATTTTAAAAATATATACATAAGAATACCTCTTTTAGAAGAAAGATTATATATATGTCCAATTAAGAGTAATGATTTCAGCTAGAGCAGCTAGACGGAGTACTATAGTGAGTATAGTGACTACTAGAGTAGAGTTAAGTCAAAAGGTATGGTATAGCAGCCTTTCCGAGCGAGCCTCTGGGAACTCCTGTAAACCCCCATGATATGGTAAAGGGAGGATATTAGGGGAAGCAGTGAGTGGAGACCCTCACGTCTATTTTGGAGGGCGGGGATATCCCGACCCTACTATCATTATGCCTTTATAATGTTACTTGGTTCAACTCTATTTGTGACCTTTTATTGTATGTGGGACTCTCTATCTTCTAGGGTAGATAATCGATCATCTTTCATTTTGATAGTGAGTAGTTTTTATAACAATAAGTTAAGTCAATAATAATAGAACTGGAGGAGTGAAAGCCACTTGACACTTAGGAAAAGAGCGAAAAGCCAGGATGGCTTGGTAAGCAAGCAACCCGTTCTGTGGGCGCCAACTCCAAGTTCCTTCTCTTCTTTCTTTTTTCAAGTCACGATCACAATGGTGACATTCTTTTTTGCTTTATAAAGGAGAAGGAAAAGGCCAATTTTCACCACCATCCTTCCGCAAAGATTCGGTTAGTGTGCATAGACTTCTACTTTCCTTAGGCGACTTTCTTGCCTTACGAAAAGAAGTTCATTTCATTTTCCAGAGAATTTTTTAAAAAAGCCGCTTCCTCCTTGAAGGCATAAGGAAGAGCCTATTCATGTGTAGTTGATTCTCGAACGAAGTGAAGAATGTCAGCGGCTCTCTATTCCCAGTAGTAGGTGAGGCAAAAAAGACCCCTAACTGTGAGCAAATGATTTTTGCACTAGGCAAACAAGTTCCAAAATTAAAATAAATAATATTTTTGGGTGCAATTACATGTTTTGTTGGAAATTAGAAGCATTTGTGTGATTTAATAATTATTAATTAAAATTAAATAAGAAAAAAATAGGTTAAGTACTTGCATTGTTGAATTAATTAGTTAAAAAAGAAAATCATCAAAAATTGCTTTAATTAGCGGGAAATTAAGGAAACAATTAGCGGAATTAAGATGAATCCGACGGTTGGATTAATTAGCGGAATTTTTTAATTAACTGAGACGTGAGATCGAATCACAGCCGTCCATTTGAAATAATCTAAGGGTCGAAGGCTTTGGTCTCATCTATAACTAAACGATGCCGTTTAAGTAACGTGATTGTTGACCGTTGATCTTCATCAGATCAACGGTCGGATTACCTGAACTCCCTCGCCTATAAAAGGCTTGTGTCGTTTGGAGACTGCCATTTTTAGAGAGTTCAAACCCTAGCCGCCTCCAAAATCTCTCCCGTCTTCTTCTTCTTCTTCATCTTCATCCCTCATCAACCCTAGCCGGCCATGGAGGCCACCACCCTCCACGGTGGTTTCCGGCCACCCTCTAACCCCTCCTCTCTTCTTTTCTTTCTTCTTCTTCCTCTTCTTCTTCTCCATCAAAACCCTAGAAACAGACCCCTTTCTTGATAAGCCGGTCACCGGAACCTACCTCCGGTGACCACCAAACAATGAATCTCCATTCCAAACCAATGCCAAACGGACCGTCTTGGTCCAATCTACCCAACCCTACCACTCATTCCATTCGAACATACCCAGAACTCTTTGAATATCCCAAAAGAAGTCGCCGGAACCCTAACTCCGGTGACTCAAAACCAAACCCCTCCAAAGATCTGCCCTTTTACCGTCCCCAAACACCCACTACAACCAAAAAACCCTAAAGACTTCACCTTGAAGTCTAAAATAAAACCAAAAAAAAAGAAAAGTGATAAAAAACGGAAAAAAAAGAACAAAGGTTTGAGGAAAAGACTTGAAAAGAAATAAAAAGGAAAAAGGGGAAAGCTCGGGGGACAGGCCCCGCTAAGCTAAGTACCCCCTCCTCTATGTTTTATTTTCTTTGTTTCTTTGCTTTTTATGTTTTTTCTTGTCTTGAATGTTTCCGTATGATTTTTGTGCTTCACATGTTAGTTTTAGGGTTTTTAATCTGCTCATCTTTCGTATCTTTTTTCTGTTCATCTTCTCTTATTCTATATCTTGCATCCTGTATATTCTTTCTGTTCATCTTATTCATCTTGGTCGTTTTGTTTTGATTTGGGTTCTTCTGTTCTGTCTATCATGTTCTTCTCCTTCTAAGTTAAAATATCCATCATTTATTTGTCTTCTTGGTTTTTGGCTTCTGATTTGTTCATCTCTTTTATGACTCTTCGCATGATTAGTCTCTTAGTCATGGCTATTCATCTTTTCCTTATACTAAGATTATCTCGTCTGTTTGGATTGTTATTCTGATTTGAAAACTTGACTTGGATATCTTGTTTTTTCCTCTGTAAATGTTAGACCTTTTCATCTTGTTGGTCTTCGATTTTTGTCTTCGCGTGTTTGACTTTAGTTCTGATAAGTTTTAGACTCTCATTTTATACTAGTTCACCTTTGGTTAACTCTCAGTAGTTGAGCAATTCTTCTTTTCTGATTCTCTTCATCTTCTTAGTTTAACTTTAGGGTAAACAATTTGATTCTCATGCCTAATTAAGGGCTTTTACTTTAATAACAACCTCAATTGCCTTTCAAATGCATTTTACTGATTATTTCTTGTCTTCTCCATGTCCTTCTGTTCCACATACTTCATCTTGTTTGTCATGACTTGTATGGAAAGTGGCTTGGTCTAACTGATATCATAGATTCTCTGATTCTTGTGAGCCATGTTTGATCTTTCATACTGATTGCTTGTGAGAATTTTTGCTTCTGTGTAAGTCTATGCCATAAACCTTAAAGCTTCTGAAGATTTTCAACTGTCATCTGACTTGAGCTAGTAGTAACTAGGTCTAAATTGTCATGGGTTCATACTTTGTTACATGAAATTGGATAATGTGAATTGATTAACTAAGATTCAACCATATCAAATTGCCCTTTCTGAGTTTTGGTTGATTAACGCATCTTGTTTGGTCTTATGTGCCTCTGTATGCAATACAAGTTGAAAATGACGGAGTTTTTAGTAGTTCTTGTTAGTATGAATATTTGATTAACACTGAATAACTTTAGGGGGATTGGTTATAGATGCTAGTGCTAGGTTCCATGAAAATGGCCAGTATTGAAATAGGTTTAAGACTGAAAATTGAATAAACATAGGTTATTAGGTAATAAGTGACCAAAAGAGTGGTCAATTTTACAAATTGACCAACTCTACAAGGTCTAAACACACTGGTCCATCTCAAAAGAGGCTAGTTGTGCAAAAGTGGTTAAGTCTGCAAATGCAGGCTCACTTGAGCCCTGAATCTCAGGTGGCTAGGTCTGCAAAGACCTTAGCCCAGCCTGTGATCAGTCAAAAGGTTAGATTATGTAAATATTGGCTACGTTCTGCAATACCAGACTTGCCCAGGCTCATTTTGAGCCCTGAACCACAAGTGGCCAAGCCTGCAAAGGCTTTGGGCCCAATTGTGTTCAGCAAATGGGTTCAATTACCCAAGCCAAGTCTCAACTTGAGACTGGCTAAGTTCTAAATAGGGTAAATATAATAATAAAGTAGGCTAGTCCTGCAATTAGTTTTAAAAGATGAAATAAAGGGTTAATTAACTGAAATTGAAACAAAAAGTGGCTATGTTTTAAATAATAGAACTGGCCAGTCCTTAAATGCCAATGCAAGGACTGGCCATAGGTTAAATGAGTCCAAAGAGCTGAATACCACACCTAGGTAGGTCGGGTAAAACATCCAATTCATTAAGGGCATAAAAGGAAACCAAAAAGGTAAAATGGTGAATTGATTAGAACATATGGGGTTAAGGGAGTCATTTGTACCCCTAATATCTGCAAATTGACAGAAGTTTAAGGATATAATGGTCTCCCTAAAAAGGGAAATCTGTAAAAATCTTTAACTATTAGGATACCTTGGTAAAAAGCCCCAAAAAGAATCTTTTAGAACTTTCCAGCACATGCTGGAAGGGTTTTAATAACTGAAATATGGGTCTAAGTGTAAGTTTAATATTTTTAAAGGGGGAAAAGTGGGATTTAGTCCCATACTTTCTCCCCAAGTCATCAGCCCCTTCACACACCTATAAATACTCATAAAAAGAGTGAATTAGGGGCTAGCTGTTGAAGAAAAAGTTCAGAGAAAAATAGTGTTAATATAGCAATAGGCCTTTCCTGCATTATTTCGAGCGAGAACTTTGGGATATTCATCTAATCTTTTGGGTTTTTGCTCGAGGGTTTGCCTGGATTTCTATTTGGCTCTTGCTGTGGTTTTCTATTTGTGGATATTCAACCTCTCTATTGCATTTGCTGTTCGGGTTATTGCTGTGCCTACTTGCTTAATCCCTTAGACTCACTGATCTCTTTTGCTGATTCAGGTACTCCTCTGTTCGATTAGAAGCTGTAATGGTGATTTGGTTGAATGAAAATGAAGCTTCAGTTTAATTATTGCGTTATTATGTATTCTACAGTTTGATATTGTCATTAGTTTTTAGTATTAGTATAGATTCATAGTTTAATTGTAGTATAGTATGCAATAGCACAAAAACATAAACAATTGATGTAATAGATAGTTTAATAGAGGTAGCATAATGTAGATAGTATTTAAACGTAGGTAAGATTTGAAAAGGAAAATGATAGACCAAGCCGTAATTCTTTCATAACTGGTGTTCAATAACTTTGTAATGAGCTAAGCCGCAGTAAACAATCAGCAGTTTAATTATGCTAAAGTCTTTGAACCATTTAGATATAGATATTTGAGTTATATCAATGAGTGTTTAGGCTGTTTAAACCATGCTCATGTAATTAGTTTACTTATAAACCAAGGCTCGTACAGATTAAGTTTTAACAAAGGGAAATAAACAGATATTGAAACAGCTTAATTAGAACCAGATTTATGATGATAAGAGGTTTAGTTTATGATGAAATCAGTGGTATAGTCTCAACTGTGTATAAACCACCTTAGTCTTAGATAATCCCTATGTATTTAGTTTTAACTGCTCTTCAAGCCTCGCGTGTAATGGAACCGTTTTGCTTAAATTCTTCAATTCTGTAAATAACTCAGGGGTTAGTGTAAGTTCATTGGTGAAGGTCAAGAATTAGAGATAACCTTTTAATTCAAGTCTTAGGTATGGTAGATAGTTGACTCATGTTTAATGTTGATAATTTGTGTACTGATTTTCTTTATTGATAAATAAAAGTGCATGTTAATTTCTGGGTTAATTCCAAATGTGTATGTCTGTCTTCAGTCATTTACTTGTATCCTTATTATTCCTAAATGGTCTGGGCCTGATTAGTGGCGCGGGCCTGGACCATATTCATACGACTGCTGGGCCAACAATTGAATGCCTAGGTCAGGTTTGGTTATCTAAAGACTTGGACGTGCTTATAATGTAATGAAGTTCACTCCGGAGATCTGGGCCCAATAACAACAAAAATTGACGGGCCTGGAATGTTTTGGTAGCAAAATTGGATTAAGGGAAAAACATATATATAGAAAATGTAGTTGAACAATGGGATTGGATTTTAAATAATTGGGATGAGCCTTGCATGGTATTATATAGCGGGGCCCCTTCTAGTAATAAGATAACACAAATAGACCCGGGAAGGCTACTAGCAAACTCCATAGCCTCACCCAAAACAATTAAAAGCTGATAGACCTTTTAGGGCACGATTTAATATACTTTCCCATGAACGAGTGTGCACTTGGTGCGGCTCAACTCTTAAATCCCGGCAAAGCCGAAATGTACCAAAGGTCACAGGCGTACTGGTTGCGGTGTGACTAGAGGTATGTTTTCGCGATGTCGCAATTCTATAAAATATCAAAGTAAAAAGCATATGTTAAAATCTGTAACGAGTCAAACAAGAGTCAAGAACGATGATTGAGCGATCGTGCTAAAACCACGAAATCCAGGAGTGCCTAACACCTTGTCTCGTGTTAACAGATTTCCTTATCCAGATGTTTGTTTCGCGGATACTAATAAAAGGGTCAATTTCATCGGATTCGGGATTAAACCGGTTCCTTGGGATACAATTGTGAGCACATGATTTTTGCACCAGGCAAATAATTCCAAAATTAAAATAAATATGTTTTTGAGTGCAATTACTTGCTTTGTTTGAAATTAGTTATATTTTTGTGTGTTTGAATACGTAAGAAATTAGAAAAATCAAAAAATAGTAGTAAGTAATTTGTTAGTTTAGTTAATTAGGAAATTAGTAAAATAGCTTAAGTAGTAGAAATTAGGAAAAAATAGCAGAAAATTACCAAAAATACTAGGAAATTAGAGTAGGTAGTAAATTAGGATTTATAATTTTTCATAAAAAGAAAAGAAAAAAAAATAATAAAAGAAAATGCATAAAAAATCAATAAAATCAAAATACAAAAAATATAGCTTGGGTATAATAAAGATGGGCCAATTGGACTGAATTGTTTGGCCCAGCATATTGGCCCAAAGAGACGGCCCGCCTGGTTTTACAATCATCTTGATCTCGGCCGTCCATTTTGATATATCCAACGGCCGAGAATATTAGGTGAATTATTGGTATAATTGAATAATTGGGAGTCAATCTGAGCCGTCTGTGTGATTGGATCCAACGGCTAGAGACCTTAGTCTCATATGTGATGATACGACGGCGTTTAAGTAACGCCTCTCTAGGACCGTCGATCTTGATCAAACGAGCGGCTAGGATTATCTCGGATCCTTGGCCTTTATAAGGGCCTTGTCTGAAGACGGCCGCTCATTTTACACAATTCAAAACCCTAAAGTCGGCCGCCTCTCTTCTCCCTGTCTTCGTCTCCTTCTTCAAACCTCAGAAACCCTAGGCGGCCATGGCGGCCACCACCCTCCACGGTGGTCGCCGGCCTCTCTTACCTCTCCCATCTTCTTCTCCTTCTTCTTCATGCCATAGCACACCCAAAAAACCCAGAAAACCCCCTGTTCTTCGAAGTCCCGGTCACCGGAATCTTCGCCGGTGACCACCAAAGTATGAGGATCCATCTCAAACTAATGCCATTCGAACCGCTTCTTCATGATCTACCCAACCATGTTAACCACCACCCTCGAATCTTATCCAATCGCTTCGAATATCCCAAAAAGGGTCGTCGGAACCCTAACTCCGGCGACCCCAAACTCAACCCCCAGTCAAGATCCACCCTTTTTACACTCCTGAACATCCCCTGTAACCCATAATCTCAAAAAGGCTTCGCCTTTAGGCCTTGAAAGAAGAAACAGAAAAGGAAAAAGAAAAAAAGAATTTGGAAAAGAATAAGAAAAGAAAACAAGAAGGAATAGAAAGGAGCCTGAGAGTATGAGAGAAGTGAGGAAAAAGAAGAGATTTAGGAAGCTCGGGGGACAGGCCCCGCAAGCTAAGTCCCCGACCCTAATGTGCTTTCTTTGTGTTTATTTACCTTCTTTGCTTCTTTGTATTTTCTTTGCTTGTTTGATTTCTTTGCCCTTCTGTTCATGTTCTCTTGTCTTTCATCTTATGTTTCTGTGTGTTCTTTTCTATTCTTTAGATTCTCTAAATCTATTGTTTCATCTGTTAGTTTAGGTTTTGTTTTAACTTGCTCATCTTCAGTATCTTGTTCCTGTTTGTCTGTTCATCCTCTCTTGTTCCTTATCTTTCATCTTGTGTAATCTTGCATGTTTTTCTGTTCTTTCAAGATCCTGTTTAGTATTAGGGCTTATAATCATCTTTCTATTATCCTGTTTTAACTGTTTATCATTAGGGTTCTATATATATTCTGTGTCTTCTGAGTTTAAGAATCTATATTGGTATTGGGGCTATTGATCCGTTAGTTTTCAACAAGCATGATTGCTCTTCTCTTCATGATGCCTTACATGCCTAATCGTTTAGTCATTGTTATTAAGTTTTATCTAGTTTGTTTGAATCTGTTTCTTTATTTTTGAAGACCTGACTTGGATAACCTTAGTTAGTATTAGAATACTTCATCTTGTAGTTTTCAGTAGTTCTTCTGTCATCATGCATGTTTTGATTCTGATATTTTGTTTAATTGCTTGTCTTTCATTGTCACTCATGATGTGCATTAGATTACTTTTATTGGCTTGCAGTATCTCTACTGTTTCCCTTTCTGTGTTTAGTCTTGGTAAAGCTTGGCAACCTTTATTCATCCCTTATCCTGTCTTTAATCTGGGGTTCACTTCTTTGCTCACATGCTGGTGGTCTTATTTGTGTTCATTTTTAGTGAAAGTCTAGTATTCTTGTCATATCATCCCTCATATGTTTTATTTGATGAATGAGTATGCCAATTTGGGGTCTGTTTCTCTTCATGTTGCCCTCATATGATAGACTTAGGTTTCTCTTTTCACTGTTTCTCCATGTTCTTCTTGTCATCATCTTCATCTCATTTGTCATGCACTTGTGCTAGATTGAGGAATGTTATTCTTTGCTTTTTCATGGCTTTCCTATTCTTCATCCCCACTCTTAACATGCATATATCAAGCTAGGGTATCACTTAAAAATGAATCCTAATTACCCTGCTTAGGTTAGTTGAACCATGTTGACTGGTTTCTGGGAATTCAGTGTCTATATCCATAAATGCTAAGTGTTGTAGGGTTTTTCAGTATATCATCTAGCATGAGAGGACTGTTACTTAGCCTAATTGATGTTAATTGCCATGTTGCTCCATGATTTCAAGTTATGTAAGTTGATTAGTTGAGATTCAACATTATCAACCCCACTTCTGAATTTTGATTGATTAATGAACAATATTTGACTTCATGTGTTTATATGTGCAATTATATGTTGAAATGGTTAAGTTTGCAATAGTTTTATGTTAAGTATGAACACTGTTGATGTCTATTATGCTTAGGAAGATTGGTTATAGCTGTTAGTACTAGTTCCATGAAAGTGGTTAGTTTTGAAATAGGACTAAAACTGAAAATGATCATAATTAGGCTATAAGTTTAATAATTGGCCTAAGAATGGTCAATCTTGTAAAAGGTTGACCAATTCTGTGAGCCCTAACACACAGTCCACCTTAAAACAGTGGCTGGTTGTGCAAAGGGCTATGTTTGCAAATGCAGACTAGCCCAGGCTCTATATTGAGCATTGAACAACAAAGTGGCCAAACCTGCAAAGGTTTTGGGCCCAGCTGTCCAGTATGTGGCTTTGATAGCCCAAGCTAAGTCTCAACTTGAGACTGGCTAACTTTTAAATAGGTTAAGCATAATAACAAAGCAGGCTATGCCTGCAATTAGCTTTAATTAAGAATAAATTGGTCTTAATTGATTGAAATTAGTTTAAAAGTGGCTAAAATTGAAATAGCTCTTAGAAATAAAACTGGCCAGCCCTTAAATACTAATGCTAGGGCTGGCTATTAGTTAAATAGTTCAAAATAAGCTGAAAATCTGCCCTAGGCAAAGCTAGTAAATCAGCAGTGCCCTTAGGGGCATAATTGGGTATTAAAATGGTAAAATAGTAACTAGTAAGAACTTAGGAGGGTAATAGGGACATTCATACTCCTGATTTCTGCAATTTTGCAGAGATTTAGGGGTATAATGGTCTCCTAAAAATGGGAAATCTGTAAAAATCATTAACCCCTAAGGTCATACTAGTAAAAGGCCCTAAAAGGAATCTTTTGGAACCTTCCAGCACATGCTGGAAGGGTTTTTGGTAACTGAAAATGGGACTAAAGTGTAGAATAGGTAATTTTAGGAGGGGGGAAGTGGGATTAATCCCATACTTCCTCCCCAAGTAATCAGCCCTAAAGGTTAGCTATAAATACACCTAAAAAGAGCTGAAAAAAGGGGATTCCACTAGAGAACAATTTGAGCTAATATTTGGGATTTCGACTATAGTAATCTGAGTATATTTGGGTTCCATTGGGAGAGTAATCTGGAAAATACATTAAAACTAAAATTCATTGAATACAAAAGGCTTGAGAGAGAGAATTAGCGATACATTTTCCTGGGTCTTCTAGCGGATTTCACTGGGTTATCTTCTTAAATCTTCTCTGTTTGCTGTGGACTTGGTTGTTGCTGTGTTGCTGTGCTTCCTTCACTTCACTGTTGCATTGCTCTAAGTTGATTGCTGTTACTTACTTGCATCCCCTAGACTCATTGGTCTTCTTCTCTGTGATCCAGGTACTTTTCTACCAGAAATGAAGCTGTAATGGAATTTGAAATGAAGACTTGGAATTATTTTGTTATTCATTTGTAGTTTCGCTTTTAATTTGTAGTATGCTGTAGTATATAGCAAAGAAAAACAGAATCTAATGCTGTAACAATGTAATAGCTAGTAATAGTAGTAGTATAATGTAGATAGTTTACCACTTAGTCTAAATAGGTAAAGGTTCTAAAATACAAGTTAATAAGACCTGCTAGACTAACAATCTGGTAATAAAATTCATGAGGAAATCAGCAGTGAAGTAGTAGTATTGGCGCAGATCACTTATCACTAGTTAAATAGGAATACTATTAAAACTAGAACTAAGTTTTTGGTAAAAAATCAGTTGTTCAATCATGTTTAAACCTTTTGAATCACTTAGTCATAGATACGTGTATAGTCATTGCTCATATATATAATTAATTGGTTTGCGGATTTAGGCTCACACCTGTTTAAGTCTGAACAAGTTGATAATTGGATATTGTAGTGGGTTAATTAAGATGAATTGGTGATGAGAAAGGCTTAACATGTAACGAATACAACAGTGTAGTTAAAAAATGAATTTAATGGCTCTTTCAATCTTTCTGAATGTAGATGATAACTGACTAAACCACTTCGAGTAGGTCAAGGTCTTGTAATTAATTAAGGATTGATTTTAGATTTTTGAACCACTGAGTAATTAAAACATTAGTATAGATTCTTATTTAAGAGCACACAGTGAGGATAATTAGTTGAGTTTTCATTGACTTAAGATTATTGTTTTTGCGTACTGGTTTCCTTTACATGTTTAATGATCAATAAAAAATGATTTTTTGATTCCATCTTCAATTCTGAGCACTATTTCTGTTACATGAATTCTATATCATATTTATGTCATTGTAATCCAGTTTGGGCCTAAAACAATACGTGGGCCTGAACCATGATACCATTCGATTGAGCTACCCAAATGAAGATCCGAAGACTGCTTAGGCACATCCGGTACAAAGATGAAGAACCAGGCCCAATTAAATAATCAAACTCGACGGGCCTGGGATTATTATTGTTGAGATACGATTAAGGAAAAAACAAATATAGAAAACATAGTTAAATATTAGTATCCTTTAATAAAAATTGGGACGAGCCTCGCCCGAATAACACCGGGGCCCCCATTTAGTAATGACATAAACACAAATAGACCCGGGAAAGCTAATAGCCAATTCCATAGCTTCTCCCAAAAGGTTTAAAAGCCGATAGATGTTACTTTAGGGCACGATTTTAATATACCTTCTTATGAACGAGTGTGCACTTGGTGCGACTCAAATCCAAATCTCGGCAAAGCCGAAATACTCCAAAAGTCATAGGCGTACTGGTTGCGGTATGACTCGAGGCGTGTTTCCGCGATGTCGCAAATTCCTAAAAATAATATTTAACGCAAAAGCATATTGAAATCTATAACTGAGTCAAACAAAAGTCAAAAACGACAGTGGAGCGACCGTGCTAAAACCACGGAATCCGGGAGTGCCTAACACCTTCTCCCGGGTTAACAGAGTTCCTTATCCGGACCTCTGCTTCGCAGACATTTCAAAGAGTCAAAATTCCTCGGATTCGGGATCAATCGGTGACTTGGGACACCATTGTCATTCCCAAGTGGCGACTCTGATTAATCTCTAATAAATCCCGAACCGATTGTCCTTAAATTGGAAAAACTCCTTCCCTTACGTTATTTTATCCTTCACGGGTAATTGAGCGTCGGGGTATACCCTACAAGTGTATTTATACACCTTACGCATGTACGGGGTAGTAAAAAGGGAGGTGTGACAGCTCTGGCGACTCTGCTGGGGACCCAACCCTGAATTTCGATTTCAGGGTTTAAGAACTCGAGCTCCTTAGAACTGCCGTTCGCGTTTTTGACTTCATTATATGATTTGAATAACATGCTATGTGCTTTATCGCTTTGATATTATCTGGACTGTATATATAAAATTGTGCCGAAAACCCTTCTCTCTTCTCCCCCGGGGATGTGCTTACTGGTTGAGACTCCCCTTTCTGTTAAAAGTCACCCTAAATTAAGAAAACAGAGGCCGGATAAGTTACAAAGCCGATTGACTCCGCGGGTCACCGGTACGTAGCCCCTCCTCGATTCGAGTTGTCCGCTCGGGTACACGGTCTAGCAATCTATGAAACCGTAAGATTTTGAACATAGGTCTAGGACGATTATTTGCATCATGTCTGACTTAGGGGACTCAACACAGGGGTTGGGTCCGTCTAGGACAGGTGACCCGGTATTGAAAGACCGAGCATGCTATGTGTTGCATTTTATTGTTCTTGATCGTTATGCGGACCGGCGAAAATCCCGAGATTGGAAAATTGTTGGAAAAGGAAAAAGAGAGAGAGGAAAATAATGGTTAGGTATCCGGAAAATTTGAAAATTTGCAAAAATAGGTGGAACATTTTTTGAAATAATTGGTCAAATAATCTGACCGAACTACGCAGGTTTGATTCTCGCCATTAGGTGGGATACGTAGGCAACCCTTAAACGGGTCCAACCACACTTTTAGAAAAAAGACCAAAAAGATTTTCTTTTCAAATAATCGAGGTGATTGCTATTTTTTGAAATGGCCGAATGTTCCGAAAGGACGACGGAAGGCTGTTTTTGCAAAAATGGCCACTTCGAAAATCATTTTTCTTTTCTTTCATTCAAAAAATTGAAAACTTGCATCAAAAAAGATTTTTCATTTTTCTAAATAAAATCACCTTAATAAATGTGCAGGACGAGCACGATGATGAATGAACAATTTTCCCTAAATAAAATCCCTTTGGAGCTGAGGTTATGGTGGCAGGACATGGGATTCGATGGTCAAGACTGGGTCAAAAAGTACTTGAAGGGCCTTACGGGGTTACTCGAAATAGTTCCTCGGGGTGATGTGATTAGAGCGTTGGTCTCGTTTTGGGATTCGGCACACAACGTATTTCATTTCCCAGATTTTGAGCTTACCCCCACTTTGGAAGAGATTGCCTTCTATATTGGGAAGACCGAGGTTCCGCTGAAAGGAAAATACCCGGTATCTCCGAGGATGGTGACAGTACATCGTTTCCTCGACTCTTTGAAAATCGCCCGGAATGTTCATAATGAGGATCTGGCCAATGGATTCTGTTCTTTAAGCTTCATCTACAATAGGTTTGGACACGTTGGGGGTTTCAATGACCCAACCAACAAATTATGCTGTAAGTCCAACCGGGCGAAATGGGAAGAACACCGGAGGTTCGCATTTTTGGTGGCATTTCTTGGAGTTGTTGTATTCCCGAGGAAAGATGGCCATATCAATATAAAAGTCGCCGGGGTAGCTACCACACTGATAGTGCAAGAAAACTGTACTTTGGCCCCAATGATTGTTGCGGATATCTATCGAGCTCTGACCGCGTGCAAAGCGGGGGCTACTTTCTTCGAAGGGTGTAACTTGATCTTGCAAATCTGGCTAATTGAGCATCTGTGCCACCACCCTTCATTCTCGAGCTATGGTTCGGCCGATCGGACATGTTTGGAAGAGTTCAATGCGAGGACAAAGGAAGTAAAGTTGCCAGAGGGAGTCCAAGGTTGGATTGTGTATCTTCGATCACTAACTGACGGTCAAATTGATTGGACGTATGACTGGTTACCTCTTGACGAGGTGATATACATGCCAACGGAGGGATCGCCATTTTTGATCATGGGTTTGAAGAGTATACAGCCTTATGCTCCATACAGAGCTTTGCGACAGTTAGGGCGGTGTCAAATTATTCCGAGGGATGGGGACCTCAGTGTGCAGGCCGTGGAGATTGGTCCAGACGGGCAATTCCCGGAAGCAAAAATTCGGCAAATCTGGAACGAGTGCCAAAATTTGAAGATTGATACTTGTGTGCCGAATAGAGCAAAGGGGGAGATATCACCCGGGTACTCCACATGGTACCGACGAGGGGTTGAACACGAACGTCTTTCAAAGAGGCCTCACTTGCAAGACCTGATAGAGCAATCCGAGGAAAATCTGAGATGGGCGGCCAAGGAAAAGGAATATAAAGCCAAAATCAGTCTGTTGGAAGATAAACTGAGAAATCTTCATTTCGAAAGCGGTTTACAAGCGGCATCCGATGAAGGGGAAAAGAAACAGCTGAAGAAAGAGAATGATGTGTTGAAAGCTCAAATAGCTCAAATGAAAATTGCATCCGAGACCCCAGTTCGTTCAGCCCGCGATGAAAAATTAATTGAGATTCTCCGGCGGAAAGTGAACGACTATAGCTTTGATTTGGACGTAGCTGAAAAAGAGTTAGCTAAGGCTCGGAAGCAAATGGACAAAGACGCCGAGGAAAGAGCCAAGTTGGTCCGACAGCTACAAGGCAAGCATGATGTTGAAATAGCTCAGCTTAAAAAGAAAATGATCTCAGCCACAGTCCAAAGTAACAAGATTATCAAAGATCTTGAAGAAGAAAGAGAGCACTGCTACACGACTATGGCTAGATTGGAATTGAAGCTACAACGAGTGCAAAAGGACAACCAACATGTCTTGGACGCTCGCAATCAGCAAATAAGCCGTCTATTGCAAGAAAAAGGGGTTATCAGAGAAAAGATTGTTCGCATCGCCCAGTATATCACCCGAAAGACTCAGCTTTGTGAAAACATGTCTCGGAGGACTTTTGTTTCTGCAGTGAAGTTTTTTGTACAACAAGTCATGGCCGACCTTGATAGGCTTCAAAGGGGTTTAGCATATAGGCCCGCGGTAAGGCCGAACGATGCCTCGCGGGCACTAGGTGCATTAATGTACTCTTAGGTCATGCATCGTCTTTTATTTTTATTTTTCTTCTTCTTAAACATCGCTTTGTAATCAAGGTTTTGACTTATCAATGAGAAAACAAAGTGTTGTTACCAATTCTTTTACTTTATGTCATTTCCTTCATATCCGCTAGGCAAATAAATAGGAGCGTGATTATGAAAACAGCAAGGAAAAAGAGAGAAAAGAAAAAGCAATAAAAGAAGAAAAAGCAAGAAAAGAAAAAAAGAGAGAAGAGAAGAAGCAAGAAAAGAGAAAAAGCAAAAAGAAAGAAAAGAAAAGAAGAAAAGAAGGAAAGAAAACAAGATCGAATGTGAGCAGCGGCCGGGATGATGCATAACGACTCGAGCAAATGTGTTTGTTTTTAAAGTCGTTACATCTTATTCACGCGCTAACAACTAACAAGTGTTGATGTTTGTGAGTCCAGATTTTCTAGGCAATTGGCATACTGGCTACCCACCCATACAACACCAGGTCCAAAAAGATGACAAAGGCTGTATCCCAGGAGATCGAGGCAACCATTGTAGACCCTGCTCACGAAGAAGAGATCGTGGATGTGGCGGGGATGAAAGAAGAAATGTACAAGTTAAGACAACAGATGGCTGAAATGTACCAGGCTTGGTCGAGAGGTCAACCACTACCAGCCTACCCTGCTAACCCTGCATATGTCCCTCCAGCCAATCCTAACCCCGAGCCACCAACATTGAACTCATCCTCCACCTACCCCGATTACCCTCACTACTATGCTTCCACCTCCCAGATACCACCACCTCCAGCCAAGCAAACACCACCTCAGGTTCCACAATTTGCTCCTGTATATGTGGCACCTCCGCCCGCTGTTATCCACAAATCCTCTAGCGAACCAATGTTTCATATCCAGGATTCTCACTACTACCCCCGGAGCCTACTTTCAGACAACACGAGTCTCACGCTCCCATGATAGAAGCTAGTGCCGGGCAGGAGGAGATGGCTCGAAAGGTAAAAGAGTCTTGAGAACGCTTTCCGCAATATGCAAGGGCTGGGAGGGCAAGTAAGTGTAGCCTACAAAGACCTATGTTTGTTCCCCGAGGTGCAGCTTCCTGCAGGATTTAAGTTGCCCAAGTTCGACATGTACAACGGACACGGGGATCCTGTAGCTCATCTAAGAGGATACTGTAGTAAGATGAGAGGCGCGGGAGGTAGAGATGAATTGTTGATGGCGTACTTTAGCCAAAGTTTGAGTGGATCAGGCACTGGAATGGTATACCCGACAGGACCATACAAGATGGTTCGTTTGGGATGATTTAGCACAAGCTTTTGCTAGTCATTTTCAGTACAATCTGGAGATCATACCCGACAGGTTATCCCTTACCAAGCTGGAGAAAAAGCCAGGAGAGAGCTTTAGAGAATACGGTTTTAGATGGAGGGAACAGGCCGCTAGAGTGGATCCACCGATGAAAGAAGGAGAGATGGTGGATTGTTTTCTGCAAGCTTTAGATCCAACATACTACGGCCATCTAGTGTCGGCAATTGGAAAAAGTTTCAACGAAGTTGTGAAAATGGGAAGTTTTGTAGAAGAGGGTTTGAAGACAAACAAAATTATGAGTTTCTCGGCTATCAAAGCCACCAATCAAGCTATACAGAGTGGAAGCGGAGGAGTGATGGGAAAGAAGAAGAAAGAAGAAGTGGCAACCGTTGAAAGCAGGCCCTGGAGTCGCAACCCACATTATAACCCACCCAGACCTTACCGCCAACACCCACCAAGCCCGTCAACCCCATATAATCCACCACCACCATCCTACCCGCCAAATCCCTACAATGCACCAAGCCCATATAACCCACCACCACCACCATACCCACCGACCGTACCACATTACCATCACCCTCAAACCCAAGTTTATCCACCATCACCACCCCACGTGTGGAGAGCTCAAGCTCCACACAATGTGTACCATACCCAAAACACATACCCAACCCCTAAACCTTACCGAAACCAGAATAGACCCAGGCCGGACGCTGATTGGAGAAACAAAGCAAAAAAGACCTTCACTCCTCTCGGAGAGTCATATACCAGTCTTTTCCACAGGTTGAAAGAATTGGGGATGTTGAGACCAATCGCACCAAAAAATCCAAACCCACCTCCGAAAAATCTTGATTCTTCTGTCAGATGTGAATACTGTTCGGGAACATTGGGCCACGATACTGAGAAGTGTTGGCAATTAAAGAATGCCATTCAAGATCTTATCGATCAGAGGAGAATTGAAGTGCAGGCTCCCGAGGCCCCAAACATTACCCAGAATCCATTGCCGAATCACCACGAAACGAATATGATAGAACTGGTGCAGGGTGATGGCAATCAAAAACCATCTCAGGCCGTCATGATGATAAAGTCGAGTGACAAGTTAGAGAAAGAAATTGTGAAAGAGGAAGTAATTATTGAGAAACCAAAGCCAGTAGTGATGGGAGGTTTAAAGGTGGTAGTTCCAGGTGCAAAGACGATCGTAACTGTGAAAGGAGCAGGTGCAAAGACGATAATCATAAAACCAGTAGTGCAAATGCCAGTGGTGAATACAAAGACTGTGCCTTGGAACTATAATAAGGTAACAGTAGTTTACAAGGGTAAAGAGATTTCTGGTGAAATTAACGAAACGCATGGACTTACTCGATCCGGAAGGTGTTTTGCTCCGGAGGAACTGAGAAAGATGAAAACGGTGAAAGAAAGTCAACTGAAGAAGCCAGTGTCGGAGGAGGAAGCAGAAGAATTTCTTAAGAAAATGAAGTCGCAAGAGTACTCAGTGGTTGAGCAGTTAAGAAAGACCCCGGCCCAGATTTCTTTGTTATCTTTGTTGATACATTCGGAGGAGCACCGGAAGGCTCTTATGAAGATTCTAAATGAGGCTCATGTTCCGGAGAAGATTTCAGTGTGTCATTTAGAGAAGATTACCAGCAAAATTTTCGAGTCCAACAGAATCACCTTTTCTGATAGGGAGTTGCCAGTAGAAGGAACTGAACACAATAAAGCATTGTACCTCACGGTAAAGAGTGAAGAATCAGTTGTGACCAGGGTATTGATTGACAATGGATCAAGCGCGAACATCTGCCCGCTGTCAACTCTAGGGAAGCTGAACATTAGCCCGGATAGAATCCGGAGAAACAGTATCAATGTGAGAGGGTTTGACGGCGGAGGTAAGAACACGTTGGGGGATATTATTTTGGAAGTAACCATCGGCCCCGTTGATTTTACGATGGAGTTCCAAGTGCTCGACATCGCCGTATCATATAACTTGCTGTTAGGTCGACCCTGGATTCATGCGGCCAAAGCGGTACCATCTTCTCTACACCAGATGGTCAAGTTTGAATGGGAGCAGCAAGAGATTGTTGTACACGGAGAGGAAAATGCTTGTAATGTGGTAGCACCTTTTGACGGTACTGATGGGGATCGGGGTCCTTGGGTTTACCAAGTGACGGATGTTGTTGAGGTGAATAGAGTTGCTGAAGGAGAAAAGCTACCAACCCCGATGGTGGCACCAACTGCTATAATGGTGGCCAGAGAAATGCTGAAAAATGGATTCACACCGGGGAGGGGATTAGGCAAAACACTGCAAGGAGTCACTCAACCAGTTCAGCTTCCGGAGAATAAAGGCACATTCGGCTTAGGGTTCAAACCCACCTTTGCCGATATCCAAAGAGCCTCTAAAGCCAAGAGAAACTGGACCTTGCCCACACCCATACCCAAATTATCCGACATCTTTATCAGGCCTGGTACAAAACATCAACCATCTGCTGCAGCAAAGTGCATTGAGACACAACCTGATGAAGAAATGCTTGGTTTTAAGAAGTTGTTCTGGGAGGTGAATACGATTGAAGCAGGGGAAGGCACGAGCAACATGGACGTGCAATTTGTGGGGCCCAGAGTCACATTGAACAATTGGGAAGCTACTCCTTTCCTTATCCGGAAGGAGTCTTGGTAGTTAGCTCAAAATTTCGTCATTGTTTCCCCCAAAAGTTGTTATAATTTCCCCATTCCCCTCATGAAAAAAAATCACCATGTATCCCGAACATCGTTCGTTTCTTTTATTAATGAAATGCAGTTTTTCCTTTTTCTTTCCTTTTGCCTTATTTTTCTTTATTTTTCCTTTTGTACAGTTTTGCATGTGTTGATTCCAATGCCATGTCATGCGTGAAGGATTCTAGACCCAGTTCCGACAATCACGCTACTATACAAGAAATCGAGGAAGATAGTGAAATAGAATGTGAGGATGAGGAAGCCTTGGAGGAAATAAGTAAGGACATGAAACAATACGAGGAAAAACCCAAACCGAATCTGAGTGATACGGAATCTGTAAACTTGGGGAGCGAAGATGATGTCCGAGAAACAAAGATTAGTGTACATTTGGAGGCACCCCTCAGGGATGAATTGATAAGGTTGTTACATGAATTCAAGGACATCTTTGCCTGGTCCTATGATGACATGCCCGGGCTTAGCACAGATCTGGTGGTACACAAGTTGCCGATCTACTCGGAATGCCGGCCAGTGAAACAAAAGCTGAGAAAATTCAAAACGGACATTAGCGTGAAGATAAAAGAAGAGGTGAATAAGCAGTTCGAGGCAAAGGTCATAAGAGTTACCAAATACCCTACCTGGTTGGCAAATGTTGTGTCGGTCCCAAAGAAAGATGGCAAAACCAGAGTGTGTGTAGACTATAGAGACCTTAACAAAGCCAGTCCGAAGGATGACTTCCCATTGCCAAACATCCACATATTGATCGACAATTGCGCCAAGCATGAGATCGGTTCGTTTGTGGATTGTTACGCAGGTTATCACCAGATCCTGATGGACGAAGAAGATGCTGAGAAAACTGCCTTCATTACACCTTGGGGAACGTACTGTTACAGGAGTAATGCCGTTTGGATTGAAGAATGCCGGGGCAACTTACATGAGGGCAATGACCACTATGTTTCATGATATGATGCATAGAGAAATTGAAGTATATGTGGACGATGTCATCATAAAGTCCAGAAAACAACCTGATCATGTGAAAGATTTGAGGAAGTTTTTCCAGAGACTCCGGAGGTACAATCTAAAACTCAATCCGGCGAAGTGTGCTTTTGGAGTGCCTTCAGGGAAACTATCGGGGTTTATTGTGAGCCGGCGAGGTATTGAACTGGATCCATCAAAGATCAAAGCTATTCAAAGTCTACCTCCGCCGAAGAACAAGAAGGAGGTCATGAGCTTATTGGGAAGGTTGAATTACATTAGTCGGTTCATTGCTCAATTAACATCAACATGCGAGCCGATCTTCAAGCTGTTGAAGAAAGATGCTGCAGTGAAATGGACCGACGAATGTCAAGAAGCCTTTGACAAGATCAAAGAATATTTGGCTAATCCTCCGGTGTTAGTTCCTCCAGAACCAGGGCGTCCTCTGATTTTGTATTTGACGGTGCTAGATAAATCTTTCGGTTGTGTATTGGGTCAACATGATAAGACAGGCAAGAAGGAACAAGCCATCTACTACCTCAGCAAAAAGTTTACATCTTACGAGGTAAAGTATACCCAACTGGAGAGAACTTGTTGTGCATTGATTTGGGTGGCTCAGAAGCTAAAGCATTATTTGTCAGCATACACTACGTACTTGATATCACGATTGGATCCTCTCAAGTATATCTTTCAGAAGCCCATGCCTACGGGAAGACTGGCCAAATGGCAGATTTTGCTCACAGAATTTGACATTGTTTATGTAACTCGTACGGCAATGAAGGCACAAGCTATTGCGGACCACTTAGCCGAGAATCCGGTGGATGATGAATATGAACCACCGAAAACATACTTTCCGGATGAAGGGGCAATGCTTGTCGAGGAGACGGAGCAAGAGGAGAGATCAGGATGGAAAATGTACTTTGATGGAGCTGTCAACAGCAGGGGCGTTGGTATCGGAGCGGTACTTATTTCAAGTACGGGTCAACACTATCCCGTCACAGCTCAGCTTCGATTTTTCCGTACCAACAATATGGCCGAATATGAGGCGTGCATCTTGGGATTAAGGATGGCGATTGACATGGGTATTCAAGAGATTTTGGTCATGGGTGACTCGGATCTCTTGGTACACCAAATTCAAGGGGAATGGGAGACACGAGATTTGAAATTGATACCATATCGGTATTGTTTGCACGAGTTGTCTCAAAGATTCCGGTCTATAGAATTCAAGCATATCCCGAGAATGCACAATGAGATTGCAGATGCTTTGGCCACATTGTCCTCTATGTTGCATCATCCGGACAAGACATACATAGATCCGCTCCAGATCCAAGTCCGAGATCAGAATGCTTATTGCTTCGCTGTGGAAGAAGAGTCGGATGGAGAGCCGTGGTATCATGATATTAGAGAATACTTGAAAGCCGGCAAATACCCGGAGCAAGCCACTGGAGACCAGAAGAGAGCCATCAGGCGTCTAGCCAATGGATTTTTCTTCAGTGGAGGAGTGGTATACAAAAGGACACCAGATCTGGGCTTATTGAGATGTGTGGACGCACAACAAGCAGATGAGATTATGATTGAAGTACATGCTGGAGTATGCGGACCCCATATGAGCGGATATGTGTTAGCAAAGAAGATCTTGAGAGCTGGGTACTACTGGCTCACGATGGAGCGTGATTGTATCAAGTATGTAAAGAAATGCCATCAATGCCAGGTACATGGGGATCTGATCCACTCCCCGCCTTATGAGTTGCACACAATGTCAGCACCATGGCCCTTTGTTGCTTGGGGCATGGATGTTATCGGCCCAATAGATCCAGCCGCTTCTAATGGGCACAGGTTTATCCTGGTTGCAATTGATTATTTCACCAAGTGGGTCGAAGCTAAGACATTCAAGGCGGTGACGAAGAAAGCGGTGGTGGATTTTGTGCACGAGAATATCATATGCCGATTTGGAATCCCCAAAGTGATTATCACAGACAATGGAGCCAATTTAAACAGTCATCTCATGGCAGAAGTTTGTGAAAGGTTTAAGATCACGCACCGTAATTCCACACCCTACAGGCCATAGGCAAATGGTGCAGTAGAGGCGGCAAATAAGAACATCAAGAAGATTCTCCGAAAAATGGTGGAAGGATCCAGGCAGTGGCATGAAAAGTTACCCTTTGCTCTCATGGGTTACCGCACGACGGTACGTACTTCTATCGGAACCACACCTTATACCCTGGTGTATGGAACAGAGGCCGTTATACCCGCAGAAATAGAAATACCGTCATTGCGAATTATAGCCGAATCCGAGATAGATGACGATGAATGGGTAAAGGCCCGGTTAGAACAGTTGAATTTGATTGATGAGAAGAGATTGGCCGCAGTCTGCCATGGACAGTTGTATCAGCGGAGAATGGCCAGAGCATATAATAAGAAGGTACGACCTCGAAAATTTGAAGTCGGACAACTGGTATTGAGGCGTATCTTACCACATTGGGCAGAGGCAAAAGGCAAGTTTGCGCCGAATTGGCAGGGACCGTTCGTGGTATCACGGGTGTTGTCTAATGGAGCATTATATTTAACCGATGTTGAAGGAAAGTGCGTAGAGACTGCTATCAATTCGGATGCAGTCAAAAGATACTATGTATGATTCCTTTTCAATTGTATGTTTTGTATTTTGTTGTGATTTTGGAATTGAAATGACGAAGGCATTTTATTCTCTATCCAAACACTTTATCCATTGTTAACCCCTTTGAGCCTTAATGAATGAATTCTTTCATATCCCTCTCTCGGAATCACTCTAATGCAATAAGTTCTCAATTGCCGGAATGAAAAATGAAATGATGGAAAAATGAAAAGAAAAAAAAAATGACAAAAAAAAATGAAAAAATGAAAAAAATGAAAAAATGAAAAAAAAAAAGGAAAAAAGACAAAAATCGGGAAAAAGTCAAAAAAGAAATCCATCTAACTTATGAAGTTGGATGAACTACGTCTGACTTGATCCCGAAAGGGTACGTAGGCAGCCTCTCCGAGGTTCAGTCACAATAAAGAAAAAAATCCAAAAATTCCCCACATATTGAAACTGGGGCAGAAGTTATGTTTAATAATTCCGAGAGTTGTAAATATTTTGAACCTTCGTGAAAGTTTGAGCCTTTATATCTTTCTTTCTTAACCCGTCCAAAAGCCACGTTACAGTCCAAAGAAAGACCTTCTGATCGATTCCGAAATGACAACAAATACAACGAAGAAGGAGCGAAGCAATCGGACAATACCCGTGGAACAGAAAACAAAATACAAAAAGGAAAAATGAAAAAAAAATGAGAGAGTCTCATCAGTGAAAACCTTAGCCGGCACTGTAAGACGATTGTGAGGTTGAGAGAAATAAAATGAGAGAGTCTCATCGGTGAAAACCTTAATCGGCACTGTGAGATGATTGTGAGGTTGAGAGAATAAACGAGAGAGTCTTATTGGTGAAAACCTTTCGAGGCACCGTAAGGCGATCGTGAGGACTATCAAAAGAGAAAAAGGCAACAAAAAAGAGTATTGGTTTGGGTCAAAGGCGATTTGGAGTCTGAATAACGATTGGAACGAACTGGGTCAGAGTTTAAATACATGGCATGGTCAGCGGAATCAGCCAGCAAATACCCAGATAAGTTCTGTCATCTCTCCAAAATACCCTTACCTTTCTTTCATTTTTTCTGCATTTCATTGTTTACCCTTTTGAGAGCTAACTACCAGCTCCTGATAACGGAAGTTGAAACAACACTGGATCGGAAAGGATAGAAGATTGGGGAAAGGAATAAAGAAGCTTGGCAAACATGGCCAAAGAAAAAGAAAACAAAACAAAAATGGAAAAATGAGAAAAATACAAAAAGAGTCTGCAAGGGACAAGAGGTCGAAAGCCATGCAACATGAAAAAGCAAAAACAAAGGGAGCAATAAGAAGTGGGGACGCCAGATGCCAGTTGCCAGCAGTTTATATCTAATAAATTTTGTTTCATGCAGGAACAAATTGTCACTAATCACTTTAAAGTGAATGTGACCAATGTGGAAAATTTAAAATACCAAAAAGAAAAAGTCTGCCGAATAAGTGGAGAAATTCACAGGCAAGAGATAAGTTGGTAAAAGAAAATACCAAAAAGAGGAGGTAACATATTTAAAAATCCACTCCCCAGTCCTCAGGCTGAGGGAATACATTTCGCATTGCACGTTTAAATTTCTGTTAGGCGCCCACCTTCAAATTCGGGAATATTTTCTGCATCGCATTGCACGTTTTAATTCTGTTAGGCGCCCACCTTCAAATTCGGGAATATTTTTCTGCATTCGCATTGCACGTTTAAATTCTGTTAGGCGCCCACCTTCAAATTCGGGAATATTTTTATGCATTCGCATTGCACGTTTCAATTCCGTTAGGCGCCCACCTTCTAATACGGGAATATTTTCTCCCTTTTGCATTACACGTTTAATTTCCGTTAGGCGCCCACCTTCAAATACGGGAATATTTTCTGCATTCGCATTGCACGTTTAAATTCCGTTAGGCGCCCACCTTCAAATACGGGAATATTTTTCTGCATTCGCATTGCACGTTTAAATTATGTTAGGCGCCCACCTTCTAATACGGGAATATTTTCTCCATTTGCATTGCACGTTTAATTTCGTTAGGCGCCCACCTTCAAATACGGGAATATTTTCTCGCATTCGCATTGCACGTTTCAATTCTGTTAGGCGCCCACCTTCAAATACGGGAATATTTTCTCGCATTCGCATTGCACGTTTAAATTTCCGTTAGGCGCCCACCTTCAAATACGGGAATATTTTCTGCGCATTCGCATTGCACGTTTAAATTTCCGTTAGGCGCCCACCTTCAAATACGGGAATATTTTCTGCGCATTCGCATTGCACGTTTAAATTTCGTTAGGCGCCCACCTTCAAATACGGGAATATTTTCTGCATTCGCATTGCACGTTTAAATTTCGTTAGGCGCCCACCTTCAAATACGGGAATATTTTCTGCATTCGCATTGCACGTTTAAATTTCGTTAGGCGCCCACCTTCAAATACGGGAATATTTTCTGCATTCGCATTGCACGTTTCAATTCTGTTAGGCGCCCACCTTCTAATACGGGAATACTTTCTGCATTGCATTTGCACGTTTACATTCTGTTAGGCGCCCACCTTCAAATTCGGGAATACTTTTGCATCGCATTGCACGTTTAAATTTTCTGTTAGGCGCCCACCTTCAAATACGGGAATATTTTCTGCATTCGCATTGCACGTTTAAATTTTCTGTTAGACGCCCACCTTCAAATACGGGAATATTTTCTGCATTCGCATTGCACATTTAAATTTTCTGTTAGGCGCCCACCTTCAAATACGGGAATATTTTCTGCATTCGCATTGCATGTTTAAATTTTCTGTTAGGCGCCCACCTTCAAATACGGGAATACTTTTCTGCATCATCATGGTTTATATATTTAAAAAAGCCCATACTGGGGCAGAAAAAGAAAAAAAGATAGAGGTAGTTTGTTGTTTTGTTTTGAGCAGGTTCAGCTCGGGATCAAGAAAAACAAGAAAATCAACAAAAAAGAGAGTCATCAAGAAAACAAGAAAATCAACAAAAAAGGAAGATTCTGCATCACCGGAAAGGGAAGAAGAGCAAAAGCTAGATTAGGAACAATTGTAATTGTAGGATCATAGCTTAGAATAGCTTCTTCATTTTACATTTCCCCCCGGTGTAATAAGGAGTAAGTCAGCAGGTCTCAACAGTGTCAATGCAACAGTGAGTCTGGTAGTTTTTAAAACTGCCAGACCTTCCCGAACTACACTGACCTGATTCATGTTTAGCCCAGGATATGTAGGCAACCTCTAAAGCAGGGTGCGGTCAAAAGGTTTTCAAAAATGCTTTCACGGAATATGCCGATGTGCAAAAATCTCTCATTATCGCTCACTTGTCTTTGCACTGAAACTCTTCGTGTTCCCGAGCAAAGAGGGGCAGCTGTGAGCACGTGATTTTTGCACCGAGCAAACAATTCCAAAATTAAAATAAATATATTTTTGAGTGCCAATTACTTGCTTTGTTTGAAATTAGTTATATTTTTGTGTGTTTGAATAAGTAAGATATGAGAAAAATCAAAAAATAGTAGTAAGTAATTTGTTAGTTTAGTTAATTAGGAAATTAGTAAAATAGCTTAAGTAGTAGAAATTAGGAAAAAATAGCAGAAAATTACCAAAAATACTAGGAAATTAGAGTAGGTAGTAAATTAGGATTTATAATTTTTCATAAAAAGAAAAGAAAAAAAAATAATAAAAGAAAATGCATAAAAAATCAATAAAATCAAAATACAAAAAATATAGCTTGGGTATAATAAAGATGGGCCAATTGGACTGAATTGTTTGGCCCAGCATATTGGCCCAAAGAGACGGCCCGCCTGGTTTTACAATCATCTTGATCTCGGCCGTCCATTTTGATATATCCAACGGCCGAGAATATTAGGTGAATTTTTGGTATAATTGAATAATTGGGAGTCAATCTGAGCCGTCTGTGTGATTGGATCCAACGGCTAGAGACCTTAGTCTCATATGTGATGATACGACGGCGTTTAAGTAACGCCTCTCTAGGACCGTCGATCTTGATCAAACGAGCGGCTAGGATTATCTCGGATCCTTGGCCTTTATAAGGGCCTTGTCTGAAGACGGCCGCTCATTTTACACAATTCAAAACCCTAAAGTCGGCCGCCTCTCTTCTCCCTGTCTTCGTCTCCTTCTTCAAACCTCAGAAACCCTAGGCGGCCATGGCGGCCACCACCCTCCACGGTGGTCGCCGGCCTCTCTTACCTCTCCCATCTTCTTCTCCTTCTTCTTCATGCCATAGCACACCCAAAAAACCCAGAAAACCCCCTGTTCTTCGAAGTCCCGGTCACCGGAATCTTCGCCGGTGACCACCAAAGTATGAGGATCCATCTCAAACTAATGCCATTCGAACCGCTTCTTCATGATCTACCCAACCATGTTAACCACCACCCTCGAATCTTATCCAATCGCTTCGAATATCCCAAAAAGGGTCGTCGGAACCCTAACTCCGGCGACCCCAAACTCAACCCCCAGTCAAGATCCACCCTTTTTACACTCCTGAACATCCCCTGTAACCCATAATCTCAAAAAGGCTTCGCCTTTAGGCCTCGAAAGAAGAAACAGAAAAGGAAAAAGAAAAAAAGAATCTGGAAAAGAATAAGAAAAGAAAACAAGAAGGAATAGAAAGGAGCCTGAGAGTATGAGAGAAGTGAGGAAAAAGAAGAGATTTAGGAAGCTCGGGGGACAGGCCCCGCAAGCTAAGTCCCCGACCCTAATGTGCTTTCTTTGTGTTTATTTACCTTCTTTGCTTCTTTGTATTTTCTTTGCTTGTTTGATTTCTTTGCCCTTCTGTTCATGTTCTCTTGTCTTTCATCTTATGTTTCTGTGTGTTCTTTTCTATTCTTTAGATTCTCTAAATCTATTGTTTCATCTGTTAGTTTAGGTTTTGTTTTAACTTGCTCATCTTCAGTATCTTGTTCCTGTTTGTCTGTTCATCCTCTCTTGTTCCTTATCTTTCATCTTGTGTAATCTTGCATGTTTTTCTGTTCTTTCAAGATCCTGTTTAGTATTAGGGCTTATAATCATCTTTCTATTATCCTGTTTTAACTGTTTATCATTAGGGTTCTATATATATTCTGTGTCTTCTGAGTTTAAGAATCTATATTGGTATTGGGGCTATTGATCCGTTAGTTTTCAACAAGCATGATTGCTCTTCTCTTCATGATGCCTTACATGCCTAATCGTTTAGTCATTGTTATTAAGTTTTATCTAGTTTGTTTGAATCTGTTTCTTTATTTTTGAAGACCTGACTTGGATAACCTTAGTTAGTATTAGAATACTTCATCTTGTAGTTTTCAGTAGTTCTTCTGTCATCATGCATGTTTTGATTCTGATATTTTGTTTAATTGCTTGTCTTTCATTGTCACTCATGATGTGCATTAGATTACTTTTATTGGCTTGCATTATCTCTACTGTTTCCCTTTCTGTGTTTAGTCTTGGTAAAGCTTGGCAACCTTTATTCATCCCTTATCCTGTCTTTAATCTGGGGTTCACTTCTTTGCTCACATGCTGGTGGTCTTATTTGTGTTCATTTTTAGTGCAAGTCTAGTATTCTTGTCATATCATCCCTCATATGTTTTATTTGATGAATGAGTATGCCAATTTGGGGTCTGTTTCTCTTCATGTTGCCCTCATATGATAGACTTAGGTTTATCTTTTCACTGTTTCTCCATGTTCTTCTTGTCATCATCTTCATCTCATTTGTCATGCACTTGTGCTAGATTGAGGAATGTTATTCTTTGCTTTTTCATGGCTTTCCTATTCTTCATCCCCACTCTTAACATGCATATATCAAGCTAGGGTAGCACTTAAAAATGAATCCTAATTACCCTGCTTAGGCTAGTTGAACCATGTTGATTGGTTTCTGGGAATTCAGTGTCTATATCCATAAATGCTAAGTGTTGTAGGGTTTTTCAGTATATCATCTAGCATGAGAGGACTGTTACTTAGCCTAATTGATGTTAATTGCCATGTTGCTGCATGATTTCAAGTTATGTAAGTTGATTAGTTGAGATTCAACATTATCAACCCCACTTCTGAATTTTGATTGATTAATGAACAATATTTGACTTCATGTGTTTATATGTGCAATTATATGTTGAAATGGTTAAGTTTGCAATAGTTTTATGTTAAGTATGAACACTGTTGATGTCTATTATGCTTAGGAAGATTGGTTATAGTCTGTTAGTACTAGTTCCATGAAAGTGGTTAGTTTTGAAATAGGACTAAAACTGAAAATGATCATAATTAGGCTATAAGTTTAATAATTGGCCTAAGAATGGTCAATCTTGTAAAAGGTTGACCAATTCTGTGAGCCCTAACACACAGTCCACCTTAAAACAGTGGCTGGTTGTGCAAAGGGCTATGTTTGCAAATGCAGACTAGCCCAGGCTCTATATTGAGCCCTGAACAGCAAAGTGGCCAAACCTGTAAAGGTTTTGGGCCCAGCTGTTCAGTATATGGCTTTGATAGCCCAAGCTAAGTCTCAACTTGAGATTGGCTAACTTTTAAATAGGTTAATCATAACAATAAGACCAGGCTATGCCTGCAATTAGCTTTAATTAAGAATAAATTGGTCTTAATTGATTGAAATTAGTTTAAAAGTGGCTAAAATTGAAATAGCTCTTAGAAATAAAACTGGCCAGCCCTTAAATACTAATGCTAGGGCTGGCTATTAGTTAAATAGTTCAAAACAAGTTGAAAATCTGCCCTAGGCAAGCTAGTAAATCAGCAGTGCCCTTAGGGGCATAATTGGGTATTAAAAAGGTAAAATAGTAACTAGTAAGAACTTAGGAGGGTAATAGGGACATTCATACTCCTGATTTCTGCAATTTTCCAGAGATTTAGGGGTATAATGGTCTCCTAAAAATGGGAAATCTGTAAAAATCTTTAACCCCTAAGGTCATACTAGTAAAAGGCCCTAAAAGGAATCTTTTGGAACCTTCCAACACATGCTGGAAGGGTTTTGGTAACTGAAAAGGGGACTTAAGTGTATATTTAATAAATTTAGGAGGGAGAGAAGTGGGAGAAAATCCCATAACTTTCTCCCCAAGTAATCAGCCCTAAAGGTTAGCTATAAATACACCTAAAAAGAGCTGAAAAAAGGGGATTCCACTAGAGAACAATTTGAGCTAATATTTGGGATTTCGACTATAGTAATCTGAGTATATTTGGGTTCCATTGGGAGAGTAATCTGGAAAATACATTAAAACTAAAATTCATTGAATACAAAAGGCTTGAGAGAGAGAATTAGCGATACATTTTCCTGGGTCTTCTAGCGGATTTCACTGGGTTATCTTCTTAAATCTTCTCTGTTTGCTGTGGACTTGGTTGTTGCTGTGTTGCTGTGCTTCCTTCACTTCACTGTTGCATTGCTCTAAGTTGATTGCTGTTACTTACTTGCATCCCCTAGACTCATTGGTCTTCTTCTCTGTGATCCAGGTACTTTTCTACCAGAAATGAAGCTGTAATGGAATTTGAAATGAAGACTTGGAATTATTTTGTTATTCATTTGTAGTTTCGCTTTTAATTTGTAGTATGCTGTAGTATATAGCAAAGAAAAATAGAATCTAATGCTGTAACAATGTAATAGCTAGTAATAGTAGTAGTATAATGTAGATAGTTTACCACTTAGTCTAAATAGGTAAAGGTTCTAAAATACAAGTTAATAAGACCTGCTAGACTAACAATCTGGTAATAAAATTCATGAGGAAATCAGCAGTGAAGTAGTAGTATTGGCGCAGATCACTTATCACTAGTTAAATAGGAATACTATTAAAACTAGAACTAAGTTTTTGGTAAAAAATCAGTTGTTCAATCATGTTTAAACCTTTTGAATCACTTAGTCATAGATACGTGTATAGTCATTGCTCATATATATAATTAATTGGTTTGCGGATTTAGGCTCACACCTGTTTAAGTCTGAACAAGTTGATAATTGGATATTGTAGTGGGTTAATTAAGATGAATTGGTGATGAGAAAGGCTTAACATGTAACGAATACAACAGTGTAGTTAAAAAATGAATTTAATGGCTCTTTCAATCTTTCTGAATGTAGATGATAACTGACTAAACCACTTCGAGTAGGTCAAGGTCTTGTAATTAATTAAGGATTGATTTTAGATTTTTGAACCACTGAGTAATTAAAACATTAGTATAGATTCTTATTTAAGAGCACACAGTGAGGATAATTAGTTGAGTTTTCATTGACTTAAGATTATTGTTTTTGCGTATTGGTTTCCTTTACATGTTTAATGATCAATAAAAAATGATTTTTTGATTCCATCTTCAATTCTGAGCACTATTTCTGTTACATGAATTCTATATCATATTTCTGTCATTGTAATCCAGTTTGGGCCTAAAACAATACGTGGGCCTGAACCATGATACCATTCGATTGAGCTACCCAAATGAAGATCCGAAGACTGCTTAGGCACATCCGGTACAAAGATGAAGAACCAGGCCCAATTAAATAATCAAACTCGACGGGCCTGGGATTCTTATTGTTGAGATACGATTAAGGAAAAAACAAATATAGAAAACATAGTTAAATATTAGTATCCTTTAATAAAAATTGGGACGAGCCTCGCCCGAATAACACCGGGGCCCCCATTTAGTAATGACATAAACACAAATAGACCCGGGAAAGCTAATAGCCAATTCCATAGCTTCTCCCAAAAGGTTTAAAAGCCGATAGATGTTACTTTAGGGCACGATTTTAATATACCTTCTTATGAACAAGTGTGCACTTGGTGCGACTCAAATCCAAATCTCGGCAAAGCCGAAATACTCCAAAAGTCATAGGCGTACTGGTTGCGGTATGACTCGAGGCGTGTTTCCGCGATGTCGCAAATTCCTAAAAATAATATTTAACGCAAAAGCATATTGAAATCTATAACTGAGTCAAACAAAAGTCAAAAACGACAGTGGAGCGACCGTGCTAAAACCACGGAATCCGGGAGTGCCTAACACCTTCTCCCGGGTTAACAGAGTTCCTTATCCGGATCTCTGCTTCGCAGACATTTCAAAGAGTCAAAATTCCTCGGATTCGGGATCAACCGGTGACTTGGGACACCATTGTCATTCCCAAGTGGCGACTCGATTAATCTCTAATAAATCCCGAACCGATTGTCCTTAAATTGGAAAAACTCCTTCCCTTACGTTATTTTATCCTTCACGGGTAATTGAGCGTCGGGGTATACCCTACAAGTGTATTTATACACCTTACGCATGTACGGGGTAGTAAAAAGGGAGGTGTGACAACAATTATTTTCCCAAGTGGCGACTCTGATAATTAAATAAAAATCCCAAACTGATTGTCCTTTAAGTGGAAAAACTCCTTCCTCTATGCTATTATATCCGTCTTGGGTATTTGAACATCGAGGTATACCTTACATATATACTATATTGTGTTGGGGTAGTAAAAAGGGAGGTGTGACAGCTCTGGCGACTCTGCTGGGGAATTCAACATAGAACTTCGGTTTTAGTGTTTAAGAACTCGAGCTCCTTAGAATCGCCGTTCTTGATATTATTTGACTTCATTATATGATTTGAACAACATGTTATGTGTTTCACCGCTTTGATACTACGTGGATTGTATATAAAACTGTGCCGAAAACCCTTCTCTTCTTCACCCCCAGGGATGTGCTTACTGGTTGAGACTCCCCTTTCTATTAAGTTACCCCTAAATTAAGAAATAGAGGCCGGATAAGTTACAAAGCCGATTGACTCCACGAGTCACCGGTACGTATCCCCCTTGTCGATCCGAGTTGTCCGCACGGGTACACAGTCTATCATTCTATGAAACTATAAGATGTTGAACATAGGTCTAGGATGATTATCTGCATCATATCTGACTTAAGGGACTCAACACAGGGGTTGTGTCCGTCTAGGACAGGTGCCCCGGTATTTAAAAAAGACCGAGCATATTATGTGTTGCATTTTTATTGTCCTTGATCGTTATGCGGACCGGCAAAATTCCCGAGGATAGAAAAGTGTTGAAAAGGAAAAAAAGAGAGAAATTGGAACTAATGAAAAGAGAATGTATTTGGAAAATCTAAAAATTTGAAAAAAATGGTTTTGTTATTCAAATAATTGGTCAACTAATCTGACCGAACTACGCAGGTTTGATTCTCACCATTAGGCGGGATACGTAGGCAACCCTTGAACGTCCAACCACACCTTTTTAGAAAAAGACCAAAAATATTTTTTTCTTTTCAAATAATCGGAGTGATTACTATTTTTTGGAAAATGGTCGAATGTTCCGAAAGGACACCGGAAGGCTATTTTGGCAAGAATGGCCACTTCGAGAGTCATGTCTCTTTCAAAAAATGAAAATTTGCATTGAAAAAAAATGATTTTTCTCTTTTCTAAATAAAATCGCCTTAATAAATGTGCAGGATGAGCACAATATTGAATGAACCTTTCGCCTTAATGACTAAAATCCCTTTGGAGCTGAGACTATGGTGGCACGACATGGAAACAGAAAGTCAAAACTGGATCAAAGGCTACTTAAAGGATCTTACGGGGTTATTGGACATAATTCCCCGGGGTGACATAATCAGAGCATTGGTCACATATTGGGACCCTGCACACAATGTACTACATCTTCCGGACTTTGAACTCACTCCTACTGTGGAGGAGATTTCCTTCTACATTGGGAAGAATGAGGTCCCCTTGAAAGGAAAATACCCGGTATCCCCGAGAGCAGTAACGGTGCATCGCTTTTTGGATTCATTGAAAATAGCTAGGAATGTCCACAATGAGGATTTAGCCAATGGATTTTGCTCCCTGAACTTCATTTATAGTAGATACGAACATGTAGGGGGTTTCAACGTCTCCACGAAAAAGCTGTGTAGCAAGTCCTACCGAGCAAAGTAGGAGGAGCATCGACGGTTTGCTTTCTTAGTGGCATTTCTCGGAGTTATCATATTTCCGATAAAAGATGGGCACATCAATATAAAGGTTGCCGGGGTAGCAAGCACTTTGGTAGTACAAGACAATTATACTTTAACTCCAATGATTTTAGCTGACATCTACCGTGCCTTGACTGCATGCAAAGCTGGAGCCAACTTCTTTGAGGGATGCAACTTGATTTTGCAGATTTGGTTGATTGAATATTTATGCCATCATCCTTCGTTCTCAACTTATGGGCTGACTGGAAGAACGTGCCTTGAAGAATTTTACATGAGAACAAAAGAAGTTAAAATGCCAGAGGGAGTAAAGGATTGGATTTCGATCTACGATCATTGACCGACGGCCAGATCGATTGGACATATGATTGGTTACCTCTTGACGAGGTAATTTATATGTCGACAGATGGGTCACACTTTTTTATCATGGGTTTAAAAGGTATCCAGCCTTATGCCCCGTACAGGGCACTGCGACATCTTGGTAGATGTCAAGTTATACCAAAGGACGGGGACCTCAGTTCACAAGTGATAGAGATTAGTCCGGATGGGTAATTCCCGGAAGCAAAGGTCCGTCAGATTTGGAATGAATGTCAGAACATGAAGGTAGATACTTGCGTGCAGAACAGAGCTCGAGGTGAAGTGTCTTCTGGATATTTTTCATGGTATCGACGGGATATTGAGCACGACCGGCCTTCGAAAAAACCTCACTTGCAAGATCTGGTGGAGCAATCTAAAGAAAACGGGAATTGGGCGGCCAAGGAGAGTGAATATAAGGCCAAAATCAGCTTGCTGGAAAAACACTTGAGAGATCTCCAGTTTGAAAACGGTTTGTAGGCAGCATCCGACGAAGGAGAGAAAAAGCAGCTGAAGAAAGAAAATGAAATGCTGAAGGCTCAGGTTGCTAAGATTAAAATGGCATCCGAAACCCCCGTTCGCTTAGCCCGAGATGAGAAGTTGATTGAAACTCTCGGCGTATGGTGAATGACTACAATTTCGACTTAGACAAAGCATAAAAGGGGTTAGTCAGGGCTCGGAAGCAAATGATCAGAGATGCTGAGGGAAGAGCCAAGTTGGTTCAGTAGCTACAGGATAAGCATGAGTTTGAGGTAGCTCGACTAAGAAAGAAGATTGTTACAGCCACTGTCAAAAGTAACAAGGTCATCAAAGATCTCGAAGAAGAAGATAACATTGTTACACGACGATGGCTCTGCTAGAGTTTGAGCTACAGGAAACACAAAAGGTGAACCAACGCGCTTTAGATGCTCGCACAGAACAGATCAGCCGGTTGCTTCAAGAGAAAGGGGTTATTCGAGAGAAAATTGTCCACATTGCTCAGTACATCACCCGAAAGAGCCAGCTATGTGAAGATATGTCCCGGAGAACCTTTGTGTCAGCAGTGAAATTCTTTGTACAACAAGTCATGTTCGACCTGGATAGGCTCCAAAAGGGATTAGCATATAGGCCCGCGGAAAGACCGAACAATGTCTCGCGGGAACTAGAAGCATTGATGTATTCTTAGGGCATGCATTCTGTATTTCTTTGCATTAGGATTGCAACATCATTTTGTAAACCAATGTTTTGAGCTATCAATGAGAAATCAAGAGTTGTTATCAATCTTTTGCTTTATATCAATTCTTTATTTACGATAGGCAAATAAATAGGAACGCAAATCAATAAAGAAAATAAGGAAAAACAAAAGAGAGAAAGGAAAGGAAAAGAAAAAAATAAGAGAGAGAAAAGAAAAAGAGAGGAGAGAAAGAAAAATAAAAAGAAAAGAAAAAGAAAGAAAAGAAAAAAAAAAGAAGAAAACAAGAAAAAGAAAAGAATGATGAGATTGGATCAAAATAAATGATGGCCGGGATGAGGCATGACGATCAGAGGCAAAATGTGTTTATTTTAAATCGTTGCATCCTATACCTTTATGTGCTAACCACTGACGTGTGTTGCTGTTTATGAGATTCAGATTCTAGTTGGCAACTGGCATACTGGCTCCTCATCCCTACAACACAAGACCTAAGACAATGACAAAGGCCGTATCACAAGCGATTGAACCAACAGTTATGGACCCCGTCTAGGAGGAAGAAGTTGTGGACGTGACGAGGATGAAGGAAGAGATGTACAAACTTAAACAACAGATGGATGAGATGTACCAGACTTGGTCAATGGGTCAACCCTTGCCTACTTATCCTGCTAACCCCGCATACATCCCTCCAACCAATCCCAACCCTGAGCCACCCACTATGAAGTCGTCCTCTACATATCCCGACTATCATCACTACTATGCTCCCACCTCTCAAGTGCCACCACCTTTGTCAAAACAAGTTCCACCCCAACCACCCCAGGTTGCTCCGGTATATGTAGCACCTCCACCTGCCGCCTTTCATAAGTCATCCAGTGAACCATTGTTTCATGTACAAGAGACTCACTACTACCCACCTGAGCCAACCTTCCGGCAGCATGAATCTCACACTCCATTGATGGAGGCAATCGAAGAGAAACCTGTTAAGAATGCAGAACAGGAAGAGATGGCCAGAAAAATGAGGAGTTTGGAGCAGTCCTTTCGAAACACGCAAGGGTTAGGGGGGAAAGTAAGTATGGCGTACAAAGACCTACGTCTGTTTCCAAAAGTGCAACTTCCCGTCGGATTCAAGTTGCCAAAGTTTGACATGTACAGTGGACACGGAGATCCGGTGGCCCATCTTAGGGGATACTGTAGCAAAATGCGGGGCGCAGGGGGAAGAGATGAGCTTCTGATGGCATACTTCAGCCAAAGTTTGAGTGGCTCCGCGTTAGAATGGTACATGCGCCAAGATCACACCAGATGGTTTATTTGGGATGATCTCGCACAAGCATTTGCGACCCATTTTCAGTATAATTTGGAAATCATACCGGATAGGTTGTCACTCACAAAGATGGAAAAGAAACCTGGTGAAATCTTTAGAGAATACGGCTTTAGATGGAGAGAGCAGGCGGCGAGGGTGGATCCACCGATGAAAGAAAGTGGAATGGTAGACTGTTTCTTGCCGGATTTGGAGCCTACCTACTTTGGACATCTAGTGTCAGCCATTGGGAAGAATTTTTAATGAAGTTGTAAAAATGGGAAGTTTTGTGGAAGAAGGATTGAAAACTAACAAGATTATGAGTTTTTCAGCAATCAAGGCACAAATCAGGCCATTCAGACTGGGAGTGGAGGAACCATTGGGAAGAAGAAGAAAGAGGAAGTGTCAGTTATGGAAAGAAAGCCCTAGAACCGCAACCAATACAATCACCCACCACGACCATATCAGCTAGACTCACCAACCACAAACAACCTACCAGCATCATACAACCCACCGCCATCATACTACCCACCAACTACCCCACACTACCACAATCCACAAGCCCAAACTTATCCACCACCACCAGGTATGGCGAGCCCAGGCCCCGCATAATGTTTATCACACACAAAATACCTGCCCTACTTCTAGAGCTTACAGAAACCCAAACAAACCCAACTTCAGGACCGACCCGGAGATGAGAAATAGGAATCAGGCGAAGAAAACATTCACCCCACTGGGGGAATCCTATACTAGCCTCTATCACCGATTGAAGGAAATGGGAATGTTGAGCCTAATCGAGTCAAAGCTCCCGAACCCACCTCCAAAGAACATCGATCTGTCGGTCAGGTGCGAGTATTGCTCTGGGGCACTGGAACACGACATTGAGAAATGTTGGCATTTGCAGAACGCTATTCAAGAACTCATTGATAGCTAGAGGATTGAGGTACAGACTCTGGAGGCCCCGAACATTACTCAGAACCCACTGTCGTCTCATCATGAAGCACATATGATAGAGTTAGCACAAGAGGAGAGCAGTCGGAAGCCATCCCAGTCGGGCATGATGATCAAGCCCAGCAGCAAAAGAGAAAAGGAAATTGAGAAAGGAAAAGTGATAGCTGAAGAACCAGTGAAAAAACAACCAGCGGTGGAAAATTTGAAAGTTGGGGTACTAGGTGTGAAACCAGTGTTAACAGTAAAAGGGTGCAAGCATGGAACCGGTAATTATAAGACCAGTGGTACAGATGCCGGTGGTAGATACTAAGACTGTACCTTGGAACTACAACAAGGTGGCAATAGTTTACAAAGGGAAAGAAGTGACTGGAGAGATCAACGAGATGCACGGTCTAACTAGGTCCGGGAGGTGTTTTGCCCCGGAAGAGTTAAGAAAAATGAAGGTAGTGAAAGAAAGTCATTTGAAGAAGCTTGTGTTCGAAGAAGAAGCAGAAGAGTTCCTCAAGAAGATAAAATCTCAAGACTATTCCATAGTGGAACAGTTGAGGAAAACACCCGTACAAATCTGTTTGCTCTCATTGTTGATCCATTCGGAAGAACACAGAAAAGCTTTGATGAAGATATTGAATGAGGCGCACGTCCCTGAGAAGATCTCGGTTTGTCAACTCGAAAATATTACCAATAAGATCTTTGAATCCAACAAGATTACATTCTCAGACAGCAAATTGCCTATTGAGGGGACTGAACATAATAGGGCGCTTTATCTCACAGTGAAAAGCGAGGAGTCAGTGGTCACCCGGGTGTTGATAGATAATGGCTCAAGTGCAATCATTTGCCCGTTGTGGACTCTTGGAAAGTTGAGTATCAGTCATGACAGAATCCGAAGAAACAGTGTGAACGTGAGAGGATTTAATGGTGGAAGTAAGAACACTTTGGGGGATATCGTCTTGGAGGTTACCATCGGGCCTGTGGACTTTACAATGGAGTTTTAGGTGTTAGACATTGCTGTATCTTGCAATCTATTGCTAGGTCGAACATGGATCCACGCAGCTAAAGCCGTGCCGTCATCTTTGGACCAAATGGTCAAGTTTGAATGGGAGTAACAAGAAGTCGTAGTCCATGGAGAGGGATACACCTGAAATGTCATAATGCCATTTGATGATGTTGATGGAGACAAAGGTCCTTGGGTATACCAGGTGACGGATACTATAACAGATAACAAGATTGCTGAGGGTGAGAAACTGCCAATCCCTACAGTGGCACCTGTTGCTGTGATGGTGGCCCAGGAAATGCTTAAAAATGGATTTGCACCAGGGAAAGGGCTAAGGAAAGCTTTGCAAGGAATCACTCAACCAGTTCAACTGCCAGTGAACAAAGACACCTTTGGCTTGGGATTCAAACCCACCTATGCCAACATCTAAAAAGCCCAGAAAACCAAGAAGAAAAACATGACCCTTCCTAAACCCATCCCCAAACTATCCGACATCTTTTCCAATCCTGGTACTAAACATCTAACATCTGCTGCATCTAGGTATTATGAGACCAGACCCGATGAGGAGCTCTTGATGAGGTTTGAGATGATACTTATGGATGTGAACATGGTTGAAATGGGAGAAGGTACTAGCAGGATGGACGTTCGGTTCTTGGGATCTGGTGTTATGCTCAATAACTGGGATGTCACTCCTTTCCCGATCAGGAAGGAGTCTTGGTAGTTAGCTCTTGAAATTCATCATCATTTCCCCGGAAAAGCAATTTTACTTTTTGTAGTCCCCCATCCCCCATGGAAATCATAATGTACCCAAAACTTTGTTCATCTTTGAGATATCAATGAAATGCAGTTTTCTTCTTTCTTCATTTTTTGCCTTATTTTTTATCTTTTCTTTTGTACAATTCCATATGTGCTGATTCTGATGACATGTCATGCATGAAGAATTCCCGGCCTAGTTCTGACAATCGAATTATCATACAAGAAATTAAGAATGACAGTGAGATAGAATATGAGGATGAGGAAACCCTGGAGGAAATAAGTAAAGACCTACACCAATATGAGGAAAAACCCAATCCAGACTTGAGCGAGACAGCATCCATCAATTTGGGAAGCGAAGATAATGTCCGGGAAACAAAAATCAGTGTTTATTTGGTAACCTTCCTCAGGGAAGAGTTGATAGGGTTGTTGCATGAATTCAAGGACATCTTTGCTTGGTCCTATGATGACATGCTCGGACTTAGTACTAACTTGGTGGTACACAAGTTGCCTATCTATCCTGAATGCCGGCCAGTGAAGCAAAAATTGCGAAAATTCAAAACGGACATCAGCGTAAAGATAAAAGAAGAGGTGAATAAGCAGTTTGAGGCGAAGGTCAAACGAGTTACTAAGTACCCCACCTGGTTAGCGAATGTTCTGCCGGTCCCAAAGAAATATGGAAAAACCAGGGTGTGCGTGGACTACAGAGACCTCAACAAAGCCAGTCCAAAGGATGACTTCCCATTGCCAAACATCCACATATTGATCGACAATTGCACCAAACATGAGATCGGTTCATTTGTAGATTGTTACGCCGGTTATCACCAGATTCTGATGGACGAAGAAGTCACGGAGAAAACTGCTTTCATTACACCTTGGGGAACGTATTACTATAGAGTGATGTCGTTTGGGTTAAAGAATGGCAGAGCAACTTATATGAGGGCAATGAACACAATTTCCATGACATGATGCATCGAGAAATCGAAGTGTATGTGGACGATGTCATCACAAAGTCCAAGAAGCAACATGATCATGTGAGGGATTTGAGGAAGTTTTTCAAGAGACTCCGGAGGTACAATCTTAAACTCAATCCTGCAAAATGCGCTTTTGGAGTGCCTTCGGGGAAGCTGTTGGGGTTCATAGTAAGTCGGCGGGGTATTGAATTAGATCCAACAAAGATCAAAGCCATCCAGAGTCTACCTCCGCCGAAGAACAATAAGGAAGTAATGAGCTTATTGGGAAGGCTGAATTATATTAGCCGGTTCATCGCTCAGTTGACATCGACATGCGAGCCGATCTTCATGTTGTTAGAGAAAGATGCAGCCATGAAATGGACCGACGAATGTCAGGAAGCCTTCGACAAAGTCAAGGAATATTTAGCAAATCCTCCAGTGCTAGTTCCTCCAGAGCCGGGAAGACCTTTGATCCTATATTTGACAGTGTTTGACAATTCTTTCGGTTGTGTGCTAGGGCAGCACGATGAGACAGGCAAGAAAGAGCAAGCTATATATTACCTTAGTAAGAAATTCACATCTTACGAGGTAAATTACACTCAGCTGGAAAGAACCTGTTGTGCATTGACCTGGGTGGCTCAGAAACTAAAGCATTACCTGTCAGCATATACCACGTACCTAATATCACGGTTGGATCCTCTGAAGTACATATTCTAGAAGCCCATGCATACAAGAAGACTTGCTAAATGGCACAGTCTGCTCACATAATTTGACATCATTTATGTAACTCGCACGGCGATGAAGGCGCAAGCAGTTGCGAATCACTTAGCAGAGAATCCCGTGGATGATGAATATGAGCCATTAAAGACATATTTTCTGGATGAGGAGGCAATGAATGTCGAAGATATAGAACGGAGTGATAGACTAGGATGGAAGATGTACTTTGACGGAGCCGTCAATAATAAGGGAGTTGGTATCAGAGCGGTACTTATTTCAGAAACGGGTCAACACTATCCCATCACCGCTCAACTTCGATTTTTCTGTACCAACAATATCGCGAATATAAGGCGTGTATCTTAAGATTGAGGTTGGAAATAGACATGGGTGTTCAAGAGATTTTGGTCATGAGTGACTCGGATCTCTTGATACACCAAATCCAAGGAGAATGGGAAACAAGGGATTTGAAATTGATACCTTACCGGCATTGTTTGCATTAGTTGTCCCAAAGATTTCAGTCCATAGAATTCAAAAATATCCCAAGAATGCACAACGAAGTTGCAGATGCTCTGGACACACTGTCCTCCATGTTACATCATCCGGAAAAAACCTATAGAGATCCTCTCCAGATCCAGGTGCGTGATCAGAATGCTTACTGTTTTGCTGTGGAAGGAGAATTGGACGGAGAACCGTGGTATCATGACATCAGGGAATACCTGAAGGCAGGCAAATACCCGGAGTAGGCCACCGGAGATCAGAAAAGAGCTATCAGACGCTTGGCTAATGGCTTTTTCCTTAGTGGAGGAATCATATATAAGAGAACACCAGACCTGGGATTGTTGAGGTGTGTGGATGCGCAACAAGCGAATTAGATTATGACTGAAGTGCATGCCGGAGCCTGTGGACCCCATATGAGCGGGTATATCCTAGCAAAGAAGATTCTGAGAGCCGGGTATTATTGGCTCACTATGGAGCGTGATTGTATCAGGTACGTGAGGAAATGTCACCAATGCCAAGTACATGGAGATCTAATTCACTCCCTGCCTTATGAATTGCATACAATGTCTGCACCTTGGCCATTTGTTGCTTGGGGAATGGACGTTATTGGACCAATAGAACCCGCAGCTTCTAATGGGCACAGATTCATTTTGGTCGCGATTGATTACTTCACTAAGTGGGTTGAAGCAAAGACATTCAAGGCGGTGACAAAGAAAGCTGTGGTCGACTTATTGAATGAAAATATCATATGATGGTTCGGAATTCCCAAGGTGGTCATCACAGGTAACGGAGCCAATCAAAACAGTCACCTTATGGTGGAAGTTTGCCAGAGATTCAAGATCACACATCGCAACTACACACCATATAGGCCAAAGGCAAATGGGGCAGTAGAAGCTGCAAATAATAATATGAAGAAGATCCTCATGAAAATGGTGGAGGAATCCAGGCAATGGCGTGAGAAGTTACCTTTTGCTCTTATGGGTTATCACACAACAGTGCGCACTTCTATTGGCGCCACTCCTTATTCAATGGTGTGTAGGACAGAGGCTGTTATACCCGCGGAAATAGAGATACCGTCATTGCGAATCATAGCCAAAGCTGAAATAGGTGACGAAGAATGGGTAAAAGCCCGGCTGGAGCAATTGAGTCTGATTGACGAGAAGAGGTTGGCCGCAGTTTGCCACGGGCAGTTGTATCAATAGAGAATGGCCAGAACATAGAATAATAAGGTGCGTCCTCAGAAAGTTGAAGGTGGACAACTCGTATTGAGGCGTATCCTACCGCATTGGGCCGAAGCAAAGGGCAAATTTGCGCCAAACTGGCAGGGACCATTTGTGGTATCACGGGTGTTGTCTAATGGGGCATTATATTTGATAGACGTTGACAAAAAGTGCGTAGCGACTGCTATCAATTCAGATGCGGTCAAAAGATACTTTGTATGATTCATTTTCAATTGTATGAATGTATTTTGTTGTGATTTTGGAATTGAAATGATGAAGGCTTTTTATTCTCTATTCAAACACTTTATCCATTGATATCCCGTTTGAGCCGTGTTTGATATATTCTTTCATACCCCTTTCTCAGAATTGCTTACGGCACAATAAAAGAAAAATGAAAATGAAAAAAAGGGAAAAAATGAAAATGAAAAATGATGAAAAAAAAGAAAAAGAAAAGAAAAATACAAAGAAATCGGGAAAAAGTAAAAAGAAATTCATCAATTGATGGTATAGAAATGAACTACGTTTGACTTGATCCTGAAAGGGTACGTAGGTAGCCTCACAGAGGTTCAGTCACAATAAAGAAAAAATCCAAAAATCCCCCACATATTGAAACTGGGGCAGAAATTATGTCTTATAAATCCGAGAGTTGTATATATTTTTAAACCCTCGTAAAATTTTTTGAGCCTTTATACATTTCTTTCATAACCTATCCAAAAGCCACGTTACAGTCCAAAGAAAGACCTTCTGATCAATTTCAAGGAAATAGCAAATACAACGAAATGAAGGAAGAACGAAACATTGGACAACACCCGTGATATAGAGAACAAAAGACAAAAGGAAAAAATGAAAAAATGAAAAAATGAGAGAGTCTCATCGGTGAAAACCTTAACCGGCACCGTGAGGCGAATGTGAGGTTGAGAGAAAATAAAATAAGAGAGTCCTGTAAGTGAAAACCTTTAATGGCACTGCAGGGCGATTGTGAGGCCAAGAGAGAATAAATGAGAGAGTCCTATTAGTGAAAACCTTTCGAGGCACCATAGGGCGATCATAAGGACTACCATAAAAAGAGAAAAGGCAACAAAAATAGTATCGGTTTGGATTGAGAACAATTTAGAGTCGGATTAATGAGTTGAATGAACTAGGTCGGAGTTTAAATACATGGCATGGTCAGCGGAGTCAGCCAACAATATCCAGATAAGTTCTACCATCTTCTCCGAAACACCCTTACCCTCTTTCATTTTTTTTCTCTGCATTTCATTGATTGCCTTTTTGAGAGCTAACTACCAGCTCCGATGAAAAGAGCTGAAATAACACTGTATCAGAAAAGAAAAGGAACAAGGACGGGGAGGAAATATAGAAGTTTGGCAAACAGAGCCAAAAGAAGAGAAAAAAAAAATTAAAAGACAATAAAATGCAAAAAGAGCTCGCAGGAGATAGTCAACTAAAGACCACACAGTGGGAGAAAAAGCAAAAAAAGAGGAAAGCAATAAGAGGCAAGGACAGCAGATGCCAGTTGCCAGCAGTTTATATCTAATAAATTTAGTTTCATGATTTAGACAGGAACAAATCGTCACTAATCACTTTAAAGTGAATGTGACCAACGTGGAAAGATAAAAAACACCAAAAAGAGAAAGTTCAACAATAAGTGCAGGAATTCACAGGTGAAAAACCTTCAGTCAAAGAAAATACCAAAAACAAGAGGAGGGTACCATCTTTAAAATCCACTCCTCAATTATCAAACTGAGGGAATACTTTTCCGCAAATTTTTAATTTCTTGCATCAGGCGCCCATCTGGATAACAAGGGAATATTTTTCTGCAAAACTTTAATTTCTTGCATCAGGCGCCCACCTGGATAACAAGGGAATATTTTTCTGTAAATCTTTAATTTCTTGCATCAGGCGCCCACCTGGATAACAAGGGAATATTTTTCCGCAACACTTTAATTTCTTGCATCAGGCGCCCACCTGGATAACAAGGGATTATTTTTCTGCAAAACTTTAATTTTCATGCATCGGGCGCCCACCTAGATAACAAGGGAATATTTTTCTGCAAAACATTAATTTCTTGCATCAGGCGCCCACCTGGATAACAACGGAATATTTTTCTGCAAAACTTTAATTTTCATGCATCAGGCGCCCACCTGGATAACAAAGGAATATTTTTCTGCAAAATTTTAATTTCTTGCATCAGGCACCCACCTAGATAACAAGGGAATATTTTTCTGCAAAACTTTAATTTTCATGCATCAGGCGCCCACCTGGAAAATAAGGAAATATTTTTCTGCAAACTTTAATTTCCTGCATCAGGCACCCACCTTGATAACAAGGGAATATTTTTCTGCAAAAACTTTAATCAGGCGCCCACCTGGATAACAGGGGAATACTTTTCTGCAAATTTTGATTTCTGTTACTCTGTTTTGTGTTAGCTAACATGAGTAACACCGTAACCTAAAAAAGCCCACACTGGGGCAGAAGAAAAAATTTGTTGTTTTGTTTTGTTTTGAGCAGGCATCAGCTCGAGGGCAAGAAGTATCATTGAAAATCAAAAAAGGAGGGGGAGGCAAGAAAACGAAAATCAACAAAAAAGAGAGTCAGCATCACAGAAAATCAAAGAAAAAGAGACAAGGAAGAACAAGCAGAAGCTAGAATAGGAACAATTGTAATTGTTGAATCATAGCTTAGAATAAATTCTTCATTTTACATTCCCCCCCCTGCCCCCCGGTGTAATAAGGAGTAAGTCAGCAAATCTCAACAGTATCAATGCAACAGTGAGTCTGGTAGTTTTTAATTGCCAGACCTTCCCGAACTACACTAACCCGATTCCTGTTTAGCCCAGGATATGTAGGCAACCTCTAAAGTAGGGTGCGGTCAAAAAGGTTTTCAAAATGCTTTCACGGAATGAGCCGATTTGCAAAAATCTCTCATTACTGCTCACTTGTCTTTGAACTGAAACTCTTCGCGTTCCCGAGCAAAGAGGGGCAGCTGTGAGCACATGATTTTTGCACTAGGCAAACAAGTTCCAAAATTAAAATCAATAATATTTTTGGGTCCAATTACATGTTTTGTTGGAAATTAGAAGCATTTGTGTGATTGAATAATTAGAAATTAAAATTAGAAAAGAAAAAAAAATAGGTTAAGTACTTGCATTGTTGAATTAATTAGTTAAAAAAGAAAATCATCAAAAATAGCTTTAATTAGCAGACATTAAGGAAAAAATAGTAGAAAATTGCCAAAAAATATTAGAAAATTACTGCATGTAGGGAATTGAATAATTTAAATAATACAAAAGAAAAGAAGACAAAATACAAAATAAAGTAGGTAAAAATAATTTAAAACAATCAGAAAATACAAAAATATATTAGGTTTAATTGTTTTGGGCCAAAAAAATTGAATTAAAAGGCCCAAACACTTTGGCCCAAGGAGAACCGGTCCAATTCACTTAGTAACAAGTGATCTCAGCCGTCCAATTGCATTAATCTAATGGCTGACAATCAATCCAGGGTTATTTAATTAATTGAGATGTGGGAGCTCAATCTTAGCTGTTCAATCAAGACGAATCCAACAGTTGGATTAATTAGCGGAATGTTTTAATTAACTGAGACGTGAGATCGAATCACGGCCATCCATTTGAAATAATCTAAGGGTCGAAGGCTTTGGTCTCATCTATAACTGAACGATGCCGTTTAAGTAACGTGATTGGTGACCGTTGATCTTCATCAGATCAACGGTCTGGATTACCTCAACTTCCTCGCTTATAAAAGGCTTGTGTCAATTGGAGACGGCCATTTTTAGAAAGTTAAAACCCTAGCCACCTGCAAAATCTCTCCCGTCTTCTTCTTCTTTATCTTCATCCCTCATCAATCCTAGCCGGCCATGGAGGCCACCACCCTCCACGGTGGTCTCCGGCCACCCCTCTAACCTCTCCTCTCTTCTTTTCTTTCTTTCTTCTTCTTCTTCTTCTCCATCAAAACCCTAGAAACAAACCCCTTTTTTAGTAAGCCGGTCACCGGAACCTACCTCCGGTAACCACCAAACAATGAATCTCCATTCCAAACCAATGCCAAACGGACCGTCTTGGTCCGATCTACCCAACTCTACCACTCATTCCATTCGAACATACCCAGAACTCTTTGAATATCCCAAAAGAAGTCACTGGAACCCTAACTCCGGCGACTCAAAACCAAACCCCTCCAAAGATCTTCCCTTTTACCCTCCCCAAACACCCCACTACAACCAAAAAACCCTAGAGACTTCGCCTTGAAGTCTAAAAGAAAACCAGAAAAAAAGAAAAGTGAGAAAAAACAAAAAAAAAAGAACAAAGATCTGAGGAAAAGACATGAAAAGTAATAAAAAGGAAAAAGGGGAATGCTCGAGGGACAGGCCCCGCAAAGCTAAGTACCCCCTCCTCTATGATTTATTTTCTTTGTTTCTTTGCTTTGTGTTTTTTCTTGTCTTGAATGTTTCCGTCTGATTTTTGTGCTTCGCATGTTAGTTTTAGGGTTTTTAATCTACTCATCTTTCGTATCTTTTTTATGTTCATCTTCTCTTGTTCCATATCTTGCATCCTACATATTCTTTCTATTCATCTTGTTCGTTTTGTTTTGATTTGGGTTCTTCTGTTCTGTCTATCTTGTTCTTCACCTTCTAAGTTAAAAGATCCATCTTTTCTTTGTCTTCTTGGTTTTTGGCTTCTGATTTGTTCATCTCTTTTATGACTCTTCGCATGATTAGTCTCTTAGTCATGGCTATTCATCTTTTCCTTATACTAAGATTATCTCGTATGTTGGATTGTTGTTCTGATTTGAAAACTTGACTTGAATATCTTGTTTTTTCCTCTACAAATGTTAGACCTTTTCACCTTGTTGGTCTTCGATTTTTGTCTTCACATGTTTGACTTTAGTTCTGATAAGTTTTAGACTCTCATTTTGTACTAGTTCAACTTTGATTAACTCTTAGTAGTTGAGCAATTTTTCTTTTCTGATTCTCTTCATCTTCTTAGTTTAACTTTATGGTAAACAGTTTGATTCTCATGCATAATTAAGCGATTTTACTTTAATAACAACCTCAATGGCCTTTCAAATGCATTTTAGTGATTCTTTCTTGTCTTCTCCATGTCCATCTGTTCTACATGCTTCATCTTGTTTGTCATGACTTGTATGGAAAGTGGCTTGGTCTGACTTATATCATAGATTCTCTGATTCTTGTGAGCCATGTTTGATCTTTCATACTGATTGCTTGTGAGAATTTTTGCTTCTGTGTATGTCTATGCCATAAACCTTAAAGCTTTTTAAGATTTTCAATTGTCATCTGACTTGAGCTAGTAGTAACTAGGTCTAAATTGACATGGGTTCATACTTTGTCACATGAAATTGGATAATATGAATTGATTAACTAAGATTCAACCATATCAAATTGCCCTTTCTAAGTTTTGGTTGATTAATGCATCTTGTTTGGTCTTATGTGCCTCTATATGCAATACACGTTGAAGATTACTGAGTTTTTAGTAGTTCTTGTTAGTATGAATATTTGATTAACATTGATTAACTTTTGGGGGATTGGTTATAGCTGCTAGTGCTTGGTTCCATGAAAATGGCCAGTTTTGAAATAGGTTTAGGACTGAAAACAGAATAAACATAGGTAATTAGGTAATAAGTGACCAATAGAGTGGTCAATTTTACAAATTGACCAACTCTACAAGGTCCAAACACACTGGTCCATCTCAAAAGAGGCTAGTTGTGCAAAACTGGTTAAGTCTGCAAAAGCAGACTCACCAAGGCTCACTTGAGCCCTGAATCTCAGGTGGCTAGGTCTGCAAAGACTTTAGCCCAGCCAGTTAATCAATTAAAAGGCTAGATTATGCAAAGATTGGCTAAGTCTGCAATACCAGACTTGCCCAGGCTCATTTTGAGCCCTGAACCACAAATGGCCAAGCCTGCAAAGGTTTTGGGCCCAATTGTGTTCAGCAAATGGGTTCAATTACCCAAGCCAAGTCTCAACTTGAGACTGGCTAAGTTCTAAATAGGGTAAATACAATAATAAAGCAGGCTAGTCTTGCAATTAGTTTTAAAAGATGAAATAAAGTGTTAATTAACTGAAATTGAAACAAAAAGAGGCTAAGTTTTAAGTAATAGAACTGGCCAGTCCTTCAATACCAATGCAAGGACTGGCCATAGGTTAAATGAGTCCTAAGAGCTGAATACCAGACCTAGGTAGGTCGGGTAAAATAGCCAATTCATTAAGGGCATAAAAGGAAACCAAAAAGGTAAAATGGTGAATTGTTTAGAACATATGGGGTTAAGGGAGTCATTTGTACCCCTGATTTCTGCAAATTGGCATAATTTTAAGGGTATAATGGTCTCCCTAAAAAGGGAAATCTGTAAAAATCTTTAGCTATTAGGGATACCTTGGTAAAAAGCCCCAAAAGGAATCTTTTAGAAACTTCCAGGACATGCTGGAAGGGTTTTAATAACTGAAATATGGGTCTAAGTGTAAGTTTAATATTTTTAAAGGGGGAGAAGTGGGATTTAGTCCCATACTTTCTCCCCAAGACATCATCCCCTTCCCATACCTATAAATACTCCTAAAAAGAGTTAATTAGGGGCTGGCTTTTGAAGAAAAAGTTGAGAGAAAAATAGTATTAATATAGTAATAGGCTTTTCCTGCATTATTTCGAGCGAGAACTTTGGGATATTCATCTGATATTTTGGGTTTTTACTCAAGGGTTTGCTTGGATTTCGATTTGGCTCTTCGTGTCGTTTTCTATTTGTGGATATTCAACCTCACTGTTGCATTTGCTGTTTGAGTTATCGCTGTGCCTACTTTCATAATCCCTTAGACTCACTGATCTCTTTTGCTGATTCAGGTACTCCTCTGTTCGATTAGAATCTGTAATGGTGATTTGGTTGAACTAAAATGAAACTTCAGTTTAATTATTGCATTATTATGTATTCTGCAGTTTGATATTGTCATTAGTTTTTAGTATTAGTATAGATTCATAGTTTAATTGTAGTATAGTATGCAATAGCACAAAAATATAAACAATTGTTGTAATAGATAGTTTAATAGTGGTAGAATAGTGTATATAGTATCTCACCTAGTTTAAATAGGTAAAACACTAAAACATAAGTTAATTAATCACAGCTTCAAACCATTAATTGATCTTCACAGTAGTTTCGTAAACTAAAATCACACTGCTAATCATCTGTCATGAATTCGCATTTAAACGTAGGTACGATTTGAAAAGGAAAATGATAGACCAAGCCGTAATTCTTTCATAACTGGTGTTCAATAACTTTGTAATGAGCTAAGCCGCAGTAAAATCGGTAGTTTAATTATGTTAAAGGCTTTGAACCATTTAGATGTAGATATTTGAGTTTTATCAATGAATGTTTAGGCTGTTTAAACCATGCTCGTGTAATTAGTTTACTTATAAACCAAGGCTCGGATCTTTAAGTTTTAACAAAGGGAAATAAACAGATATTGAAACAGTTTAATTAGAACCAGATTTATGATGATAAGAGGTTTAGTTTATGATGAAATCAGTGGTATAATCTCAACTGTGTATAAACCACCTTAGTATTAGATAATCCCTATGTAATTAGTTTTAACTGCTCTTCAAGCCTCGCGTGTAATGGAATCGTTTTGCTTAAATTCTTCAATTCTGTAAATAACTCAGGGGTTAGTGTAAGTTCATTGGTGAAGGTCAAGAATTAGAGATAGCCTTTTAATTCAAGTCTTAGGTACGGTAGATAGTTGACTCATGTTTAATGTTGATAATCTGTGTACTGATTTTCTTTATTGATAAATAAAAGTGCAAGTTAATTTCTGGGTAAATTCCAAATGTGTATGTCTGTCTTCAGTCATTTACTTGTATCCTTATTATTCCTATTTGGTCTGGGCCTGATTAGTGGTGCGGGCCTGGACTATATTCATACGAATGTTGGGCCAACAATTGAATGCCCAGGTCAGGTCTGGTTATGTAAAGACTTGGACCTGCTTATAATGTAAGGAAGTTCACTCCGGAGATGTAGGCCCAATAACAACAAAAATTGACGGGCCTGGAATGTTTTGGTAGCAAAATTGGATTAAGGGAAAAACATATATATAGAAAATGTAGTTGAACAATTGGATTGGAATTTAAATAATTGGGATAAGCCTTGCATGGTATTAAATAGCAGGGCCTCCTTTTAGTAATAAGATAACATAAATAGAACCAGGAAGGCTACTAGCAAACTCCATAGCCTCACCCAAAACAATTAAAAGCCGATAGACCTTTTAGGGCATGATTTAATATACTTTCCTATGAACGAGTGTGAACTTGGTGCGACTCAAATCTTAAATCCCGACAAAGCCGAAATGTACGAAAGGTCACAGGCGTGCTGGTTGCGGTGTGACTCGAGATATATTTTCGCGATGTCTCAATTCTATAAAATATCAAAGTAAAAAGCATATACGTATTGTTAAAATCTTTAATGTCGTAGTCTTAGTCTAGGAATGCGCTAGTAAACTGTAGCGAAATCATTGGAAATAAGAAAGATGTGAGTGTCAATCATTCTGTCAGCATTCTCAAAGAGTGCTTTCCAGAAGATGGAGAAAGAGAGAATTCACTTACAGCCTCTCTCTCATTTTCACCTGCCAAGGCATGACATAGATAGTAGACAGTCAGCTCTCTTACAACCAGTTACTACGATTGATTGGGGAGAGAGTGATAGTCTAACTGCCTCTACGGGTATGCTAATAGATAGAGGATCTTCCAGTCCTAGAATAAGAAAGTAGCTTGTCTGCCGTACTGGTTGCTTCATTGAATGTGTTGATCTGCATTCTATATAAGGAGTTGATTTTCATCGTTGTCTGACAGTTAGCTAAGCGAGAAGCTATGATCAAGGAAGCCACACCCAGTAGTGAATCTACTCTACTAGTCCTAGTACTAGATACTAGATAGACAGGCTGGTCATCGGTGGCATAAGATCCTTCTCTGCTTGTCTAACTCAAGCCAGATAGCAGTAATCACTCGAAATAGTCATATGCGGAAGACATGCAAGTCCAGATTGAAAGATAAGGAACTCAACTCAAAGCGAAAAGAAAGCCTTAGCCGGAGCAGTAGCCAGAGCAGCAAGGCAAAAAGGGGTCTCAGGCATTCCAACTCCATGAACATAAATCTTATCTATGTCATAGGTTTGATGATCGCTAACGCACACAATACCAATCTCATAACTTTTTTTGCAGGCAGAAGGAAAGAGAAAACGAGCGAAACGAAGAGGAGCGCGGGGGAGGGAGGATCTACTTGGAATTGGCTGTCAGTGAATCCCAAGTATGACATAGATAGAGGAAAGAAAATCTCTTACATGCCGAAGGTACATCTGAGACCTTCCTTCCAAGTAACTATGACATAGATAGACAGATGCGAGTGTACTTCAGGAAACTAGCAAGGCTTGCCATTCGGATGAAAGGAATATCGTCCTAATGAAGGCCTAATTCTTCCCTTATCAATGTTTGAGATGCTTGGTTGCTCCAATTTCCCTAGTTGACAATATGACTTTTATGCCTGGCGGCAGCTTGGATCGTATGTTCTTTAGATACCCAGCTTATCTGCCAGTTCTCTGACTGTAAAAGGAAAAAGTTAGTTCACAACTCTGAAAGCCGAAGATAAAATGAGGAAGGCAGCTACAGAGCAGCAGATAAGGAAGTGATTTAGGAAACTTAATTGACCTACCGGACTCTAAAGAAAGGGTACCACTTATTTGGAAACTAGAAACTTGCCGGTTTCCAAGCAAAAGTCGATGCTACTTTAACACAAGGGCCGATGTCCATCATTTAAAGCGGCATCTCTGTTTGTGCACATTGGAGAAAGTGCTCTGCTAGTGAAATCAGTCCATTGACACCTATAATTGTTTCAACCAAGGCCGAGCACTCTTCTCGAATTTTTGGATGCACTCTCGCTTTAAGTAGCTGAAACATCTATGTGGAAAAGTTTCTTATTGCGAAATGAATTGCATTCTAGAAGCTCTCACTCAAACAAAGGCTTCCTATACTGTACTAAATAGAATCAGTGGACATATAGCCTGTCGCCCTTTTGACGTTCCCCTAGCGGGGGAACTATCAATAGCGATTGTTGCTCCTTAAGCCTGGTTCCGCTCAGCCCTCCCTTCAGAGCTACCCTTGCCTGAAAGCAAAAGAGGTAGCTTACTACCCTACTGGAGTAAATAGTCTTGTTCGAAAGCCTTAGGTGAAACGGCAGCTTAAAAGTAACAAGGTTCTGAAAAACTGACAAGCCTTAAGGCAACTAAAGCTAGGAAGGTAGGTTAAAGTTACTAGTCTTTCTTATCCGAAATTAAGCAAGACAACAAGGGAGGTTTTAGGCAACTCACTAGTTTCGAGATGGGTTTCCTTGCGGGTGTGTCCATTTGTTTTCCTATTCAAGTTCAGGTTCCAATTTCAGAAAGTTCATATTATTATTGCCACTACTTAGCATTCACTGGTTAAAAGGTTAAATGGTTCATTTTTCTTAACTTTAAATGAGATAGGTTCTTTACGCGAAGAAGGCAGGCGAAAAGCGCACACGAAGATTATAAATAATATGTTAAAATTGAATCATCGACAAGATGTTTATCAGAGATATTTTATTATGGGATACAATCAAAGGGCTCATAAAATTCGAAACTTGAGAAGTATGGGAATATCGATGGCTTTTGTTGAACAGAGAGCGAACGGACGGCAAGTGACTTTGATCTCATGTTGGCCTTTACTTCGGCTACTAATAAGGGGGTTGGGGTTTGACTAATCAAGACTGGGGCTTCGTTTAGCCGCCTATGTAGTAAGAAAAACATGAGTTTGACATTCAATAGCCTTAGTGAGTTCATCACCAGTGGCATAAGCACAAGAGGCATATGCTATGGGGAGAAAGGCAATTTACCTCACTTCTTACAATTCCAGTTGAACCCGCAACAAAGCCAGTGTTGCTTTCATGGGATCAACTGCTCGTTTTCGATATAGAACTGGATAGTCAAAAACAACGTCTTTTTTTTGTAATCGAGCGAGATGATTTGCTGAAATGGGTGCTACCTTGAAAACCACCACAGAACCAAGCAACGCTGTTGGTTGAGGCCTCACCGAGCTTTCATAAATCAGTCTCTCAACAATTAGTCTTTCTTATGAATAGTAGCGCATCGAGGGAGAACTTATCGACGACAAAAAAGACGAGGTTTCCGTTGGAGGGTCCCTGACGCCCCGAGTCAAATGGAATTGAAAAGTCTTTTTTTATATTTATAAACGAGGTGGCATCTCGAAAGTTCCGCTAGTCGGTTTAATCATGGAACATCCAAAAAGCCTGGTCAAATGCGAACATTATTATTATAATAATATGGCCTAGAACATGTTGTTGAATTGAGTGAGAGGTCCCTTTCTTTCCTACTACTGAACCCGAAAATTGCCTCGATTGATTTGCTTGGGATCCCCTAAGTAATCAAACCAATCCCTATCATTTCACAGAGAAAATGGTCTGGTTTGAGCATTTGAAATGGACGAACAATCAGCGTACGTAATCGAGTTTCATGCCATCATGTCGTTCTGCCCAGCAGCGATGGAAACCGCTTTCATGCGTCTTGATTGTTGTTGGAGAAGAAAACCTGCCCGAAAAGAAAGATTCTATTTTCAATAGTTTCAAAGGCTTGAAGGAGCGTAGCCTTATTCAAAAGTAATTGATAGGAAGACTTTTTTCACTTCGATTATCTCCTACAATAAGATAATAGGAAAGAAGCAAGGAAGACTCTTTATGAATATCCCTTTTCAGTTCCAATGCGCGAAATCGAAAAAAAGACTATCTTTCTTTCGGGGTCATAGATCAGAGAATTCCCACTTTCAAGCTTCCTTACAGGCACAAGAGTTAGCAAAGGTATAAACAACCCAATCTAGCCAGTGAGCATGCATGTCCGCTTTAGATTCAATATCTTTCTTAACACCAAGAAAATTATATGCCTCTATTGTTGCCTGCAATGGAATGCAGCTATTTCTGACGAATAGCTATGTTAGCTAGGCCACCTGCCTGATCAGGTTTCCATCTGAACTAGTTCCTTAAGCAGGAAGGCAAATGAAATTATATGGTATGGTATCGTATATTAGAGAAAGCTTGCTTTTAGAAGTGATCTTTCGCCTTTATTGAGGAGATATAAAACAAGCTTACTTACTAATAAAACTGCAAGAAGCACCTTCTTTTTCAAAGTCAACTTTCTCCCTTTTTACTAGTAGTTGAGTGCTCATTGTTGTTCGGATCTTGACCGGATCCGAGCTTCCCAAGCTCTATGATGTTGGGGAACTCTGCAAGGGTCTTACCACCTTCTTGATTGACTGTATTTGAGTCTTTGGAGTACTTTAGGATTATATTCCGCGCTGAGGATTTGTGCTTGTAGGCCGGGGTGAATATTGCAGACCAATGGATCTGGTGGTAGACAATCGTTCGGACTTGGTAAAGGTTATTGCAGCACCTGTAGTAGGATAGAGGACTTATCGCGATGCCCGTGGACTAATTTATGATGTCTCCATCGCTGACGTTCTTCAAGCCGGCCACGTTGATTGGACAGAGTCTTCTTCGGCTAATGAGACATCGATCCCGAAGCCTTCGAAGTATCTTTTTGATAGGTGCCTCTATTTGTATGGGGAATTCACTGCTGATAGATCTCGCCCAGTGTCCCCCTCCTTCCCCCATAGCCTTACGACCCGGAGGAGTATACAATGAGAATGTCGGGGCATGAGTGCCCAATTGTGAGACCTGTTGAACGTCCAATGGCACCTTGCTCCGTCTTGAGCTATGCAACAACGAGATCTCCCTTGATTCTTGCCGTATGTGATTGAACGCCCCACATAAGACACTCACTTTGGGACTTCTTACTCCAAATATTCCAAGAGTCTCCAATAGTTGAACCGCGTCCAGTAGACTCCCTGTTCCGCTTATCCCCCTCGTCAGCTCTTTGATCGGGATACTATTACCTAGGTTCCTAAACATTGAATGGATGGCGGAGCGTAGGTGGCAAGCAGTTATATGGATACAGTGCATTACCCGCATACGCTTCTCCAGTTCTCACAAGAATTTTATTGGAGTCGCCCTCGGAGGGACTTCCCGAATACCCGTACCGAGGAATTCTACCCTACTCCATGTAGCTATGGTTGTTGATCCTGCAGAGTCTACCCAAAGGTTCAAGCCAGATTATAGGAAGTGGGCAATACGTTTTTGCATTTCTATGAGATGCTCGATGGAACCCTGGATTCCTAATAGTAAGTCATCGGTATATCGCGCGTAACAAATCCTTATTAAGTAATAGGTTTCTAAGGGGGTCAGCTTGTGGGCTAGGTCTCTCTCTAACCTGATAAGAAGTATCACCTCCCCGACCAGCTCTATCAGCGGGCCATTTCTTTTGCAATACTTAAAAATTCTCTCATGGCCCAATTATTATAACATCATTCTCTACCGTAGAATTCGGACTTCCGGGTAAACCAGGCGGCTTATATGAAGAAGGCGGCGCAAAAGAGGCTCGAGGGCTTGTTAAGGAAGGCATCAAGGGCCGACAAAGGGTGCAAAATGAAAGGCGTTTTCTGGTCCCCCCTAAGCTGGGGGTGCTTGTGTGGGAGGGGGGGGTGTGCCACGATGAATCAAGGGAATGAAAGGCCGCTTTACCTTGGATGCTCTTTAACTTCCCCACAATGATGGCTCTGTTGTCTTGGGGAGCATTGAAGCTTGCTTCTTCGGAAGATACGACCTGTTCTTAATAGAACCGATCTTATTCTCTGAACAATCGGAATTTCGTACTTCTGTCGGATCCACCCTATCTCCTGATCGAGCTTGCGTAGGTGGATGTTGCCTGGTAGGGTCGATAGTAATACACTGTGTGGGATGGAGTAAGGGCCCTTCTCACCTCCTATGAGTCATCCGGTGGAAAAGACTTTCTGAATAGGGTAAAAGAACTTAGGATCGTCAATCTTTTCCTTAAAGATTAGGATGAGTCGATGTCAGTCGATGGTGTGAAAACACTTCCTGATGTCGAATTCCAAAAACCAGCGAGAGGTTCCCCACTCTTCTTTGATCCATCTTAGGACGGAGTGGAAGCCTCGACCCGAGCGGAAGTACGATGTGTGTTGAAACTAGAGATCATAAATAGATTCGAGTACCATTCTGATCGCCTCATTCATGATCCTTTCTATAGGTAGAACTACTGTGAGCGGTCTAAACTTCGACCCCTATTTCTTTCTTCATATTGTAAAGGGGAGCAAAGCCCGTTTTTTTCTCCCTCTATTGATAGAAATAGGGCACTCCTGCCGTCGTTTCAGTGACTCATAGGGCATCCCTCAGCTCAGTGTTTTTGGTTCTTGAGAATGGTCGCCACTTCTCCCAGGACCGGAATGAATATCCCTGCCCGATGGGTCTACATCAATCCTTGAATGTCGTCGGGTAATGTTAACTTCCCCGCCATTCTTGTAACTGTCACCTGTAACCGCGCAGGTGTGTCCGCACCCCCTGAGTGGACGAGAAAGAAAGGATTTCTCAGAGCAACCCCCCAGGTTCCAGACCCAGGAGTCAACTTTCCCGTATGAGAATTCGGTCCGTAGAAGTGTGAAAGGGTCACAACTACTGAGGATCCCCCTAATCTTATATAGGTTGTCTGAGGGTTCGCGGCGGTTCATTACTGTGCTTACACACAATGCTACCCTTTTCCGAAAGGTCCGCAGGACCACCTACCACTAGTCTTCGGCCGGAGGGGTTTATTGCACAAAAATACGGGGGTGCAGGCTCCTGAAGAGAGAAGCCCAACCAATGTCAGTTCCAAAGCCCCGCATCTAATTAAGATCATATTGGCATACTCTCCTAAAAACGAAAGAGCAGACCCCATTGAAGATGAGAGTGAGGTACAACAAGGCCATTTCTGTCCACCGCCCTTCTCACGGAGATCTACGTGGACGTTACTGCTCACACAGCTCCCAGCCAGCAAGCAGTTAGCCTTCCTCTACAAGGAATGTAAGTGTGGATGAGTCGACATCAAATATAGGATTGTTGTTGTACATGATCTCCATTTTAGTAGTCCTAGCTATCCACTCCACTATGTGGTAGAGTGTTCGTCCCCACCTCTTCGCAGAGGTACCTTCCCTTTTAATTGAGAGAAGGACTCGGAATTGACTCCCCTCAATTCGAGATCTGAAAGAAGGGTATGGAGTTTCTCCAGGGAATGCTCTCCCGTGGCGGTACGCGGATTCTCGAGGACCCGAGCTCCACCTCCCATCCAACCGCCCTACTACAAATTAAGGCGAGGGATTGACGCCCCACAGAGAACCCAACCTTTTCAAGTAGGGACTGAAAGAAATCAATCAAACCAATTTTCAGACAAAGAAGATAAAAAAGAAAAGAATAGTGGTTAGGAAAGCTCCGGAGATTTTATGGGAAATTGAAAATGTGGAAGTAAGATGTGGCTTGTAATTAGGAAAATGAGGAGATAAGGGGCGAAGGATATTCATGATATTCGGAAAGATTTATGTTCATTCGCTCTGCTCGCAGAACGGTATACTGAAAAAAAGAAGCGACTACCTTACTTAAGCAATTCTTTTTATTCTTATTATTTCTTAGTTGAAGTTCCTATATTGGTTTTTATTTCTTTTTTGAATGTTATAACTCCTAATTCTTTGGTAGTGGACCTCTTTGATAGTTTGACCATTATCCCCCGACTAACTCAACTATTCGACTGTACGACTATTGTGATTGAGAGAGAAAGGAGGGATGGTGCCTTACTTTTCCATCTGGTGGTTGAAAGCAAAAGTGCTTCCAGGTACACGGCTGTTAGGCTCATCCAAGGCGTATTTACGGAAGTAGCACGGAACTTGACCGTCAAGTTTGAAAAAAGCTGGCCAAGCCTGTGTCACTTTCTTACGTCAGGAGAAAGGGAGATCAAAGAAGTATGGGGCCGATATGCAAATGATCAAATCATAGAGATAGTGGATCTTAAGAGGCGGAAGAAAAGTAACCTCGGCGACCCAAAGATCGTGGAGTCTGCGCCCGTGCCGAAAGTGAAGAATCTTTCCTCTCCTATCAGTCGAGCATGCCCGCACCTTCCCTTACTCTAGGGATTTTCTTCTCTTCTTATCTAAGGGCAGTGAGAACCATCTGATATAGGGCTTTCTCGTGTTAACTGTCTCTCGATAAGAAGCTTTCTTTTGATCTGGGTTAATCCCGTCTTCTTGAAGAATTATGGATTCCTAAACCTAGTAAGGGAAAGCGATTCTACTCCAATGGCATTCATCAGTCGGATGAGAGTGAGAATAGAAAGGAAGCCAGGAGGAATAATGGAGTATAGCATTACCTCTAGAGTACAACCCAGAGCCTTCTTTTCGTAAACCCTACTCCTGCGCCCCTCAATCCCACATCTACTACTTAGTCAAGCCCTTAACTACTTCTATATCTTAGAACAACCCTTCTCTCTGATCGACATTTTATAGTCTTCATATCTATGGAAAGTGGAAGCTATGAGAGGATTCTAAACAATTCTATCGAGCCGAACAACAAAAAGAGAAAGATAGAATACCTTTCTTAGCTAGCCCAGCGTGCTAGAAACCTACAGGGAACAAGAGCCAGATCGAAGATATTCCTTTCATTCTTTTATACCCCTCTCTTCTTAGTTTCTCCTCTTTCTAGGGATCTAATGGTCGTAGACCACCTTCTTATGACTATGTTAAAGAATTCTATCCCCCCTTTGAGTTCTCGAGTGAAAGGGTCCAAGCTATAGGAAAATCTCCAGTTTCTCTCGCAACATATCTAGTTTATCCTGAAACAGCATTTCTCGAAGTAGCATTCCCATAAGTAGAGGATGAAACCCTTGCTTGTTTATCCCGATGAGGGTTTATGAATCACTCAAACGAGCCTTTCTAGCCGCGTCTGAATCGGCATCCCTATCCATATGTTTATGCGTAGGGGCATCCAAATCCGAATCCGTAGAATCTATTGGGGAATCCCCATCCACGCCCGAATTGGCTAAATCTAGTATAGTGGGTCTTGTTCCGATGCGGGAAAAAATCTTTTTAAAGTGCAACTTGGCGAAAGAGGACTGAGAACCATAAGGCGAGCCCCAACACGCTAGCACAAACTGCTCCCACAGACACACATGATAAGGGGGTGTGTGGACTACCAGGCCACCACTTTTACCAGATATGGGTCTGGACAACCCAAGAGCCCGCCATTAGAACCCAACCCTTAAGAGGCTAAGGTCCAAGGGGCTACCACAGGAAGTCAGCTTCACCTGTAACCTTAAGGAATATAGAAAGTTACATGGAATTCCTAGCAAGGACTTTGCCTGCTATTCATTCCTAAATCCCTTTCACCCTTAACTAGCTAACTCGATGGGACATCAACAACCAGAATGCCCAATGCAAGACCTGGACATGGTTCACGCAGTCAAGCAGCAAAGACCTGTTTCTCTTCGGGAGCTTTCGTAACGGCTATAAAGAATGGGTCTTTCCCCTCATGAAAGGCTATTGGGATCGATCCCTTCAACCCTCCTTTAGGTGGAAGGTCGCAAGAGAAAAGAAAACTTTTCTTCTTAGCAGTTTTTTCAACCTACCCGAGGTAAGGAAGTAAAGCAACCAATAGACTTTTTACCTACTATGCCTTTCACCGGGTGAGTAAAGAGTAGTTACCTTTAGCCCGGTCTTCGTTATTAATTATTGATAAGGCATAGGGGAAGCATCATCCTTATAAGACTGTTGCTAAACAAAAGCAATTCTTTTTCACATTCAACCATGAGAGGGCAACTTGAGCAATCAAAGCTACGCCCTCTTCCACTGCTGTCTATGAACAATTGACAGCTAATGATTTCTACTTTACTAAGTCAGTTCAGTAAGTTAAGGTCCATGCTTGAAACGAAAAAAAAGAGGAAGGGGAAGGTGTCGCCCAAAGCTGTGGAGATAAGGTGTAAGATAAAAAATCTATATTTAAAATAATAAAGAGAATCTATTCAAATTCATATTACAAAATGGGATTATCAACTATACTTGACTGGAAAAACGAGCAAATCTACTCTCCTTTTTTTGGTCTGCCCCCTGTAACTTGATAAATCATAAGAGAAGAAGAAATCGTTGCGTAAAAAGTGTTACTTACTATCTCCTCCATCTAAGTTACGTAAGAGGAAAAGAGCGAAATACTTTTAGGTAGTGGCCTAAGCACTAAGAAGCTCCAATCATGCTACTCACACTATATGCTGCAAGTCGAACCTTGGCTTTCGGAGTTCAAAAGAGAAGGGGAAGAAGAGGGGTAGAGGAATTGGTCAACTCATCAGGCTCATGACCTGAAGATTGCAGGTTTGAATCATGTCCCCGCCTAATCAGTGGAACATTGTTCACCGGGACAGAAAGCCGGTCCCAACCCGTCTACAAAATGGGCTAGTGTTCAGTCTTGGTTGGTTCCACCTCTTTGTAGGGTGATGACACAAGTAGATGTTATGCACAGATGACCATTTCTTAGACTATTAAATTCAAACATAGAGCTCTTCTCCTTACAGTCAAGTGGCTTTCACTCCTTCTACTCTAAACTACTGTGTGCCTATTTTCCGCTTTTCACTGTCAATGTCAAAGGTTTGTTGGTGACAAGATCGGCATGCCTTCTAGTTGTAGTTGACTTTAAGCGCACCTGAACTACCGATAGTCGTCTATTTACGCGGTTGCACTCAATAGTCAATCAATTCGTTTTTCTGCTTTCTATCGCACGCTTTAACTATTTGTTTATATAGGGTGTGAAGTCTAACTAATGGAAAGTGCCTATGAATTAGTTCCAAGTAAGCGGCCGTTCATGTCAGGAATAGACACCGTTAAGGATGTAGTTGCTTTTCCTTTTTTTCGTCGAGATTGGGTTGGTTTTCAGTGTACCGCTTGTGACGCCTATGCTTTGCAAGACTACATAGGGTACAAGATCGAATAGAATGCATTGGATGGATGCCCGAGCATTGAGAAGGAAGGATGCTTTCAGAGGCGAAAGGCCATGGGGAGATACCGTCTGTGATCCATGTATCTCCAATTGGGAAATAGTATCTAAGCTCCGTGGCTAGTCTACGCTCTTTAGACTTTTCAAACTTAGCGAACTGAAACATCTTAGTAGCTAAAGGAAGGGAAATCAACTGAGACCCCGTTAGTAGCTGCGAGAGAGAGCGGATTTGGGGTTTGAATAAAAACAAACACGAAGCTTAATTTCTAAGCAAAGTGTTCACTTCTTTTTTGCCAGGTTTCATTTGATTTTTTGTGGATTCGATGATGGAAAAAACAACAAGTTGTGACTTAAAAGCTTACCTTATTTTGAAAAGGAGAAAGGGCTTTTTTATAGATGTTGAGGTTGAGTAAGGGGGGCAAAGCTTGAAGAGCGAAGCGAGCCACGCTAGCCTAGCAACGTTTTTCAGCAGCAAGCTACGGTCTTACGACTCCCTAACCTAGGTTGGGGCGAAAACTCCAAAATCCAAAACGTTGGTTAGGGTACCAAACCTTTCTCTAATAATAAGGTAAGCTTTCAAACCGCCGCCCTTTAAAGGAGCGGGGGCAGTGAGCTGTAATTGTGAAAAGATTGGATGATCTGGCCAAAGAAGGTGATAGCCCTGTAGATTCATTCCCATGGTTCGATCCTTCCCGGTAAAACGCGGCGTGTTCGAATGCTTTTACGCGAGAAACGAGGACCACCCTCAAAGCCTAAGTATTCCTCAATGACCGATAGCGTACAAGTACCATGAGGGAAAGGTGAAAAGAACTCTATTTAGGGAGTGCAATAGAGAACCTGAGATACGATGCGAACAATCAGTCAAAGGAGCGGAGCTTAGAGCCTTTACTTTATGTAAAATGCACTCACTCTAATGGTGTACCTTTTGCATGATGGGTCAGCGAGAAAATGGGAACAGCTGCTGTAGGCGCTTTCCAAAGGTAGAATCTTCTAGTTCTTCCTATTTGACCCTAAACCGATCGATCTAGCCATGAGCAGGATGAAGAGAGCTCTAACACGCCTTGGAGAACCGAACCCACGTATGTGGAAAAATATGGGGATGACTTGTTGCTAGGGGTGAAAGGCCAACCAAGATCGGAAATAGCTGGTTTTCCGCAAAATCTATTTCAGTAGAGCGTATGATTTCGATGGCCCGAGGTAGAGCACTCAATGGGCTAGGGTGGCCTCATTTCGCCTTACCAACCCCAGGGAAACTCCGAATACAGGCCTAGATCGTTTGTACAGATAGAATTTTTGGGTGCTAAGATCCAAAGTCGAGAGTGAAATAGCCCAGATCGTACGCTAAGGTCCCTAAGCAATCACTTAGTGGAAAAGGAAGTGATCGAGCGATGATAACCAAGAGGTGGGCTTGGAAGCAGCCATCCTTTGAAGAAAGCACAATAGCTCACTATTCTAGCTCCATGGCACCGAAAATGTATCAGGACTCAAGTGATTCACCAAAGTGACGAGACCTTGAAAGCTGCTTTTTCAAGTGTCTGTAGCGGAACGTTCTGTCAATCGGGGAAGGTTTTTGGTGAAAATACCCGGAGATATCAGAAGTGAGAATGCTGACATGAGTAACGAATAATCCTGTGGAAAACACGATCGCCTCCCAGTGGAAGGTTTTCTGCATTTAGTCAATCTACGCAGATTGAATCGGTCCCTAAGGAACCACCGAAAGGGCTGCCATCCAATGGGTACACGAAAGTCACGAAGTTGCTTTGACTACAGAACCATGCATGTTTGTTGGAGCGAATTGGATGATCGGGCCGAGAGCTGCCCCATCTTCCCCTCACTCTCCTTTCCCTAATATGAACCTTGAGTCATCAAAGCCTTTCTGATTTGCCCTAGCCCAGTCGCCCTACGCGATTGGCACTTCAAAAGGCAAAACTCCTGGTCGTAGTTTGCTGACCTATCTTCAGTAGGGGCCTTTAGTCTTTTGATTAGAGTAGAGGTCTCGAGAGAGCAGAGCGTCCCGCCCTGCCATAGTCACGAGTCTGTTTACAATCACGACTGTTGTCATAGTCAACAAGGATGAAACTTCCAGGAAAAAACATTGAATTGGGAGGGTGATCCTCCCGGTGAACAAACCGTACCCCCAACCGAGAACAATATGCTCTTGCGAGACATGAAGCACAATCAACCTCTCTACCTTAAGACTTCTAACATGGTAGATTTTAGATAGAGCACGGTAACCCCCAACCCCCTACTCTACAAAACAAAGAGTGGAAAATCTCTTCATAGGGTACTGTAGTTGTACAACTATAGTACCATGGGGATGGTTAGAGTTCATAATAGCTTGAATTTAGATAGGTGAAAGATCCTTACTCAAATTACGAACCCTGAACCTCTTTGCGAATTCACAGCTCAACCCTTATGGGAAATCATATATTTCTGATAGGAAAGAAAAAGCCCAATTACCTAAAATTCTTTCATATACATGAGCGTCCTCCTACATCGTCCCCTAGTACAGCATACTTAAGAATGCAGTTTCCAGGGTCAACCTATTTAACTGCATGCCAGACCAGTAAGTGATGAGACCGTGCAAACAAAGGCAACGAGGAGCGCTTGCCAGAACTGGACAACGGGTGGGTGTCCAACAAACATTCCTTAGCTAAGAAGGATTCATTCACTGCAGCTTCTCTTACTAGCAAATGAAACTAGCAACATCACATTATATAGAATACCGATTGACATGCATTCAAGTCTATCTTATAATTTATGTTGATGATCTCATTGTTTTCGCGAGCGCATCCTTCATTTCCAAGCTTTATTTCTATCGTAATTTTTCCATCTGGGCACCTCGCCTATTAATTCTTTTTTGGGGTGTATAAATCCACAGAGCGATTCACGCATCTATCTTATTGTATTGACGCAATTGGAAGATTAGGATTTCTCCCTGCCGCTCAAGCGGGATCAGATAGGGCTTTAGCGAGAACAACTGTAATTGAATCGGGAAAAGAAAGACTACACTCGAACTCAATAAATAACGTCTACTTCGTAAGTGCTAAGGAAAATATATCACCGAAAGGAAAGGTGATAGGGGTGCCTACACATTTCACTCTACCCGGGTAATAAAGTGGAAACCCCCCTCACAATCGATTAAAAGGAAAGTCGCCCAGAGATATTTATTCAAATCCAATTCGTGAAAATAGATTAAATTCAACAAATCTAAGGAAGCAATTCCTAGGGCTCACTATCTATTAATCAAGAAGGTAAAGGAGAGAAGGTTAGATTGAAAGTAGTACGTCTGCAGGGATTTGTCGTTAACGATTTAACCGGGACACATCCAATTGAAAGTCTAATCCCAACCTCTTTAGAAGGAGCTCCAAAAAAGACTTTACTTCAGAGCGGGGAATCTTCCTACAAGTGAGCACCAAGTCAAATGTATTCAAAAGGGCTATACCTTTGCCTAGACAAAGAGGACTTTAATACAGCCTCGTAGGAGACATTGGATGTAACCAGCCTTCACAGGCGGAGGAGTAAAAAGCAACTTTCGATTCAAATTAGAGAAATGTTGAGCTTTATCCACTTCAATTCATTAAGATATTATTATATCCTTCTAAATAGTCAGAGTGGGAACTCAAAAGTAAGAACTCTTAACCATCATTCCTTAACTCTAAAGGGCATGAATGTGTAGATCAAGGAAGAAGGGTGGGATAGAGCCCGATTGATTAAGCGTCTAACAGCCCGTCATGCAAGCTAGCAAAGCCAGTGCAGAAGCAACCACCGGATCCACTCAGGGTACTTCAAATGAGGTTATCTTTAACCTATTGCTAAAAAATTCCAAATCAAAATTTGAAATCTTTGTTGGACCGTGATAGCCAGCTAAAACTTAACAGGGTTAAAGCATCTTCTTGGAATCACTAAGGAAGTAGGAAAGGATCTTGGGTTGTCTGAGGCCCTGAGAGCCAGGATGCTTGCTCTTGAAGATGAAGTAAACATGGTCATGGGCCAATATCTCGGTGCTATTGAAGGTATGAATGAACACTTTACCCTAATTGGTTGGGGGTGGGCAGGAGCTTAGTAGTTTCTTAGTCATTCAAAAGTCAGACTATTGTAAGCCCGACACTATTCTATTTACTCTCGCAAATGAGAAGTTGGTTTATTGTGCTATAGGGGCCATCTCCTATCACCCCTTACCTATGGTTCAGGAAAGGGATTGACCGGAGTGATTGCAATGAGACACACCAACACCACTACTTAGAGGTGGAAAGGGGGATAAGCTCGACAAAGACTTCGAACAAAAGGAGGTAACCAGCTACTAGACCGAAAGGGAGGGGGTTTACCAACTGATCAATAAATAGTTGAGGGGGGAACTAGTCCTACTACTGAGCCAGGATCAAACTCTTCCGTTCCGGTTACATTGGCTTGGCCTTTTAGACAAGCAGATAGCACATGACCAAAAGTTTTTTCACCCATGAGCTAAGTCACTACCCTTCTTTCCGACCCGGATTGGAAGAAGTTTCCACATACTGAGGTTTTGGGTCTTCATGAGTAGTTCTTGCCGACGATCCCTTGAAAAAATTCCGTTGTTGAGCCGGCTTTTGCCCCTGACAAAGGACTTTCCCTGGGTTGGGACTCTTTGGATAGGACTAGTTGCTTCGATTCCACTCATGTCAGCTCATAACTTCGCTCCTCGGTCACTTTATCTTTCTAGTGATCTAGTGATGCAGGAAGGGAATGATAATTAGACTCCGATAGCAGTTCGGGAGCATCGACATCTATTTGGTAGAATATAATGACCTGATCTCTTTGCTTTCAATGGCTGCTCGGGGCTGAAACATAGTGGAAATGTTAATATGATTGATCCCGGCTCATAAGAAGTATGGAGGTTCTTGTAAGTTGGGTCAGCAGTTCCAGTGACTCAAGGAATAGGGCATTTTGGCACCGTTGAAGTGATTGGCGGAAATGCCCTTGAGACAAGAATCCGTTGAAATGGAAAGTCCTTGGTCTACATACATTAGTAGTAGGTTACTCTCCTATTATTGAAAAATAGTTATCCTCCACAAAATCCTTCCCCCTTGGTCGTGTCGTCTTAAGCCCGAATCCATCATTACGGAAGAAGGGCGGGATATAGGTTACGATAGAGGGTCCTTGTTGTTCTCCTCCGCATCCCGGTGCTGCTGACCGCTACCGGGACCTTTTTCATTTATTCGCTAAAGAACTGGTCCAAAATTCTAGTTTGTTGCACTCACCCTTCATTTCTGTTAATAATTCATGACCCCTGAATGGAAGATAAAAGAATTTACTAAGCAAGCTGTCTGTCGGTCCCCGTTGGTTAATTGTGTCAACAGAGGCACGGAGTACCGCTGGACTATCCCACTAGTGATCCTACTTCAACGACCTTCTCGTAATACGTAAAAAAGTATCTCGATCCTGTAGGAGTGATAGCCGTAGTGGAGATCGATGAAGATCTTTATTCTTAAAAGAAAGGGCAAGCACCGAAACACAAGATTGATCAAAGAGAGGCCTCAGCTGACGCTAATAAAGCCAAAGAGCAAGAAGGAGGTGATGATGTGATTCCTTATGTACCTGTGTCTATGTCGCTTGACAAGTATACCTATTAATCAGTTGACCTATCTCTATTTGTGTTTTCTGCTAGGTCGGCTGACCCTGGTCTTCTTTGAGTTTATGACATTCCCCGCTTGTCTGAGCTTTTGTAGGCCGAAGAAAATGCTTAGATGAGAAGAAGTCAGAGCAAAAGTCAAAACAAGAAGGACAAAAAAGTCTCTTCCACTCCTCTAGATGTTAAGGATAAGAAAGTGATGGGGACGACGATGCTCGTGCAAGATAAGATGACGACTGGCTGACTTACCGAACGGATGGACAGTTTGATCATCATCGTGCAATCTAATTCGCAATAAAGGACTATCGTCAATGCGGCTGGAGCCATTAGATCCCACAGCAGCAATCTTCAAACTGATAAACCAACCTTTCATTTCTCATATGGGGAATCATCCACATTAGGACCAGAAGATGGCATTCTAAGGCTATATAGAGCCCTTATCCAAGAAATGAGCTATCTTGCTTAGCATACCTCACCAAAGCTCTTCAAATCAATCTCATCGGTACTTGAACTTGATTCTTTAAAGACGAGAACTCCATTCAATTAGCTGGGCATAAGCTCTCCCCTTGCTTTGCTCATTTTCTCTTGATATGCTTACCTTGCCCATTTAGGTTTTCAAGAAATAGACACGGGCAGGCAAATTACTAGCTAGGTTCTTCATCTCAGTGCTCTCTCGGCGGCCAGCTCATCAAAGTACCAAACCCTAGCTTTCTACGCTGAACATTGGGTATCTTCTTCTGGCCCTTTGGGGGCAAGTGAGAGCACTAGATCGAATGCATAGGATTGTCCATGTTTTTTACCTTACATCTACTTAGACTACTTCTCGATATTTCCTTTTTACGATTGTTTTCTTCCAAAGGCTAACGCGGGACAGTAGTTCCATTCATCATCATAAAAGAGCAACGAAGATTCCCTATTGGGTTCTTGGATTAGGACGCCTTGCTGCATGCTTCGTTTCCATTATCGCAATTATTGTCATAATTTCTTCCTTCACCATCAGAAAGATTGACAGATACGAGAGAAGAGAAAATGGAGGCCAAACATATAGTAATGTACCAAAACGGTTGTCACTTGTGGCACAAGAATTTGGTTCAGCTTCAAGGGTGTTGCTGTGAGGGACAAGGGTAGCAATCCTTTATTTCCGGAAAAGACTCGTATGCCCACAATCAACGAACCGAAGGGAGCAAAGCACCACAGCGGATATGGAATTCTATTTCCACTTTCAGTTTCACCTCGCAACTCGGGATACGTGCAAGGAGAGCTAGGGAAGGAGAAAGGGGTTCACCCACTTTCACGAGTTTCATAGGTTCAAGAGATCCCACTATAGAAGTGTCTAGCCATTCGCCAAAGGAAGGAATTCTTTATCAAAGTCTCCGAAAGGTGCACTTAACATCATTCGATGATGGGGTTGGGGCAATTGACCGATCCTAAGCTAAATCTTGCTCTGATGGTGTGTTCACGGTTCCCTTCCTCTCAACGTCTGAAAGAACACTCTAATGGCATGTCGGGCTAATTATAATATAAGGATAGAAAAGGAATTGGCAAGGGCAAGTTCCAATCAGAAATAGGTTAAATAATGGAAAAAGTCCATCTCTGATAATAGGACTTGAAGGATTTAGCTATGTGAGCCTCGCACTATGCTCCTTTGTTACATAATTAATGGTTAGAAACTTGCCTTACTTAATCTCTTTCGAGATAAAGGTTCTTACAAAGGTGAAGGCACCCATCTCACATAAAATAGTTACAAAGCTCGCGCTCCATATAGATTGAGATCCAGTAGAAGTGGGATTGCCACAAGGCTCTTGAGTTAAATGATGCTCAGGATTGAGGAAGTGGTCTTATTGGCATTCGGAATGGAGTCTGTCCCGAAGGAATCTCATCTCTCTTCCAATAGAACATGAAGTCTCAAGGCAGTAGCACGATAGCAGTCCATTCAATCCATTCAGGTCAAGCCTTTCCAGGTCATCTTGAAAAAGGATGGATAAATTTTATCGAAAAAGGTTAGGAAACCAGGTGCTCTTATTAGACGTCACGGGAGAAATCCCGACAGCGGAGAGGGTTATACAATTCCAAGCTGTGGAGCGTACCAAATTCACTTTGATTAACATTGAGTTGTATGTTTCGCTGTTGTCTAATGAGGAGCAACATCGGTCGGGACTCTAGACGGTCTGTCCAAGGGACTGGAACGTAAGGATCTTCTTAGTCTAACAAGATTGTTGTAACCTCGGCGGGTTGCTCATTGGATTTTGATGGAATTCAGTGACAGTCCATTCCTTAGGTCCAAGGTGCCTTCGAATGGCAATGCGGGTTCTCATCTAGGGGAGTTCACAGTAGTGAGCTCAGTTATAGAAGGAGAGGTCGACCAGGCATTGGTAGGGAGGATTGCAACTGGGTTGATCAGCCGGTATTGGGGGCGGGGGAAACTGACCGGGGCACCATTTCTTAAGACCTTCCATCTTTCTCATAAGGGCCCTCTTCCTATTTATGGGGTTGAACGAGGGGGTTGTTCTTATTTTACTTGAGGGGTTTGAATTAGATCCTCCCGATCGTATCTCTCAAAAGAACCAAATTCTTGTTAGGGATTATTTATGATCAAAAAATGAAATTATGAAAACTCCTTTGTCTTATTTATAGCCTTTTGAAAAATCTACATTACATAATCTTTTTCTATGAGATATCGGTAATCCGATTGAGTTCTTACGCTTTCATGTTGACAACTCAATTCATTCGATTAATACAGGGATGAACCCAATCCGGAATATGAACCATAAAAGAAATTACCTATTAAACCGATTACAAGAATACCAGTTACAGTACCTATTATCCATAGAGAAATCCTTCCAGTAGTATCGTCCATTTACCCCACTTCCCTCCAGATTTCATCAATTGGCCATGCTAGAGACATAAACAGTCATGGATAATGAAATTATGAGATCATTCTTAATGAGATAAGAGAATCTTATTTATTCTCTTTCGTTTTGTTAATTGAAGAAATTTTTGGAAAATAAAAAAGCAAGTACAAAAATGAGTAATAACCCCTAGTAGACACTGGTACGATTCAATTCAACATTTTGTTCGTTCGGGTTTGATTGTGTCGTAGCTCTATAATTCGGATTAAGTTTATCGTTGGATGAACTGCTGATATTGATCCAAAAAAAAAGGCGGTAGGTACAGCTAGGCCGTCAACAGCCAACCATCGTACTGTAAAAATTGGATAGGTTCGATCTAAAAGTCATTAGGGCCTCGTAAAATGATCTACTAAATTCATCGAGTTGTTCCAAAGGATCAAAACGACCAGTTATTAATGGAATTCCTTGTCGGCTATCTGTAAAAAAATAGTCGTTTGGCCGAGGGCTTCCAAACACATTATAAGCTAAACCGATGCTGACAAATAACCAACCCACAATGAATAGGGAAGGTATAGTAATGATTAATGACCCAGTATCGAATTCTGGTAATAGTATCAGCAAACGAATGTTCTCTTGTGCTTCCAGATAGGCTGATCTGCACATATTCTTGTATAGTCAAAGAGGATCGATTCCGTAAAAGATGAGATCAGTAAATGACAATTCACTGAAATTGCATCTTTGTGAGATCGTCAATATTGTATCGAGGGTTTCTTGTGAGTATATCGAATCAGTATAGCTATCCTTCTTCAAACACAGCAAGGCAATTTGAATTAGTATCAAAAGTAAGTACTAAATAATATCTTTTTTCCTTTACTTGTTGATGTAACATCTTCCATTCAATAGAAAATTCTTTCAATTCAACGAAAGAGATTCTCATATTCCGTAGATGCGAGATATAGAATTTTCCTTTCGTAGTTGTGGAAGAAGTTTTGATGTTGTAATCCTTTTTTTTTAAAGAAGAAGTTAATGGTCGAGTAACAAATAAGAGTAGTAGATCATATTCGATGAAAGAAAAAATAAAAAAGAGTAATTGGAATCCATAGTTGTGGATCTCGATCCAAAGGTTCTTTCTTGATCCAGCTACAAGGATGGGGCAGTATGGAAAGAGAAAAATGAGGAACTTAATAGAAATTACTACTAGTAGGACAAAAAAAAAAGATTTTTTCAAGCGATTGTGTGATAACTTTTTCTTCGTCTCAATTATTCAAGATATTATGTGAATTAATATATTACTGAATCTAATGAGTTAAACTTAAATTAAAGTAAAAAGAAAAAGTTTTCTAGTTTGATAAGGTAACTCTTCGCTTTAAAATAGAAAATGGATTCGATACAATTCAACAGAATCTAAGAAATACTCAAAATATAAATGATTTTAGAATTTGATTATATACAAATTCAAGTTTCATTTTTGAATGAAGTTCGATGATACAACTCTTATTAGTTTAATAGTTTACCTAAGAGTTACTCAATGAATCGGTTGATTGGAATTGCGGGATGGATAGATGTTACAGATGATCAATCAATATCTTTTATATGTTTTTCACTTTATCTTTGTTAGTACTGTCTGCCTATAATGATAGATGAATCAAAAACTTTTCATTCAACTTCTTCTTTCAATTGAAATTGAGATTTTTGCCTATCCTCCTATTTTTAAAAAATGGAAAATTAGGTAAGTGCTTTCTAAACATATGTATAAAATGAACATCTTTCATTTAATTTAGCCCTTTCATGCTTACTCTAACTAGTTATTTCGCTTTTCTATTAGCGGCTTTAACTAGAACCTCAGCTCTATTTATTGGTCTGAGCAAGATACGACTTATTTAAACTGAATATTTAAAATAAACAATTCATAAAAAGAAATCTTGCTGTGGGATTACAGGTATTCTATATTTACTTACGTTACCAATTGTCAATTCTTGGTCATTGTCATTGAGATTCATGTCAATTCGGATTATTATTTAGGTATAGATATTACCTCTTTTTTTCTACTTTCAAACAAAGAAAAATGATTGAAGTTTTTCTATTTGGAATCGTGTTAGGTCAAATTCCTATTACTTTGGCTGGATTATTCCTAACTGCATATTTACAATACAGGCGTGGTGATCAGTTGGACCTCATTGGCACAGGAGGTCAAATTCCGATTGTTGTGAAAGTTACTGAATGAATCTATTTCATTCTAATTCGATCTAAGAAGAAACAATCATGCTCAGTAGGATTTGAACATATGACATTGGGTTTTGGAGACCTACGTTCTACCGAACTGAACTAAGAGCGCTTTCTTATCACAGTAGATATGACTGTAAAGTAAAAGGATTCTTTTTGTACCCCAATACATATTGCATGCATATAGTCTCATAAAATGAAAATCTGTATGTCCAATTTGAATCGATCTCAATGGATCCCTCGTTACTACACAAAGGAAAAGAATAGGTAGGGATGACACGATTTGAACCCGTGACATGTTTTACACAAAACAAAGGCGCTACCAAACTGCACTGCATCTCTTTCAATTGGTCTACAACAGTGTCATTGTAGAGTATCCCTGCCCACCACTCTCCCTGTAGGTCGGGCCTTTTTTTCAGTCGCCCTCTACATCATTATTTTTTCAATATATATCTAATTTATCTTGCCATTTATTATTTTTTGGTCTTTATTGATTTATATACTCATCATCATCCTGCCTCTCCTACCAACGCTTACTTATAACTAAGCAAAAAAAAAGGGTTCTAAATAAGAAGCCCTTTGAATAAGCGAGGCTTTCCCGATAGAAAGATTTGTATGCAACAGAGATCCCAATTCCGTGTATCTGGTTAAGAAAGCCCTGCCCGCCAGCTTGCACCCAGACAAAAAGGGTGAGCGCCTTGCGCGAAAGTTTGCTTTACTAAGCAAGATAAGGCAAGAAGCAAGGGCGTAGCAGCTGTGCGAAGTTGTGCCTTAGCGCATCCGTTTTCTTGCTCGTTAGCGCTATTTTTTGATTTTTGAAAGAAGGGGCGGAGCTTGAAGAAGTGAATCAAGCCTAGAGTAGCAGCCTATTATGTTTTTTCAGGCCCCTTTTATATGTTATTAGTCAAGCGCTAGCGCCCCTTTAGAGTAAGTCTTTTCTGTTATCAATGAAACCGAAATAAAGAAAAAAACCAGTGCGTTTCGTATAGATCGAGACTTGTAGCTTGATTCTTTACTCATTCCATACTGGGGAGAATTGCAGGAAATTGTCCGATAACACTTCTTCCTATTTCTTTCTCAATGATATCCGACAATCAAGACAATTCCTGTGAAACTTTTTCATTTCATAGAAGTGAATTCTTATTCTTACGAAGCAAATAGCATTTCCTATTGATATTTACCCTAGACTGGACCTATTTTGATTCTGAATTATCCATCGCTACGCTGTTCCCAAGGAAAGCAATATTGAAATAGTGAAATTCATGGGTCATCTAAATGGGTTCAGAAACCACACGTTTCTCTGGATCATCATAGCGTACTTCCACATATCCACTCAGAGGAAGGTCTTTTTGTAATGGATGAACCTCGAAACTATAATCTGTTGATATACAGTGTAGATCCGGATGATTGATGGAAGAAACACCAAACATATCCCATACTTCTCACTCCCACCGGCCGGCTGATGGAAATAGACTGACTACCGGAGATATTCGTCTTACTTTATCTGCACTGGTTTGTACACGAATGCGTGAGTTATACCGAATACTCAGTAAATTATAGAACACTTCAAATCTTTGTTTTCGAGAGGGATAATCAACTCCACAAATATTGATTGAAACTTAAACCCTTGTTTAGGTATGCAATTTCAGAAAGCATAACAATTGAAATAGGTAGTCCATATTGGTATCAGATCTATTTCCATGTTCCGATCTTTCAATTTATTTGTCCTATTTCTTTGGTGAAGTCTCCCAACTATATTTGAAAATGAATTGGTTATCCATAAAGAGAAAGAAAGTTTTCTTCTAGTTCCGCTTCTTGCTCTTCCAATGTAGAAAGAGTTGTTGGAAATCGCCGGTTGGGTTGGTCCGACCAAGAAAGGCATGGGACTTTTGGGCATTGCTTGGGCCGAGTGTTGTATGGATACCTAGTGATTTACAAGCACCCTCACTGCACACTTTCTATATATCTATCTCCATCCAATCAAAGACGTCCATGCCATAGAGAATCAGGCTCGGCAAAAACGAGACTAGGGACCATGCTCCCCGCTTTCTTCCTGTGGTTACTATTAGAACACAAGCCAAGTAACTCAAAACCACAACACAAGCACTATTTATTTACTTGTTTTGGAGTTTTCACCCTTTGCTTTAGGCTTTGATGAAGGTAAATAGTCAAAAAAGTTCCCTGTAGGACGCGAGCGTTGAGGCTTTCATCGAAACAAAGAGAGAGGCCCAACTGGTGCTTTTTCTGTGTTAGCCAGGTGAAAGGCTTTCTTGACTATAAATATATTAGTGTATTAAGTAAGGAACTACTAAAACCTCTATTCCCGTTTTTGGGCTATAAGACTCTTAGCTTCCAACGAGCTAGGTGCATAAGCTTTTTTTACTACAAAAACGATTCCTCCCCCGGCAACAAGTGGTTCGCCAACTGAACTTGCCTTATTATGATAGGGGTACCACCTTTTCATTCCCACCAAGGAGCCATAGCTTTACTTAGATAGGGCTTGACTGCCTTACCTTCTATTATATTAGTAAAGGGCTTTTAGGCTTGACTTTACTAATATAATATCAAGTAAAGGGGCATGTATCCTTTTTTTGTAAAGAAAGAAGGCTACTTCATGAGCCGCTACTAATAATCGAAAAGGTTCACAGCGAGTTTAGTCTATAGTGACAAAGGGAACATTTGTGCCGGAGGGGTTTGTCTCCATGGAAAAAGTATTCAATACTGCTTACAGCGCCTTCATTCACTCGTCTTGATACTTCAGAACTGTTCAGCGGACATGAGGAGTCGAACGTCTCTCTATAGTGTTGCATAGGTAGACTGATTATTGTAGGCAACTATCTCTAGTGGTTTAGACAAAGTTCTGTTTCTACCAACTTCTTTCTTTGTAGTCTAGTAGATCTACATGCTCTAGTGGATCTAAAGTTGGTTTATGTTCAGCAATAGAAAAAGGTGAGGTTCGCTTTCTTACCTGAGAATATTTACAAGGGGGAGGCCTCGAAAGGCATACGAGTGCACCTCGCGTAGACGAATACCGACTCAGTCCGCTGCTACTACGCGGGAGTCTCAGCCGGTCGGCGCCGGGTCGGCCCCTAGGGCACTATTCGCCTTGGGAGTGGTTCGGCCATCAAGCTACTTTGTGGGGTAGGGGAACAGACTGGTGACTGCTGCGGTTGTTGTCTTCAGGGTATGTGACACCACACAAGTTTACTAGTGCTAAACCAGGAGATTTTCCTTTGGATCGTTACAACGCTCGTTGAACGGTTCAAGTAGAAGTGAATAGGTAAGAAGTAGAAAGTCCCATATGCCGAGTCTTAAACTCCGACTCCTAAACTCAAAACTGGCCAGAAATGCCCATTTTGAGCTCGCTCAGGCGGATGTTCCTGTTGATCTTTTACTTTACAAATTGTCAGCCTCTGTCTTTCCATACATAGTCTGCCACTTTTCTTGTCTGTTTTGTCTTTATGTGGCCGGTCTTTCTTTCCCTTTTTCTGATCGAAAGAACTTTTTTGTCGCGCTATCGCTATAAAGATTACAACCTAGGCATTCAAAAGGAGGGTTATTACATAAAAATATTACATAAGTGATTAGAGCGATGCCCCCTTGCTTTGGAAAGAGTTGACTTCTTCCTGTGCATGATAGCCACTGACTCTTCTGATTAATTAAGATATAGGGAATGGCCAACACGTCAAAGTAAAGTCACATTCAGCAATCGACGTAACTGGTTCAAATACCAGAAGCTAGGTCATAGAAGGTAGATTAGATTCGACAATCTTAAGTAGTGGAGTCAGCCCTTAGCCGAGATACGATACTGTCAGCTAATCCCTAGCTTTTGCTTAAATAATATCGTAAAGTCGGAGAGGAAGAAGAATTCCATGATAGAGGGATCGGCGAGTAAACTTGAAGGTCTAGGGAACTCCTTTAGCTCAATAATGAAAGTTAGGGTCAATCGGAGTAGGCCTTACCTCTTAGATGACCCAAGCAAGTCATTAAGCTATTAGATGGATCCTCCTAACTATAGTTACTTAAGGTCGAGTAGTAGACGGGTGAGGCCCACTGTTCTAATAGATTTTCACTTGAGCTTTTCGCAGCAAAGCAAGTCTACAAGCCACTATAGTGAGGTAATAGGTCTAATTTCTTTCTCGTATTGAGATCTTAGAATGCTATACGCAGCCCCCCTGCAAGGTTACTTTAGATAGCAGTATTTTCTGTATAAGATTGGCATCCCCATTCTAAGGTTACTTAGTACATAGGTCGTGAGTTCCGCTCTTAGTAGCCTTTATTCCCATCCCGCGTAAGAACATAGGTTTTTTCCCTTAGTTTCTGCTCTCCTTGCTTTAACTAAAGAACTACCTTTCACTTTAAGTAGGACTCTAAGAGCTCTTCCTTAGAATGAGCTAGATTTCCTGTGTTAACAAGAAGGAATGAAGGGACGTTAAAGAGAGGGCTATGAGACTAGTGCAATCAGGTTATCAACCAAGTAATAAACATACATGATAAAAGAGCATTCCAGCCTAGTGTACTTATCCACTAACATTGAAGGAGAAGAATGACAAGGTCTGCTTCCACAGTAAGGATTGTCGCCTAGTCCAATCCAAGAGAAAATAGGGGATGCCTCATTAAGCAAGAACCCGAGCTAAGAGCGGGGCAGTTCAATTAAGGTATAGAGAAAGCTCCAAGCAGCTACCATTGATCCTCCTTACTCAAGCACATCAACCAAAGATATTGCTTACCGAATAAGTTTCCTGGTGAAGGAGAGAAAGTTTGACAAGCTAAGAATGTCTCGTTGAAAGTAGGAACTCAGACTGTGACGCCTATTTTCACTAGTTTCAAAGGCTTGATTGACCCATGGGATTGAATCTGGCTAGGTAATGCCCTCGTAAAGACTAAAACTTGGTTACACCAAAAATAATAGAGGTGCGACAGCGCTTTGGTAGTAAGTGGAAACTTACTTTCTGTCTGGTTAGTAGGAATTTCTTGCTTGCTAAGGGATTAGTCAGAGTTAGATCGAGAACTAAGAGTTTGTAATTGAAGTCGGGGGGGGGGGGCTAAATAGATAAATTCTCTTCCCACGTAGTGCTAAGAAGCAAGTTCCGACAGCGTATGATGAAATATCACAAAAAAGGGGCTACATGAATAAAAGTGTTAGTAGTTCGTGAGGCTAATTTTGAGCTAGATAGTGGATTGATGTTCACTGTAGCATTATCTCGCCTTGAAGGTTAAGTTAGTGTACCATGAACTCCATCTCACATATTTTGGATGTTGTGGCATCAGTTATCTACTTGATTTGTTGATTGCTTCTTTGGTTGATTGATTCATGAAGACGAGCATACAGACAGTGACACACATCCATTTCTGCTTTCATTTACTACTAGTTTGATTGCACTTGGGCTTAAAAGCGACTTTCCAATCATAAGGCTATTGTTATTGCTTCAAACCACATGGTGAAGTAGTCTTACGCAGTGATAACAAAATGGTGACCATGACTGGAAGGGAAAGGCGGAGGTAGGAAAGAGGGTTCGCTAATCGAATTTGCACTCATAGAAAGCCTGAAGTTCGTCCTCAACTACTAACAGTTCCAAATGCCCAAGCAGGGAAGAATAAGTGGTATATGTTGATGAAATGCCATTGCATGGATCTCCATCCACAGCTTCTATTCGTAGATGCGGATATTTCCGGGTGATTGAATATGACTCTTTAAAATTAGTAAGGCTGACCCTTAGCGGCCGCCTTCACTTCATGCTTTTGCTCTAGCGGAATGAATATCCATACCGGGCTTTCTTTTTTTTAGGCAGTCGAGCATCAGATCTCTTTGTTTGCTGGCCACTTCTTAAGCATTCTCTGAGTGTTGGAAGTACGTCAGACTCCTCTCCAGGCCAAAAGAAGTGTGATCTCAATCAGGTCCTTTTATAGCCCCTTCCAGCCAAGCCAGTTGAAGTGGTCCCGATCAAGCCAGGTGCATTTCTCTCAACCACAAGGTATATTGGAAAGGAAATTCACACATTGATTTCTCTCATTGATTCGGGAAAACTTCTTCTCTTGATAGAGGGGTAGCCTCGCCACAGTCAATGACTAAGGAAAGTCGGTCTGTGGGAGTCAACAAGCAGCACTTGTCATAGGAGCGAACCCTACCCTCTTCAGTCAAATAAGGACGAGCTCTATCCACTGTCCCCAAAGTTAACCGACGATGTGAAGGAGAAGAATGCTACTCTATAATCAGTACAGTCCTCTTTGTGAAAGCGCTATGCCCAGCTTAGTGCATGGAATGGCAAGTCGTTCTATTAGGATAGGGGTCACGCCCTTAGCCCAGTACTTAATAAAGGGAGGCAATGTGAACTTCTTCTACATCGAATTCACGAAAATAATCATATAAGAAATCGTCTGATGAAGAGTTCCCTAGCTAGATGATTTTCCACGTGGAATGAATTATGAAAATAGTATGGCAGAATGGTATGATTATACGACTAGAGAATATATAACCAGGAAAGAAAGAGAGAACCGACCGGGGCCTTGCCCTTACTTTAGATTTTGGAAGAAATCAAGACTTTGCAGCTCAGCTTAGGGATCAGATGTTGATATCGTAAGATCTGGCCCATCACTTCTTCTTGACTTCGATGATTTGCCTGCAGAAGGATCATCGAAGGTTGGGGAAAGAGATAGAAAGATGACTAGAGTAGGGGGTAGAGGGGTTGTGTATATCTATTCCAATCGGGGTGATAGCTCGACTCAGAAAATGAAAGAAAGATCAATTCATGCAGGAGAGGTCCCACCCATCTTCTAGATTTAAAGTCATGGTCTTGTTTGGATATTGATCATAGCAAGTGTCACTTCCTTCATTGGATGGATTTAGGCTTGCTTGTCTCGCTCTCATATTAGAAGGCTAGGTTTGGAACCCTCTAGGAACTAAATCGCTAGAAAGATCTCTTCTTTCGTTTAAACCAAGTGTACCCTAAACCAAAGCTTTGATCGCTGCGCTTCCCCCTTATTGTTAGTCCACTTACCATACACCACTTCGAATGCTTACTTCCCCCTTACTTAACATAGGTCGATTCACATCGTTTTATAGGTAAACTCAGTAGTTGGAAGAACTTATCCCCATTGATCGGTCTCCCTTACACTAAGCTTTTCAGCAAGTCTTCCAGTAAACCGACGACTGGAGTCTGGCCGTCCTGAGTGATAAGCACTACTAAACCTCAGCTCAGTGCCTAATTTCTTCCATAGCACCCTCTATTAGAGGGTAGACTACTGTCTTGATCGGGCGTAATGCTCCCCCTTCGTCATAATGCGTGCTTTCTCACCACCTAATGATGATCAAATCACGATTATGGGGTCTCCCGGTTCTAATTCCATATGCAGAATAGAATGGAAATCAAGACCCCGAAGCTTCTTTAGTTCTATATTATGTGGATCCAATCTCAACTCCTCAGCTATACGTATAACTTATGCAAATTTTGATTTTCCCGAACTTAGTTAATAAATAAGGTGAGATGGAGACCCTGATTTGGATCCTCGTGATCGTGCTTATGATTGTAAAAAATGCGGAGCCATAGTCAAACGATCCAAACCAGGTTGAGAGAACCGAAGCTTATCCAGCTGAAGCACTCACTTCAACTACTTTCCTGCAGTGGAAGCTGTAGCCGGAAGCTTCACTATGGAGGCTGGCGGTCAGATGGAGCGTATTAGATCCACAGTCGAGATGGGGTCATCCCTAGAGTTAAAGAGTTATCACCTGCTTTATCATTAACGCGGACGGGGCTTCCTCGCATCATATCATCGTTTCATCAAAAGATGATTCGACATGGTGATGCAAAGGCTGACCGGTTCTGCTTTATCTCTCATTGTTTTTGATATCGCTGGTAGTCCACTTATATCGTAAGATAAGTATGGCTACATTCGAGTCAATCTTTGAGAGATGTAGCTCCTACTACGGTATTCAGTCTATTTGTAGTGAATTAACTACGCCTTTTCATCACCTACAAAAGACATATCTCCCGTGGATCTCAGAGATCCCTCTTTCTCGGTGTATTTCCTGGGTCAAGTATTCCACTCGTTTGTTGTCAGGAATTCAGTAGAGTGGCCTTGAAAGAAGCATGCCTACTCGTCTTCATGTGTAATGCTTTCTTTAAGGATATCTTTCATTTCATAAGCCCACAAGGGATTTCATCAGGGTAAATTCCAATCTAACTATTGAATAAATAATTATGAGTAACCGTAAGAGGAACTATTCTATATGTAATCTTCAGAATAGAGCTCTGATACCACTCTAATGAAAGCAAGAATCCCGAGAAAACGTATCTAGAATAGCTTGAGGATTTTAAGTTACCTTTAGGGATAGTTAGGTAAAACCTTATATACGCAATTATCGGATCGATCTTTGAAGGACACGATGGAACTTTCCTCCTTGACTTCAGTTTAGGAATATTTTCATCCGGGATTGGAATGACCTATGTTGTAACGGAGGAGAGAAGTGAACCAGCTTCCTTTGGTCGCCTCTCCCATCTGGTCGAGTAGCTTTCGCTCCTTCCTACTTACTTTATTATAATATAAGCTTAAGCTGCTACGTGGCTATTGGGAGCTTTCGAAAATCACTTAGCAGGTCTTCATCATACGAAAAGGGAAGAACAAGGGAGAAGATCTTATTTAAAAGAAGATGATTCCAAAATAAAGTCAAAATGGGGAATATGATGCCTTAAAGGTAAATAAGAAAGATCCTAAATAAATAAAAATACCAGCCTTTCTAATGAGATGTGATCTCTCTAGGGCTAGCTGAACTAAGCCTCATCAGAGGAGGAAAGATTTGCTGCTTTCATTCTTCTTCTTCCTGCTACGCCCTTGCTTTCCCACTGCTCCATGGGGGGCCTTTTCTTCTCACTTGAGAGATGCAATTTGAAAGAAGAGAAGAGGTTCTATCAGTTAATCACCATCCCTTCCTCTAATGAATTAGATCTCATCTGCTAACTATAACTCAACTCCGAGGGATTAATGAAAAGAATAACAATCCTCTACTCAAACGTCGTTGCTGATATGATATTTTCTTTCCTGGTCATGGGCGAGACAAAGTCTTCTTAGTCTTCCCCTTTTTTGGTGATATCTATATGAAGGAATACCTATCTCAAGGTAAACAGGAGTTCCCGGCTCAAGCGAAATGATACCGGCGCAAGGTAATTCAATTCTTTAGTTTGTGGCAGAGAGTTTTAGAAGACTCTCGGTTGTTAAGGTCACTGCTTAACAAAGAGATCTTGATAGTCGCTGACGTACTAAGGAGTTATGTATTGGAGCTTACCTAGTTGCTCTTACGGTAATGAGGACGGCCCGACGTTCGGGGATGTTGCATTGCGCTTTCTATTTAAAGTAGTGTGCATCCTCGCTTCAAAGGGCTTATGGCAGAGAATTTAACCATTACTCACTTCGCGTACCCATATTTCTGACATGCTCCTAGGGTATTATAATCCCTTCTTTTCATTGAAAAACTTATATATATAAAAGAGGGATGATTATAGTGACTGTCTTAGTTCAGATCTATACTTCCTTCGGAACATTGGGAAAGGTTGTTTGCCTTGCCAAGAAGGATATGTTCTCTAGCATTATCACTCAAGTCTTGGACTTGGATTCTGTGTTGTCTTTGATGTCTGATATAAAGTTAGTCTAATTCCAAACCAACTACAATACCTAAGCTATCCTTTAACACATTACCAATTCCATAAATAAGGGGCCCTTACGAGAAGTCCCTAGACTAGGGTGATCAAACATCTCCTAGGGAATAAGATGTAACTCCTGTTGTTTCTTTTAAAGTAAAAAAAACCAAGATCCCCTTCCAATATGGGCTCAAAGGCCGACCTCTTCCGAGCCAAAGCTAAAAAGGAAGTCGTAGCTTAGTCCACATCGCGAAAAAACGTTCGGAATGAACAGATCTTCGATGGTTGAGCCTGCCAATGACACGGAACCCAACACCACCTACCCGAGCCAAGGTACTCAACCTTTGGAAAGGCTCTTTAATGTGAATTGTGAACAACCCACAAGGGTGGTATTATTGAAACATAGTTTGAATAGGGGCACAAGTCTAGAGCCGTGGTATGGAATATAGATGAGAAAAAAAGAACCTCATTTCTTTACTTAGTCAGAGTCATTATTTTACTCTTTTTATCTGCATGACTGCTTTCTTATGATGAGTAGTGCCTATCACTTTCCTCTCTGTACCCTGTATGAAGGAGCATCCACTGCGCTTACTAGTGGGTTTGATAAATGTCTAGAGCGGGTCTCTCAGAAAAAAGGACCTTATCTGTATCTGTCTCTATTACTCGAACTAGCCACCCCTTAGGAACCGTATCCCCTTTTACCCTGCAATGAAGGGCGGATGGCTTAGCCTTGCCTTTAGAAAGAAGAAATAGAAAAAATTCCTTTGAAGGGCTTAATCAATAGGAGAAAATAGCCGTAGACAAAAGTAGCGGCTATTGCTATTTCATTCCCTCCCACTCTTTTAGCTCTGATCGTAAACGCTCTTCTTCCAATAAGAGTTATTCTTTGGCTTAACGCTCTGAGAGCTTCCGGTCCTTGAGTATGAGTACTCCTATCCTCTCTTGGGTTCATAACCGGTCCTATTGAATTAGTTGCACATGAGTACGGTCTTCTCGGGGTCGGGGTTCCCTTTATCGGGATTTCCCCTTGGCAGATAGAGCAGAAACAGAAAGCGATATATCCGCTGCTATTATTCGCTCGTAGGTTGAAGTTGCTCTTTGAGTTCTCTCTTTCTTTCTTATCTTGATCTAACGGCCTGGGAAGACCTAACGAGAAAGAAAGAGAGACAGTGGCCGCCTATTTCTTAAATGAAAATAAAGGACTTCCTTATCCTAAGGCTGTCACTGAATGAATCTGGTAACTAATGCCGCCAAAGAGGCTGAGGTGAATATCGTCGCATCACCTCCGACAACTTCTTTTTCTTTGTAGCTATGGCTCTTATCCTTCCTAAGTGGTTCGTAAGTCATTCTTAGTTTAGAGTTCTAAAGACTACTTGCGCCCCTTGTTCCTGCTTTAGCCTGTGAGGTATTGCTCTTGTTGTTATTTTTAGTTTCAGTGAAGTGCTTATAGGGCTTAACTTCCGATTTAGCTATTTCTGTGATAGAAGAAGAGTATATTATAGAATAGACTATACCCCTAGACCCAGTATGGAAACGGAGTAAGGTAATTCATCATCAACCAAGGCAGGAATCGTTATAGTATTGTATTGCCCTCCAATAGGACTATACAGCGCAGTGGGAAGGTCAGAATCTAGTGAATCTGTCTTTAGAGTGTAGCTCTGCACCTTACCCATCATGTAATAATGGTGTGCCTTCATCCCATGATCTTAGTGCTCTGATTGCGCCTTCTGTATTTGTAACAGTAAGTGCATATGTATACACTAATTTATATGTGTATTCTGCTTCAGGGAAGACGAGTTGACTCCACAAAGCATAATATTATTGCCTCAGATATTCCATTAATAGTTATCTAGCCCAAGATAGGAAAAGAAAGGGCAATCTGCTAGAGGCACCTTCCTATTCCTTGCCGCAATGTATCCCAGGTTGGCCACATTTCCCTTGCAAAATCCTAGGAGACTCTTGCTTGTAGGCGTAAGGAAGATTACTGATTCACTGCTTGGACCTAAAAACAATCTACTAAAGGTCTACCGATTCTTCTGCGGGTATTTTATTTTCTTGGATCTTATCAATCTATGCCCTTTTGATCTATGGGGTATCCCCCTTTTCCCATTTTCTTTCTTTCATCTTCCTAATTCCTCGGGTAAGCTTCATGCCAGTCTAACTAAGGTAAGGGGTGAAGACCTCATTTCATCATTCATATCTATTCGTCTTAGCCCTGCTTTGGAGATTCAATCCAACATTTCATTTCCCCCATCATCATTTGATTTTTCGCATCTAAGAGCTGATTTTTCAAAAGGAGTACAATGCGATAACAAGCAATTTGTGATCAATAAAAAGTACCACCGGATTCTGTACCCATCAGTCTTGGATCCTCACCTAAGACAGTTTCATTTGGTTATGAAAGAAAGGCTTTATCCCTAGCGTTAAGGTCTCTATCAAGCACTCTTCTAAAGCTATCTTCAAGCCCTCATATTCAACTTGTTGCCTCATCCACATAGCATGAAATCACTTGAAGTGCTTTCTCCTACTATGGTGGAGTTTACCAAATAACTCTAAACGTTCGGAGCGCCGGTTCTGTTTCAGAAGAAGCATGATGGCAGTTTATGGTTTTGCATCGATTATAGAGCGCCGAACAAAGTGACCATCAAGAATAAGTACTTTATGCCTCTTATTGCAGACATTTTCGATCAATTGAGTGAGACACGATACTTCACGAAGTTTGATTTGCGGTCGGGGTATTATCAAGTGCGTATTGCCGAGGGTGAACATATTTCTTTTCTCTTGTGTTGGCTTTGCAAGTTCCTGATGTGCATCCCTGCCCGATCATTTTCTTCTGATTATCTGTTTTTAGCCAAACTACTAGCTTTTGGGAGGAGGGTTATAGACTCATTCAGGTTGAGACGGACTCCCTGGTTTCTATACAGAAGCTGCACAATGGCTAGGCTTGAGGATCCACATTTCAATATTATCCTGAGAATCAGAGAGCTAATGAGAAGGGATTGGAGTTGTGAATTGAGACATGTTTGGAGGGAAGGCAATGTGAAGATGTGTTGGCTAAGCAAAGTCTTGGTCCTACTCCTAGCTTAACCATCCTACATGAACCCGTACTGCAATCAGACAGTGGAGAAAGAATGATAACTTAGGTGAGACGACACCTAGTGTTGTTACAGTGAGTTAGAACGTAAGGCCTTAACATGTTCCAAACAATAATATGTCTGTCATTACGTGCGACTATCTCCACTATAGAAAGAAAAAAAAAGGAAAGAAAAACATTTTCAGAACATTTATACGAAAAAGTCTTCATTATTATATTATCATAAGTAGTAAACATATTTTTCTTGGGTTTTTGTCACACATGCAAACATAATAAGTAAAACTAAACAAAGATAGTTAGCATAGATAACACTCTATATCTAGTATGCATCGAAGTAGATCTCCACTAAAAAAGACAAAGAACACCCTAAATTAAAACACATTACTTTGCGTCTACAGACACTTATTTGAACCTTCTAAAACTAAAAGTGTCTACGGACTCTTCTATTCTACTCTCTCTGGGAATCCGAAGCTATGTGGGCGACCCACGCAGTTAGTTTCTTTCATTCCTGTAGGAGGGTCTCCTTCCTCTTTTCCAGACCGCGAATGTAGTTCCGAATCTCTTGCATCATCTTTGCTACGGCCTCAGGGTCGAGAGGAGGTAAATGCGCCCAGAACAGACCCAGCCTTTGCTCCGATTGGAGCTTCTCCTCTTCGACATGAGAGATTTCTTGCAAAATTTCGTAGAGTCTTATAAAAGAATCCATGGCTACACTCAAAGCTTTTTTTTTTGCCGACTTCTAAGTTCATCTCCGTCTCCCTTTGCCAAATATAGACTGAAAGAAGTTTCTATTTATAGGTGTTGGAGGCCCTTAACTATTTTTTATTATTACAAGTAATTGTTGTCTTAGTTTCATAACATGTTTCAACCCCGGCTTTTCATGAATATGGAATCCATCCACTAGATTTTAGTGTGCTGAATAATTATCTTCGTTCTCCAATCCGTACGAAAGGCCCCCTTTCTTTTGGCGGGTATCGCCACGAGTATTAATCCCAGATCACTACTGAAGGAATAAGACACAATAATATAGTGCACATTAGAGAAGAGAGTACCCCCTTTATTATAAGATAGGCCCCCCACGTCCTTTCTTAAGAGATGGAGCAATCGTCACTCGACAGCTCACAGTTGACCGGTACAAACCGCGTGCTTGCCTACTCGTCCCAGCCTATTTGTACCCAGCTACAATCTCTTCCCCTATAAAAGAAGAAAGGGCCCCTCGGCCAATTGTCACTCGACAGCTCAAAAGCGGATCAATACAAAACCATGTGATATGTACTTGTTTACGTACTGCCCCTTAGGCCTAGGGCTTCGTAGTACCCTACTTACTCCTTTTTCACTTTCACTGGCTTCTACTTGTCTTTTTTTTATTGGCTTATTTATAAAATGGTATCAACATTTAAGACGACTTTCCCCGGCCAATCCTTAGTCGTCCGTCCTTCCTTAGAACCACTATCTCTTGATTGATCTATTTTTTTCTACCTTTACAGCTCGCTATGTAAGTTTACTAGCAATACACCAATACATATCTAGATATAGCAGTAACTAGTACAATGAGTTAGGGGTTGGGTGAATTCAATAATAGACGCTTGCTGGCATTCCAGCCTTCCTATCCGTAAGAGAATCCATTATTTCTTGGTTGTGAATATTTGAACTGGTTGTTCACTATTCAAGAATTCTTGTTTAGACAATTCAAACCATCCATACATAGTCTTTTAATCTAAGATTGAAATTCTTCCATATTTTATTGCTAAAATATTTTTCCATGGAGCTAAGGTCAAAAATATGGAAGAAAGAAGTGTTTCCACGACTCTCCAGTTAATTATGTTCTACTTAATCCCTCTTTCATGGAAATATCTCTTTCCGGCTAAGGAATGAGATATCTTTCTCCTGTTATGTGAATCAAGATTTCATTTTATTCGGAAAATCCCCTTACCATCTAGCGCTGTCAGTCCACTAATAGCGGTATACAGTAAGTCGGTATAAGTCAGTATAGGAAGGGCACGCGAAATAAATAACTACTTACTAGGCTAGGGTAGTAGTTTTTTCATTTTCCCTCTATTTTACGTTACCCTAGTGGAAATTCATTTTTAAAAGTTACTAGGTAATTAGTTAAGAGTTTTATAAAAGTGACAAGCTTGGTGAAAAGCTAAGTATGCCCGAGTAGTCTTGATATTGGTTGGTTTGAATTTTCGTTAGTTTTATACTAACAAGAAAGCTTCGGCGACCGCTCGACCTAGCGCATTAGCCCCAGTAATATAGGGAAGTCTTATGCGAAGAAAAGTCATGCCCATCATCAAAGTAAGCCCAAGTCCATGCAAGAAGGCCCTCTAGATATGTCCAAATTCAAAGCCCATCAATGGCATATGAAATCATCCAAAGGATCCGAGCCCATCCAAATGATGTTCAGCAAGCTCAACCCAAGTAGCTCTGGCCCATGATCCAAGAGACCGGAAACTAGTTAATCATGATATCCTTAATCATGAACCGGGTACTTGAAATGCTAAAGGTACTTCTTATGGTCCTGCTTCAACCACCCTTCCTTCTCTACCTTTTTCTTCAAAAACTTATACTACTTAGACTGATGCTGGCAATCTCGAATGGAGATATCTGGACCTGGAGCAACTTCTCTTGATCATTATTATATTAGGATGCGAGGAAAGGGAAAGAAGGTGATAATCAAGAAGAGGATAGAAGAATGTTAAAGAATTCCCTATAAGTACTTCATTTAGCCTTTCTATAGTTTGTTTCCCCTCTTCCCTCAAAGCGCGCTCTTTCATGAATGGGCATGGTTCTTACTTTCATTTCCCCTATCCTCACGTAGGAGCACATCTTGTTTTCAAAGATGATTTGTTGATGAGTCGGTTCGATCACCCCACATATCGATGGTTTTTTAATGCCTTAACATAGGCCCATCTAGTTGATCGAGGGATAGACGAGTATAAAGAAGGGATGGAGATTCTTTTATTTGATCTTGATTTGATGTATATGTTACGATGCCTTTGTATGAAGGAGGATTAGGGGTACGGCAGATAAGAAGAGCGACCCAAAAATGGAAAGAAGAGTATGAGGGGCAGCGGCTCACCGATAATAAGAAGAACTCACATTCTCGTCCTGACAGATGACCAACCTATTAAGGCATCTTTCTCAATGACCATCCTCTCCCATTCATGTTCTTTTCTCTTTTTTTAGGGACAAGTTCATTTTTATTTCCTCGATATGGCCAGTTGTGAAGCAACTTCACGATCCAATAAATTCCCTAAAATCGGATGACACAAGGAGAACTAGAATAGGCTGATTGATCCTGGTAGCGACATGCTCAAATTGAAAGGAACCACACGTACGCTAGAAAGACGTATAGGCAAGCCTTTCTTTATGATCATATGGATCGCTTTTTGTGACTTTTCTTTCCATAGGCTTAGATTGCAGTCTAACCAGCATTCTAACATTAGGGGACCGAGAATCAGTCTTTTGATCCTCCTTGAGCCTACTCTCGTCTTTCGAATGAAGCTTCCGATTTAGTTGGAGCAGACGCTGAAGGATCAACTGACACTAGATAGGAAAGGTTTTTGATCGAAGCTCTCGAACATGTTCCGAAGTCACTTTAGGATTCGGTTTTCGATTCGGTTGATGTTCCGACATTCCGAATTGAGGTGGCTCTAAACTCAAGTTTGCCTACCTCTCTAGTTACAGAGAGAGGAGAGGGGCTTCAAAGCTTTAATTCAAGCTAGAAATCTTGCTGAGGAGGCCCTATGTTGTCTGTCTTTTCATGGGTGGTAGGCAGAGAAAAAATCCATTTATTAAACCTTTGGGACTTGAGACAAAGAGTCGTTTAAAGACCTTTTCAAAAACAGCTTTGTAGAGGGCGGGTATCACGCTAATAGAACCGGACTTTGCTATGTCAATAGTCAATAGGAGAGAGAAAGAAAGAGAACAGCAAGAGGAGGCCTTTTTCTTTATATCTATATATTTCGGAAATCAAATCATCATGAACTTTAGGCCCTTCTGAAAGCCATGAGGCGGGGTCACACGAGTAGCGAAAGACTGAGCTTTCTCATATTCTTGTGCTTCACACAAACCCAGGCTAGGAAGCTTGAAAGCCATATCATACTATATGGATTTAGAAAGTCCGATCAAAAAACAATAAAAAGGACTGGGAAAGCTTGAATGGATGGCTTCCAAGGCTAGGGCTCGATTCTGCACAATTCAGACCAGCTAGTATCTATTTAATTTACTTAATGCACTCACAAGCCTTCGCATCGTTGCCCTAGCTTCGTGTTAAAGGCACAAATTAAAGAACAACTTACTCTATTGACGTAATATTCATTCATAGTGGCCAGGTGGACCGCTCTGAAGACGGAGGACCCTAAGAAACCCATAAAGAAAAAAACAAATAAAGGAACTACAACTAAGAAAGAATAAGAATAAGAAGAATTTCTTAAGTAAGGTAGTCGCTTCTTTTTTTTGGTATGCCGCTCCGCGAGCAAGGAGTGCCACGCATGAGCGGAGCAAAAATAAAGCAAGGGATTCTTCTCTTTTTTGGGGAGAAATCCTTTGATTGCGTATTGAATATAGATCCATGTATTTCTTGTTCCACTAGCTAAGACCAAATTCTCACATGTCCCTTTCGTTATTACAACCTTCTTTTTTGACGTCAAAGACCCGAAGCTACGCGCAAATTCTCATTCGATCTCGGTTGTTCTTAATAGCAATGGCTATTCATTCAAGTCTTCGGGTAGAACCACTAGATCTTCAACAAGGTGGAAATTCTCGTATTCCGTATGTACATGTTCCTGCGGCTTGTATGAGCATTCTTGTTTATATCGTTATGGCTATAAACACTTTTTTATTCCAATTAACAAAACATCCCCTTTTTCTTTGCTCTTCCGGAACGGGTACAGTAATAGGTTCTTTTTTTACGTTGTTTACCTTAGTTACTAGGGGGTTTCGGGGGAAACCTATGTGGGGAACCTTTTGGGTATGGGATGATCGTTTAACTTTTGTATTCATCTTGTTCCTTATTTACCTGGGTGCACTACGTTATCAAAAGCTTTCTGTCAAACCGGCTCCTATTTCAATCCGTGCTGGACCGATCGATATACGAATAATCAAGTCTTCAGTCAACTGGTGGAATACATTGCATCAACTTGGGAGCATTAGCCGAGCTGGTAAATCAATACATGTTCCTACGACCATTCCAATCTTGTTTAACTTTGCTAACTCCTCCTTCTCAACCCGTATCTTGTTCATTCTGGAAACATGTCTTCCTATTCCATCTTTTCTCGAATCTCCTTTAACAAAAGAAATAGAAGCTCGAGAAGGAATACCAAAACCTATTTCACTCGCTGAGTATTTTTGCATCTATGGCTGAATGGTTAAAGCGCCCAACTCATAATTGGCGAATTAGTAGGTTCAATTCCTACTGGATGCACCCCAATGGGACCCTCCAATAAGTCTATTGGAATTGGCTCTATATCAATGGAATCTCATCATCCATAACTAACACATTGATGTGGTATATTCATATCATAATGAACAGTAAGAAGTAGCATTCTTATTGAGACTTTAACTCATAGGGAAGAAAATATATTTATAGATGGAATCAAATATGTAGTATTTACATACAAATATATTCGGTTATTGGGGAAAATCAATATACTTCTAATGTCGAATCAGGATCAACTAGGATAGAAATAAAGGATTGGGTCGAACTCTTCTTTGGTGTCAAGGTAATAGCTATGAATAGTCATCGACTTATGGGAAAGAGTAGAAGAATGGGACCTCTCATGGGACATACAATGCAATATAGATGTATGATCATTACGCTTCAACCGGGGTATTCAATTCCACCTCTTTGAAAGAAAAGAACTTAAATAAAAATACTTAATAGCATGGCGATACATTTATACAAAACTTCTACCCCGAGCACACGCAATGGAACCATAGACAGTCAAGTGAAATCCAATCCATGAAATAATTTGATCTATGTACAACATCATTGTGGTAAAGGTTGTAATGCCAGAGGAATCATTATCACAAGGCATAGAGGGGGGAGGTCATAAGCGTCTATACCGTAAAATCGATTTTGGACGGAATGAAAAAGACATATATGGTAGAATCGTAACCATAGAATACGACCCTAATCGAAATGCATACATTTGTCTCATACACTATGGGGATGGTGGGAAGAGATATATTTTACATCCCACAGGTGCTATAATTTGAGATACCATTGTTTATGGTATTGAAGTTTCAATAAAAATGTGAAATGCCCTACCTTTGAGTGTGGTTTGAACTATTGATTTACGTAATTGAAAATAACCAATTAGGTTTACAACGAAACCTAGAAATGGATCATTAATCCAATTTAAGTACCTCTACAGGATAGACCTCAACAAAAAACTAACGAGTAACGGCAGCAAGTGATTGATTTCAGTAGTTCCTCATATAAAATTATTGACTCTAGAGGTATAGTAAACAATGGGAATTCAAAAGATTCCTCTGGGGAAAAATAGAGATGTCTCCTACGCTACCCATAATATATGGAAGTATCGACGTAATTTCATAGAGTCGTTCGGTCTGAATTCTACATGAAGAACATAAGCCAGATGACGGAACCGGAAGACCCAGGATGTATAAGATCATAACATGAGTGATTCGGCAGATTTGGATTCATATATATGTCCACCCATGTGGTACATCATTCTATGATATATATATAAGATCCATCTGTATAGATATCATCATCTACATCCAGAAAGTCGTATGCTTTGGAAGAAGCTAGTATAGTTTGGGAAGGGGTTTTGATTGATCAAAAGAAGAATCTACTTCAACCGATATGCCCTTAGGCACGACCATACATAAGATAGAAATCACACTTGGAAAGGGGGGACAATTAGCTAGAGCAGCGGATGAGATAGGAGCATATTCGTTCAAAGAGCCTTTCTTTCTATTTTATGTGTGTCAACTATTGATTCTATGCCATCAAAGAATGCTAATAGCAGAAATGCAAGTACATACAACTGCGGTAATGCCGCGTCGTTGATAAAGAACCTTGCCATCCCCAGCTTTGTCCCCTGCTTAAAGTTCATTGGCGTATTCCTCTTCACCTTCTATTCCCAATTCAATAGGCTACCCTTATTTATTCAAAAAGCTTCTTTCCCGCGACAATATTTGGACATTAAGGTTAGTTTCCATAGGGCAAAGCGTCGACCTCATTCATTCATTCTAACAACTCATTGCCCTATTTTCTCTAGATCTAGTCTATATAATGACCGAGACCTGTACATAAGATCGTTCTAGCTTATATCCTTCTAAGGAAGTCTGAGCTCTTTCCCATGCTAAGAGCCTTTCTAAACTCTTGAACTTAAGAGAGGCTTCTTTTCAAGAAGATGAGTCAAAATATCGTATTAAGAAAATGATAAAAGAAATCTCACACGGAGATCAGTGTACCCATATATTGATATAAAATCTCATTCTCATATATCATATATATAAACACTGATTCTCGAATCATCTCCGATGCGATTGAGCAAAGTGAAAGCCAATAGCTTCGCAATAACGACTACGTTCCAGCTTGGATTTGGAAATCGAATCTCTCAGCCGACGGGGCAATTAGGGACCCATAGTTCTGTTCTCCCCCGGTTGCAAGTCTATTTCAAATTCAAAAGCCCTAAGCCCATACTTTACTTTCACATCCAGAACTAGAACAGCTACCTCGGCCTCACACCGAACAACACTCGACTTGATCCTTGTTTCTTTTCTCCTTCCACTATTGCCTTGCTGCTGTTGTTGGTGAGTGAATAGCTATTAGTGCTTTCTTAGTGGATTTACTGCTTTACCGCTTGACTTGCCTATCAACTATTAACCCTTTGCGCGAGTCTCCGTGCTATTAAATCAGAAGCAAAGAAGAGAAATAAAAGGAGCTCTTAGAAAGGTAACTGAATACGTATCTGGTGTGGCACTTAACTTTCAGGAAGATAAGTGGGACATCGCTAAATGGAGTATACCTCTAGAAATAGAAATTCAGATTGAATGGATAAATGTCTTCAATATGAGAGTAAGGCACTATGCATAGGAGAAAGGACAACATGCCCCTAATTTGATTAAAGGCTAGACTGCACTGTGATTGAATAACTCCATCCCCGCTTGCATATGGTTCACAGTTACGCTCTAACAATCAGTTACTTGTGACTCCGTAATCTCAAATAGAAGAGCTTATGTCAATATTTCCCACATGCTCCATATCTCATGACAATCGCAACCGCTCCAGCTCATGTTTAAGTTCTAGAGATACCCACTGCTGGTACGCTCCTTCAAACTTATCATACAGAGATGTTATTTCCTGTTCTCTCGGATGAGCTTGGGGCGAACAACCATATTCTATTACAAGGTTTCAATACTAGTTATACGACAGTGCCTCTACCGATTAAAACTTTCCGAAGTTGGCTTCATCTGCGGCACCAAAAATAGCAGGTAACCATGCAAATCAAATGACGAGGAGCAAGAAGAAGAAGGAAATAAAGACCTAGAGGGCCTAGAGCAAGGTCAATAAGTTAGCTCATTAGACGGATGGCTACCCAGGGAGTTGGTAGCAGATCTGTACTTAGCTCTTACTAAGTAGCCTCTAACCTATATGATTTCAGTTGCCTGGGTTAGTTCCATAAGGATAGTGGGGGCTAAATCAACTGGGTCACCGGTAAAGAACCTCCACTTAAGAAAAAATCATAAGAGAAGAAAGCTGCTAGCAGAGGGTGGAGAAGTGCCACACCTTCCTGGATTGATCGAGTGTAGCATACTGATTCTTATCGAGATTGGTTGGTGTTCAGTGTGGGCAGTCTCCTCTATCAAAATAGTAAGAGAAAAAAAAGGACTTATCTCAGATCTTTACCTTTCACATTTGAATTTCTTCTAATTTGAATTCCTCTCCTATGTTCTCAAAAACGCTTCCCTTTTTAATTGAATTTTCAGCGATAATTGTTTTAACTATTTTAGTGATTATGATTGAGATAAAGCTCTTTAGATGGTGTTTTCTATTGTATAATTATTTATTATTCGAGTTGGAGTTAGAAATACATCAAGATTTTGTGTGCTTACTTATCTTCCTTTGGTTTTCGTATCATGGATCTTGGGTCACACTTTATGGCATTTCTACTATAAAAATAATCCAGACATTTGTCGTGTAACTATTATGGAAAGCGTTTGGACTCTGTCTCTTTTGCTTTCCTTCTCTTTTTTCTTTGATGACTTGTTGTTAGAAACGGTAGACTGTGCATGAAAGGATTCGGGTGGGAGAGCGCCTACCTCCTCTCCCAAGCCTGATGAATGGAAAATGGTGCTAGATCTACCGGATAATCAAGTTGTACCACAATGTCTATGCTCCCATATTAAAGAAGAGTTAAGATACCTCTTTAATATCGGGCGAACGATGACACTTTCCAATGCTATGTTTGACAACTTTATTTCCCCCTTGGCCTTAGATGAGGCAAAAGTGGGTTTTGCTAAAGCTCTCCTTGAAAGAATAAATGAGCTTCAATTATTTCATTATAATAGAGGGGATCACATTGCCTTTAAATTCTCCTCGAGAGAGGATAAAGAAAGACTCTTTTCTATTGCTTGGGAATACACAGACAAAATACCCGATGAATAATAGGTACCCACACTCCAGGCAGAGTTAATGAACCGGGTAATAGGCGACCATTTCACGCGGTTTGGGGACACTTGAGTCAGCCACCAGCGCCCGACAACGTCTTGAACCCCATCCAATTTTTAGGCCAATTCTCCCTTCGTACTACCAAGAAATGAGATTCTTGTCGAATCTGAGTTTGCTGCTCCTACCATTACAAAACTAATACCTATTCTGTTTAGTACTTCAGTTGCTTATGTTGCGTATAATGTTAATCCCGTAGCGGATCAATTCCAACGAGACTTTGAAACTAGTACTATTAGTAATCGACTCTATAGCTTCTTCAATAAACACTTGTTTTTCAATCAAGTTTTGAATGACTTTCTTGTCAAATCGTTCCTGCGTTTCGTATATGAAGTCTCATTCGAAGCTTCAAACAAAGATGCTATTGAGGTATTTGGCCCTTATGGTATCTCATACACATTCCGACGATTGGCCGAGCGAATAAGTCAACTTCAAAGTGGACCCGTGGCCGCCTGCCTGGTGGGGGCAGCTCCTCCGTTGTGGGTAAACGGGAAACCTAACTCTACAAACTTGAGGAAAGGCTGCCCAGCAGTAGTAGGGGCATTAAGACCAGAGCTTTTTGTAGTGCTAGCCGGAATGTAAGTGAATGAATCCCATCCCCTAGCGAGTGAAGTGCTTACGCCCCTTTAGAGATAGGGGCGAGCACAAGAGCTCGTTCTTCCATTTTGAGATCTTTGTATTCGTAAGATCATAATAGAGTCCCATTATTTGCTATTATATTAGTCAAGTGCTAGCGCCCTACAACTAGTATAGTATAGTAGAGCAGCCAACTTCAAAGCTTACCTCATAAAAAAAACAGTATTATTAAAAAAAAGAAAGGTTAAGGGGCTGAGAAGCTCTTGCTTGCTGCTTGCTGCTTGTTGTCTACTACGCGAGCCTTTACTGCCCGTTCTGTAACTTCCCTTCTTTCGTCCATCCATAAGGCTGTAAAAAGAGAGAAAGGGGCGGCTATCTAGCGGGAGTCCTTTCGGTTGTATGCACAAGGTCCCTATGGACAAGGGGACAAGTGAATAATCACTTTTGGGCGCAGGCAGCCCTCTAACATCTATCCCATTGCATTTCATCGTCTCATATTGTACTGTGCCATATCAGACTAGATAGATCTATTGAGTGAGACAAAGGGAGAAAACTCTAATTAGATATTCTTTTTATATTGATAGGGATCCCCATTCATTCCTAGATTCACGTCACTATGGACTGATTGTCCCTACCTAACTACATGGTAGTGGTCTAGGGAGCGCAATTTCTAGAGCACGGGAGAATTAAGAGTAATGATTTCAGCAAGAGCAGCCAGACGGACTACTATAGTGAGTCTAGTGACTACTAGAGTAGAGTTAAGTCAAAAGGTATGGTATAGCAGCCTTTTCGAGCGAGCCTCTGTGATCTCCTGTAAACCCCCATCATATGGTAAAGGGAGGATATTAGAGGAAGTAGTGAGTGGTGATTCCTCTGCAGAGAGCCGGATGAGGGGAGACCCTACTATCATTATGCCTTTGCAATGTTACTTGGTTCAACTCTATTTGTGACATTTTCTCGTATGTGGGCCTCTCTATCTTCTTGGGTAGATAATCGATCGCCTTTCATTTGGATAGTGAGTAGTTTTTATAATAATAAGTAAAGTCAATAATAATAGAACTGGAGGAGTGAAAGCCACTTGACTCTAAGGAAAGGAGCGAAAAGCCAGGATGGCTTGGTAAGCAAGCAAACCGTTATGTGGGCGCCAACTCCAAGTTCCTTCTCTTCTTTCTTTTTTCAAGTCACGATTAGAATGACGACATTTTTTTTGCTTTAGAAATAAGAAGGGAAAAGGCCAATTTGCACCACCATCCATCCCCAAAGATTCGGTTAGTGTGCATAGACTTCTACTTTCCTTAGGCAACTTTCTTGCTTTACAAAAAGAAGTTCAATTACTTTTCCCGGGAATTTTTGAAAAATTTGCTTCTTCCTTGAAGGCGTAAGGAACAGCCTATTCATGTGCAGTTGATTCTCGAATGAAGCGAAGAATGACAGTGGCTCTCTCTTCCCACTAGCAGGCGAGGAAAAAAAGATCGCTAACTCCTTTTGCATTTCCCTCTTTGAGTTGGACTATCAGAAAGAAAAAATGAGTGAATGCGCTAGATGTCTATCGTTTTTTCAAATTACTGGTACTGGCTTAGAGTGAGAACCAGTCCATAGCTTTACTTACTAGTTATATGTCGATTGCCTTCTCTCCCATTACCTTAAAGTTCAATCAGAAGCCTAGAAGAAAGACTGTACCTACTAATCCAATAAGCAGATAGAGTAGAAGAGAAGGCCAGGAACAAGGTTGACTGAGACTGCCAATTGCAAGAGAAGAGAGAAAGCAAGCCGGAAACTTCTAACTTTATTACCGGACAAAATGCATTCCTCTGATTCCTGGAATGAGAGTGAGCTTTCTTCTTCAATGCCGTAGTCTTAGTCTAGGAATGTGCTAGTAAACTATAGTGAAATCACTGGAAATGAGAGAGGTGTGAGTGTCAATCATTCTGGCAGCATGCTCAAAGAGTGCTTTGAAGAAGATGGAGAAGGAGAGAATGCACTTACAACCTCTCTCTCATATTCACCTGCCATGTCATGACATAGATAGTAGACAGTCAGCTCTCTTACAGCCAGTTACTGCGATTGATTGGGGAGAGAGTGCTAGTCTAACTGCCGGTCCGGGTATGCTAATAGATAGAGGATCTTCCGGTCCTAGAATAAGAAAGTAGCTTGTCTGCCGTACTGGCTGCTTCATTGAATGTGTCGATGCATTCTATATAAGGAGTAGATTTGCATCCTTGTCTGGCAGTTAGCTAAGCGAGAAGCTGTGATCGAGGAAGCCCCGCCCAGTAGTGCCTCTACTCTACTAGTCCTAATACTAGATACTAGATAGACAGGCCGGTCACTGGTGGCATAAGATCCTTCTCTTCTTGTCTAACTCAAGGAAGATAGTAGCAATCACTCGAAATAGTCATATGCGGAACACATGCAAGTCCAGATTGAAAGATAAGGAAGGCAAGTCAAAGCGGAAAGAAAGCCTTAGCCAGAGCAGTAGGTAGAGAAGCAAGAGCAGCAAGGAAAAAAGTGGTCTCAGGCATTCCAACAGCATGAACGTAAATCTTATCTATGTCATAGGTTTGATGATCGCTAACGCACACAAAACCAATCTTATAACTTTTTTTGCAGGCATAAGGAAAGAGAAAACGAGCGAAACTAAGCGGAGAAAGGGGAAGGGAGGATCTACTTGGAATTGGCTGTGAGTGAATCTCAAGTATGACATAGATAGAGGAAAAAAATGTCTTACATGCCGAAGGTACATCCGAGACCTTCCTTCCAAACAACTATGACACAGATGCGAGTGTACTTCAGGAAACTAGCAAGCCTAGCTATTCGGATGAAAGGAATATCATCCTAATGAAAGCCTGGTTCTTCCCTTATCAATGTTTGAGATGCCTGGTTGTTCCAATTTCCGTAGTTGACAATATGACATTAATGCCTTGCTTCAGCTCGGATCTTATGTTCTTTAGATGCCCAGCTTATCTGCCAGTTCTCTAGTTGTAAAAGGAAGAGGTTAGTTCACAACACTGAAAGCTGAAGACGAAGCGAGGAAGGCAGTTACAGAGCAGCAGATAAGGAAGAGATTTAGGCAACTTAATTGACCTATCGGACTCTAAAGAAAGGGTACCACTTATCTGGAAACTAGAAAGTTATTCGTTTCCAAGCGAAACTCGATGCTACTTTAACACAAGGGCCGGTGTCCATCATTGAAAGTGTCATCTCTATTTGCGCACATTTGAGAAAGTGCTCTGCTAGTGAAATCTGTCCATTGACACCTATAATTTCTTCAACCAAGGCCCAGCACTCTTCTCGAATTTTTGGATGCACTCTCACTTTAAGTAGCTGAAACCTCTATGTGGAAATGTCGTTTATTGTGAAAGGAATGGCATTCTAGAAGCCCTCAATCAAACGAGGGCTTCATATACTGTACTAAATAGAATCAGTGCACATAGAGCATGTCCCCCTCGTGACGTTCCCTTAGCGGGGGATCTATCAATAGCAATTGTTGCTCCTTATGCCTGGTTCCTCTCAACTCACCCTTCAGAGCTACCCTTGCCTGAAAGCGGAAGAGGTAGATTACTAACCTACTGGAGTAAGTAGTCTCGTCCGAAAGCCTCAAGTGAAAAGACAGCTTAAAAGTAACAAGGTTCTGAAAGAAAGACAAGCCTTAAGGCAACTAAAGCTAGGAAGGTAGGTTAAAGTTACTAGTATTTCTTATCCGAAAGCAAGCAAGATAACAATGGAGGTTTTAGGCAACTCGCTGGTTTCGAGATGGTTTCCTTGCGGGTGTGTCCATTTGTTTTCCTATTCAAGTTCTGGTTCCAATTTTAGAAAGTTCAGATTCTTATTTCCACTACTTAGAATACACTGGTTAAAAGGGTAAATAGTTCATTTTACTTAACTTCAGATGAGTTAGGTTCTTTACGCAAAGAAGCCAAGTGAAAAGCGCACACGAAGATTATAAATAATATGTTAAAATTGAATAATCGACAAGATGTTTATTAGAGTGATTTTATTATGGGATACAATCGAAGGGCTCATAAAATTCAAAACTTGAGATGTAAAGGAATATCGATGGCCTTTGTTGAACAGAGAGCGAACGGACGGCAAGTGACTTTGATTTCATGCTGGCCTTTACTTCGGCTACTAATAAAGGGGTTGGGGTTTGGCAAATCAAAACTGGGGCTTCGTTTAGCCGCCTATGTAGTAAGAAAAACTCTGAGTTTGATGTTGAATAGCCATAGTGAGTTCATCACCAGTGGCATAAGCAGAGGAGGCATATGCAGTGGGGAGAAAGGCAATTTACCTCAATACTTACAATTCCAGTTGAACCTGCAACAAAGCCAGTCTTGCTTTCATGGGATCAACTGCTCGTTTTCGATATAGAACTGGATAATAAAAAAAACAGCATCTCTTTTTTTTAGAATCGAGCGAGATGATATGCTGAAACAGGTGCTAACTTGAAAACCGCCTCAGAACGAAGCAACGCTATCGGTTGAGGCATCACCGGGCTTTCATAAATTAGTCTCTCAACAATGAGTATTTCTTATGAATAGTAGGGCACTAAGGGAGAACTTTTGAATAGTAGGGCACTGAGGGAGAACTTTTGTTTTTGTACCTTTGCTGTCCCTCAGCCCTCTCTCACCTTTTCTATATATCATTAGAAGTAGGGCGGGTGGCGTACCTCACTGAGCTATCGATCACGAAGTTATCACCTGGTTCAACCAACCATCTGTCTTGGTGCCTTTTCTATTGATTTGACCGCTTCTCATCATTAATTCGGGTTCACCTTGGCCCTCGCCCCAGAGTTCTTATGAAGACACTGGTGGTGCATGTGTATGATACCCTTAAGCGCCAAAGATCGATGATGTTTTCATGATAAGTGTGGGATGTCAATAGTAAACTCGATGACTGAAGGATCTATCGACTTGCATTAACTTCCCGTGGCTAGTAGGGGGAACTTTAATGTAATTGCGGATCCATTAGAAAAAACTTCGGGGTCGGCCTCCTGACTTTATTTAAGTGATGAGCTTTGAAGATATGATTTTCTCGTTTGGATTATTTGATTGGGCTTTCAATGACACCAAATTGACTTGGAGCAATAATCAAACCGGTCAACATTGTATCTGGGCCAGACTAGATAGAATCCTTTTGAATGGAGACTGCCCGCTTCTATATAAAAGCTGTTTTGCTTCCACCAGAGTTGACCATTTGCCTATAGTATCCTCTGATCACTCTCCTCTAGTAATCTTTTTAGAAGATTATAATACTCGCAGGCCTAGGGTCTTTCATTTCCAAAGAATGTAGATTCGGCATTGTGATTTTCACATTATTCTCAACCATGCTCGGGAAATCCTTTTCAAGTCTTCTCCAGGAAGATTGACTCGACAAATAAAGCATTGAATTGCTGAACTATTTCAGAATATAGAAATGCTGAAAACGAAGAAGGCCAATTTTCTCTTGAACAGAGTTGGTCTGCAGATAAGAAAATTCCGTTAGATTCAGCCAAGAGTAACCTTGAAAAACTTCTGCTTTACGAAGAAAGATAGAGACTAAGCATCTTGAACCAAATTCAGAACTTGTCTCTGTATGGCAGGAAGCTCTCAATTTATTTCATACATTACTTTCTTCTCAAGGTTCGGTGCTTGAATATGAGATCCTTGAGACCATCCACTCTCTAGTCACAGAGGAAGATAATACGAGGCTTACGAGCCCTCCTAATATGGAAGAAGTTCAAAAGGTAATTTTGAGCATGTCGGCGTGCACTAAGCAAAAAAAAAGGTCTCCCCTATCCTTTAAAGCCTGATGGCTTTACAGATTCTTTTTATATAGAAAATATTGTTGGGATTTCAAAAACTTTCAGCTGGTCACCTTATTTATTCGCTGAAGGTGCGATCCCCCGTTCCATCAATGCTACTTTCCTTGCTTTGATTCCTAATATTTTTATATAGGACTGCCACTATTTAAATCTAAAAAAAATTCCCATCTTCTAGATAAAGTATAAAATAAAGTTGTAGGAGATGAAAGCATTGTTATCCAGTGGAGGGCGGCTTATTTTGTAAACATGTTCTTTTCTCGATGCCTATACACCTTCTTGTAGGGATTCCAGTTTCAAAGGGAGTTCTTGACCAGTTGGAAAAAATGTCAGCAAAATTTTGGTGAGGCGGTGATGAAGACAAAAGAAAGCTTCACTGGATATTTTTTGATACTATGTGCCTGCCTATTCAGGAAGGGGCTTTGGGTCCTCATACTACAAGACATTTTCAAGAGCTTTCAAAAGCTTTTCGTATGATGTTTACCTGGTCAATAAGAGGGGGGTACTTTCAATGAGAAGAATATCAAAGAGCCAGGGGTGGAACCAGAAATCACTGCTAGCTCCATTTCCAATCCACCATTTTCAGCCCTTAAGTATTGGTGGGGTTGCCTGAAAATAGAACTCATTTCACTCTAAGTCCTGACAACCAGGTTTGGAAGCAGCAAACCATAAGGGCTTTCATATAGTTTCTTTTGAAAAAAGCAGTCCAAAGTATGATTGCCTCTTATTGACCAGGCCAACTCCTTTTACTAGTTATTTCTCCAAAATCATAGATGTACTTGACGCATCTATGATGGAAACTGCTTTTTCAATGATATTGAAGCATTTTTGCCTCACAAAGTGGTTTATGATATCAGAAATAGTGGAATATTCACATCTCATCAGGAGGACAGGGGGATATGGAAAAGGAATCATAGTGAGTCATTTATTCTCAAAGCTGGTTGGGAATCGATAAGAAATCGAACAGGCATTCAAGTTTAGACTCAATTTGTCTGGGATAAAGCCATTCCTACAATAACTAGCATTTTTTTGTAGAAGCACTTATTTGACTTTGTATGCGGGGATTTCAGAATCAGTTAAAGGAATAAATTCAGACGAAAGTTATAAGATTAGCAAGCAAATGCTTAAGTTGTTCGGAGCATGATAAATAAAGTATTTGTCACGCCCCAAATTGAGGGACATGACCGGCGCCTGACAGGGTTGCCCCAGTCAAGCGGACATGGGTGCCTTTCATTCCCACGCGTTACCCCTGTGTTGATTGTTTCTCATTAACCAAATATATTACTAATCATAAATGATTTCACATTAAACAAATAAAACGATACGAGTGATTCATTAACAAGATTTCAATTTTTACAACGCCCGACATAACACAATATATATATACATAAGACTGGAGTCCCACGGTTTACATGTCTACAGAGCCTCTAGGATACAAAAAGGGAAATACAATACTTGCCGGTAACAAGGCTCCGGCTATACCTTACAAAACCAAAATGAAATCTAAACCGAGTGGCATGAACCACACAAGGCCCCGAGGAAGAAAGGGGCTCACCAAAAACGGGCAGTGGAGGATGAAAGATACTACTGCCGATGAGCTGAAGTGCCTGCTACCGATCCACCTACAATCATGACACGAATGTAGCGCCCCCGGCAAAAGGGACGTCAGTACACTTGAATTGTATTGGTATGTATGGACAAACTTTGTCCCAAGTAAACTCAAGCCATTAAATTACATCAACAATTAATTAAGCCAACCAACCATGTTTCCACATTTTCCTCATTTCAAATAATTCTCACACAAAGCACTTTCTACGATCAACCAATTTAACAATAACCAATCAATCACGTAAAGCACAAGTAGTCAAACAAAGGGGCAATCAGTGCCCCACAGGTTGCAAACTCTCCTGCTGTCTCCTTTCACAATTTCACATTATTGATTTTTGTATCAATTTTCAATGGCGATTTCGATCGCTTTCCATCCTTATTGCCCCCGACCACCCTTATTACCTCGGCCACCCTTATCACCCCAACCCACACCTTATTTCACCACGTTGCGGCGCGCAACACGACCCCGCCTTACAGTTGAAAACACAACAATTTCAAACAGCAAATAAGGTACTACACACAATTTCAACAAGTTCAAATAAGCAACTTACACATTGGTTCATGTTCTCAATTTCTTCTCAATTCAATATCACAACCATGTTACAAGTATTCCAAAATCGAAAATGCCCACATAATCATGTTCAACAATTCACCACAATTAAGGTGTTTCAAAGTCCTTCCACAATAAGCCAAATATGCCATCACAATGGTTGTTCCCAATTCTTTACCAACCTCGATTACCTTTTTATCTTTCAATTCATATTTCATACCACACATAGTTCAACATCAATCAAATGCTCAACAAGGAAATCAAAGGATTACGTAAAATTTCTCAATTTGACACATGCCAAAACAATTCGCACACATTTGGGCGATTTTACAAGAATCAAAATTAGCCATACATACCTGGTGATGAGTTTTCTTCCGTTAACTTCCTACTTTATGCTTACCCACGCTATCTTACTCTTGCCAACCTTGTTCTTGAAGACTCTTACTTCTACTCACTTCTTTTTACTAAAAATCAAGTTCAATAATCATGCATGAGTGTAAAAATTCTATTTTCAAAAGCTATTATATGCAAACCTCTCTTTACCCAATTAAAACTGAAAATCAAAGAAAATAGTTAGGGTTTTTACCTTGAAAATATTGGGGAAGTTGAATCCTTGCCCTAGAATCCCTTGGAATTAAGTAGTTGGAACAATCTTTGAAGATGAAGAACTTCTCTCTCTAAAAACCCTCTCTTCTCTCTCTAATTTTGGTGAGATGATATGATAAAATGAAGAAGAAAGGTGTTATATTAAAGAAGAGATCGGGTCAAAATGTTACAAAAATCGGGGCCGGGGTCAATTATGCGGTGCACTATGCGACCGCAGAATCAACATGCGGTCCGCATAGTGACCGCAGAATTGCCCCAAATTTTACACAGGTTCTGTTAAGGAATGCGGTCACTATGCGGACCGCATGTTGATTCTGCGGTCGCAAAGTGCACCGCAGATTTGACAATGCGATCGCATATCGACCGCACTTTTGACACGATTTTGGGCAACTCTCTGGAACGTTTTGCGGCAAGAATGCGGTCCGCATGTCAGGTTTGCGGTCGCATTCTTGACCGCATATTTGACATTTTTCGGAAAAATTAATTCTCTACATTTTTGAAACTTAAATCACTACGCATTCCTAACACATTATTCGGACCATGACACCACAGCTACTAGGTTTTATGCACAAAAATTTTACGGGGCCTTACAGTATTGATCACCTCTTCATTAAGAGTGAGCTTGCTATGGAGGTTTGGAACCATTTTGATCGCCTTTTCAATATAAGATCCTTCCAAACAGATTTCATTCAGTCCCCGCGGTTTAACAAATCTCGCTGGAAATCCCAAGTTTGCTATGTCACGTCTATGCTTACTATTTTTTCAGTTTGGGAACTCTGGAAGGAAGGCAAAAGCAGTAAATTAGAACACCCAATATATCAACTGGCTGTTATTATTCAACAAATTACGGATTGGCTGAAAGACTATTCTCAGCTTCTTGACATCAGATCATCTTGGATGTTTACTGATTCTATTCTTCTGGATGCGCTCTACATTCACCAAGCTCGTAAACTCGCAATAGACTCCAAAATCATTGTTGATTGCTTCAATGAAAATAAAGAAGCCCCTAAAATTACCCATACCTTGACTCATGGTAGAGCTTGATTTAATCCAAATTCTAGGCTGGCCATTTCAAAATCGTCTATACATTTAGAGAAAACAACAATGTGGTAGACTCTTTAGCAAACTTCGGCTGCGATTCTCAGTTTGACTATAAGTTTTCCTCTACAGTTGATCTTCCTCAACAAATTCAGGATTTTTCTCTAAAAAAGCGGGCTTATTGAATATCATATTTGTTTGTCTTTGTTCACTTTCATTTTATTAGCAGTAATATTTTTGGCTGTCTTGTAGCTCTTTGTGAGTAGGTATATGTACTTTTTTTATGGGTAAGGTTTTGAAATCCTCCCCCTTAACCCCCCCGGTGGGGTGCAGATGGAGTATTGACGAAGATGCTTGGGACTGAACACATCCCCCTTTACTTAGTAGGGCTAAGGAACAATGATGGCAAATGATTGTTTAATATAGTTACTCACCTCATAACTCAATTTCTTCTGTGGGGTGTATACCGGCCGGGTTGCTGCCCGGAGGACCAAACCTGACTGCTGGGACAAGCTTGGTATACTGTCTTCCCTTTATCAGCAGGCGGTATAGTCACATTGCAATTATTCCACCAGTACGGGTCACTTTATCCGGATGTAACATCCGGATAAAGTTCTGGCTTTCGGACGAGACTACTTACTCCAGCAGGCGGTATAGTCACATTGCAATTATTCCACCGGTACGGGTCCCATCAGACTTTGACTTTCTCTTGTATAAGCACTTGCGAGCCGATACACAAATTTCAAAATCAAAATTTAGCAGGAAAATGGGATGAAGCCCTCCAGAAAGCTTTTGACAAAATAAAGGACTCCATTCTAGTGCCTACAACGCCAGGAAGCCTTTATTACTATACCTATCAGCCAGTGAAACCACTATGGGGTCTATGTTGGCTTAATACGATGAAGACAGATGGAAGTAAAGGGCCATATACTACCAACGTAAGAAAATGACTGACCACAAGACCATGTATACTAATTTGTAGAAAACCTGCTTGGCTTTGGTTTGGGTAAGAAGGAAATTGAGGCATTATATGCTGTCTTACCCAGTACATTTAATAGCTTCGATGGACCTACCAAAATTGTATTTGTTCGAGAAACCCGCCTTAACGTAACGGGAAGGACCGCAAGATGGTTAGTGCTTCTGTCTGAATTCGACATCACGTATCTAATAAAAAAGGAAGGGCGATAGCGGAACACCTTGCACCCTATCAAGGAGGAACATAAGTTTAAGGATTACTTCCCAGACGAGGACATAGCTGTCACAGAAGAGGACGACATGGAAATCTGACTTTGATGGAATGACTAATCAAAATGGGTACGGAGTAGGGGCATTGCTAATTGCACCTGATGAATCGCACACCCCATTGCCATTAAGCGGAACTTGTAAGGAACTAAGAATACCACAGAAGATGAAGCATGTATCTACGGATTAAAGACTGCCTTGACCCTGGGAATATAAGAAATCAAAGTATTTGGGGATTCGACGCTTATCATCTACCAAAATCAAAAGAAATTAAAAACAAAATATGAAAAACTTTTGACATACCATGCTTATCTTGAAAAGCTCACTGAACAATTCAAGAAAATCAGTTTCTCTCCACTACCCAGAGAAAAAATAAGTTCGCGGATGCATTGGCAACACTGGCCTCCATGATAAACATTCATGAGAGAAAGTCCACCCAATTATGATAGAACAAAGAAACAGCCTGGTGTATTGCAACCTAATAGAAATTTTTGAGTTGACTCCCGGCATGTTCAATAGTGATCTTTTGGCCATTGAAATGGCACCCAACGGTAAACCGTGGTTTACTGACATCAAGGAATATATTGAACACCCAACGTATCCCAAGCATGCAATGAAAAATGATCCGAAGACAATCAGGAGGTTGGCAATGCAATTTGTTGTGCGGGGATGCGATTCGCCAAGCTAGGTCAAATCTTTACCCGATCTCTAAAGGGGTTCGTCTCAATACTCTTGTGTGTATCCTTTGGCCACCAATCTAGCCTTCAACCCCTCAACAGCTCCATCAGCTTTTTGTTTACTTTATAGACCCACTTGTAGCCCACTATTGATTTCCCTAGAGGAAGAGACACTCAATCCCAAGTAGCAAACCATTATAGTGCCACGATCTCTTTCTGCATAAAGCTACCATCAGGGTTGAGATATTGCCTCTACAAAGGTATCATGTTAAAAAAGATGGATGAAATTGCAAAACAGATTCGTGGGAAGTAGACAGAGACTTAGTTGATACAAACCTATGAATAGGAAAACGAAGACGGGTGGATCTACATACCGCGAGAATAGAAGCTAGAGAACCTATGTCTGAAGAAGAATCTTGGTTTGAAGTATAGGGAGAGAGGGAGACCACATAATCAGTTGGCTCAACTCTAAAAACTGAGTGACGAGAATCTGTCTTCACAAACCTGTGAAACTTCCCCTTAAGATGATCAAGCTGTTGATAACTCTGGTCACCCAGATCTTGCTAACTCTATTAAATCTGAGAATTCTGATGCTGTCTCACATAAACTCCTCAATTGTTCCACCCCTCCCCTCTAATGGGAGACAAGGGAACATAATGGCCCACCGTTGCAGGGAATCTTAAAGCTCCGAGTTCCGTAGTAAGGCACATATTCGAAAAAGGTGACATGTCGAGAAAGGTGAAATCGTCGTGTAGAAGGATCATTAACACTTGTAGCCCTTTTGAGAGAGAGGTACCCCATCCTCACTCATCAAAAAACATAGAGTGAGATGTAGGGCTCAATTTGTCTTGTGCAGGAGATGGAATTTTAACAAAGCACGTGCATCCGAATACTCTGAGGTTTGAATAGTCATCTCTTTGAAATAGAGTAAAACGCCCAAAGATAACATATAGAGGAGATCGCTCACCAATAATAGGAGCCATCGTTTTCTTACTCAGATAAGCGGCCTTCATTAAATTGGCTTTACTAGGGATCCTATAATAGGGAACTTTCATTCCCAATAGAAGTCCTCGAGCAACTTGCCTAATACGAATAAATATGGGGAAGGCCTAACATTTTATATTAGTATAAGGAAGGCGCTAGCTAGCTCCCAACCTATATAAGGGCTTTCCACCTCCATTTGGTCGTGCTGCTATTATGTAACGTGCAGTCGTCCCAAGGCAGCAGGATGTATCGTATAGGGCCCCCTATTTTATCTCCCTTAAAGACCTTCATGGATTTTGAGTCGGGAATAGAGCAGTGGCTTATTCGGTGCTATATGAAAATTCATTCTCGGGCATAGCTGTTCACGAAAGGTGGCATGGGACATCTGTCAGCGGCAGGATTCCTACATCAGAGCGAGAGGTCAGACCAATCCCATTCATCTCGGTCTGATCCGAACAGATCTTGTTGAATGAATTGATCCATTGTTTTATGCCCTACTTCTTAGTAAAAGTCTAGATAGACAACTACATAGAGGGTCTCTACTAGTCTATATATTCTTTGATTTTGTTCCCCCCGTAAGAAAAATAATACAATCTATGAGGTTTCCAAGTTTCACATCTAAGTAATACCCGTTTCGATAGTTTACGAAATAGATAGATAGATATATATTTCTAAATAACATTCTAAGAAAAGATATTAATAGATATCGATAGTTGTCTGTACATACCCAAACAATAATATTCCAGAGGTAAATGTACCTAATATCAAATATTTCGAGCCGGCTTCTGTAGAAAATTTAGACATTCTTTTTGATGTTGCGATCACATAAAAACATAAACTTTGATGCTCAATAGCTAAATACATGAAAATTGAATCATAAGCAGAGAATAAAGAGCATATCGCGAGTAGGAAGTGGAATTAATACAATGGATTCAAAAGCATCAAACCTCTCTTGTTCGAAAGAATTGAAACACATCGAAATGGTACCAGTCGTACTTCATAATAGAAGGATTTGGCAGAAATATATAAAATTGTCCCTTCTAAAAATATTATTCCAGAATAAATGGGCAATAGTTAGGAGAGGTGCTTCAGCGGCGAGAGAAGCAAGGTTATTAGATTCTTCAAGAAAGCCCTGCCAGAACCACACATGCAAGTTTCCCTACATGTGGCTCGTCCGTGATAACTTTTTCGGATTTGCGTGAACTAGCAGACCGATTGCTAAGTGGGGATGCTCCCTCCAGTATGAGCGAACCCTTATGGAACTGGTTAAGAATGGGCGGCACTATCCCAGCCCAGATCCAGCCAGGTTCTATTGATCATGTCCCCTCCCCAATAGCTGTACCTTGTCTTGGGACGTCTTTTGCTTTACGATAGAAAGCTCGCCGGAGAAAGCCAGGTGCCGTAGGTAAGCTCTATTTGGCCCGAAGCATTGATTTCCCATAACGAATAGACTGGCACTATATCTCAATTAACTATCCTGTTCTTGAGAAGGTCCCTCAGTTCCTCGGAAACACTTCGAGGTGCATTTAGTTGTCTTACATGAGACGAGGGCTATTCCCCACTCCATGGCATGACACCTTTCGCTCATCCATTCCGCCCATCCAGGCGTGGTTCCCTTTCTCATTATCATCTACCGCCCTTTCTTTCCTCCCGGCTATTAACAAATAAATATTGTCGTATGTATGCTCGACTTCAGTTGGCGATACTATAATAGGTAGAAGTACATTATTGCAGGATCAGTCACCCGGGCAAACAACCCTCTTCCAAAAAGAATTGTGCTATCCCCCCGATCCCTATAGAGCGAAAGAGCTGCCTGGTGATCCCTAGTTTGCAGCACATCCGGTCATTAACTCCTCGCCGTGCTGCCGCCATATCTAGGACCGACCGATGCCTCACCTGCACAGGTACCTACATAGTGTAGTCTCGGTGACACATTTAACATAGCGTTCAGACTCATGTGCCTTCCAGAACCAGGGGTATTCGAGCATGCTACGTACGATTAGCCAGCCTTGCGGTGGCAAAAGGATTAGACGTCCCCCCATGCTATGGTTCCCTGCGATCCAAACTCGGTGCCGCTTTAGGTTAGGGAGCTGGATGATAATAGTTGTTCTATATCTGAAAGCGCACTGCCCTCCTAGGCGCGCAACCCTAAGTAATCCAAGAAAACCCATATTACAGACTAACGGTCGATAATCATATTTCTTAGAGGTACTAAATACAACTCCATGAATGAACAAAATGAAGGTTGCATTAATGATAAAGATCTCTGGGGAAATTGCTAAAAAAAGATTGAACATGTGGGAGGATCTGAACGAATTCTGCTTTCATTTCCTCTGTATAGAGCACTAAGTTACTTATGTGATGGTCTTCAGCATGCAGCCTGCACTCTAGGCGGCTAGGAAGGCTCGCTGGACCAGCAGCCAGACCAAGAATGAATGTGTAATGATGGTGATTCCACACCAGGCTCAATAAATAATTGAATGTAGAAAGGGAATCCTAAACAAAAAAATGAGTCCATGACCCCTTTTTAGAGCGTATAAGGGGAGGTCAAATTCCAAACCTTTTCTCTTGATTATACCCATTACCAAAAAATATAAGTCACTTTGGGACACATGCGCATAGCCACCGCGCGTGGCTAAAGTTCAACCAAAAAAAAGAGCTCAAACTCTTTTTTTAGTTCCACTTAGAAAGTTTTTTCTTATAAAAGATGCCACTCTATGAGGGAAGATGCAGATAAAAGGACAATAGCCTGATGTCAGCTTCTACGGTATAAGCTTTAGATCTATCAACGAATAATAAACATTTCATAAGAAAAGAAAAATATTTTCTTTAAATCTCAAAGAAAGGTATAGGTGAAATTTGGAACAGTCATTTCAATCTTTTTCTTCCAATTCTAAGAAAGAAATATCCCGAAAAATCGGTCAATAAATGATGAACTCCATTATACAGATAGTATGACAGGGCTAAGGCAGTAATATCGACGGAGATTACGATGAGCTTTGATGAATAAAAGAAAAATTGGTAGAAATTCTCACAGGTGAAGCAAATCAAACCAATTTTCAGAAAAAGAAGATAAAAAAAAAAGTATAGTGGCTAGGAAAGCTTCGGAGATTCTATAGGAAATTGAAAACATCGAAGTAAGTTTTGGCTTATAAATAGGAAGATGAGGAGATAAGGGGCGAAGGATATTCAGGGTATTCGGAAAGATTTATGTTCATTTGCTCTGCTCGCAGAGTGGTATAACGAAAAATAGAAGTGACTATCTTACTTACGCAATTCTTCTTATTCTTATTCTTTCTTAGTTGATGTTCCTATATTGGTTTTTTCTTTGTTTTATGAATGTTATAACTCCTAATTCTTTGGTAGCGGACCTCTTTGATAGTTCGACCGTTATCCCTCATCTAACTCAACTATTCGAATGTACGGCTATTGTGATTGCGAGAGAAAGAAGGGATGGCCCTTCCTTTACCATCTGGCGGTTGAAAACAAAAGTGCTTCCAGGTACATGGCTGTTAGGCTCATCCATGGTGTATTTACGAAAGTAGCAGGGAACTTGACCAGCAACTTTGAAAAAAGCTGGCCAAGCCTTTGTCACTTTCTTACGTCAGGAGAAAGGGAGATCAAAGAAGTATGGGGTCAATACGCGAAGGATCAAATCATAGAGATAGCGGATCTTAAGAGGCAGAAGAAAAGGAACCTCGGCGACCCAGAGATCGCGGAGTCCGTGCCCATGCCGAAAGTGAAGAAGCTTTCCTCTCCTTTTAGTCGAGCATGCCCGCCCTTTAGCACTTCTCTTCCCTTACTATATGGCTTTTCTTCTCTTCTTCTCTAAGGGCAGTGAAAGCCATCTGATATAGGGCTTTCTCCTGTAATCTGTCTCTCTATAAGAAGCTTTCTTTTGATCCGGGTTAACCTCGTCTTCTTGAAGAATTATGGATTCCTAAACCTTGTAAGGGAAAGCGATTATACTCCAATTGCATTCATCAATTGGATGAGAGTGAGAATAGAAAGGAAACCGGGAGGAAAAATGGAGTATAGCATTACCTCTAGAGTATAACCCAGAGCTTTCTTTTCATAAACCCTACTCCTGCGCCCCTCAATCCCATATCTACTACTCAATCAAGCCCTTAACTGCTTCTATATCTTAGAACAACCCTGCTCTCTGATCGACATTTTATAGTCTGCATATCTATGGAAAGAGGACGCTAGGAGAGGGTTCCAAACAATTCTATCGAGCTGAACAACAAAAAGAGAAAGATAGAATACCTTTCTTAGCTAGCCTAGCGTTCTAGAAACCTACTGGGAACAAAATCCAGATGGAAAACATTCCTTTCATTCTTTTATACACCTCTCTTCTTAGTTGCTCCTCTTTCTTGGGATCTAATGGTCATAGACCACCTTCTTGTGACTATGTTGAAGAATTCTTTCCCCCCATTGAGTTCTCGAGTGAAAGGGTCCAAGCCATAGGAAAATATCCAGTTTCTCTCGCAACATATCTAGTTTATACTGAAGCAGCATTTCTCGAAGTAGCGTTCCCATAAGTAAAGGATGAAACCCTTGCTTGTTATCCCGACGAGGGTTTATGAATCACTCTAATGAGCCTTTCTAGCCACATCTGAATCGGCATCCCTATCCATATGTTTATGCACAGGGGCATCTAAATCCGAATCTGTAGAATCTATTAAATCTTGTATAGTGGGTCTTATTCCGATGCAGGAAAAAATCTTTTCAAAGGGCATCTCTACGAAAGAGGACTGAGAACCATAAGGCAAACGCCAAAACTCTAGCACAAACTGCTCCCACATACACGCATGATAAGGGGGTATGGGGACAACCATGCCACCACTTTTACCAGATATGGGTCCGGACGACCTAAGAGCCCGCCACTAGAACCCAGCCCTTAAGAGGCTAAGGTCCAAGGGGCTACCGCAGGAAGTCAGCATCACTTGTAACCCAAATGAATACAGAAAGTTACCCTGAATTCATAGAAAGGACTTTGCCTGCTATTCATTCCCAAATCCCTTTCACCCTTAACTAGCTAACTCGATGGGACGTCAACAGCGGGAATGCCAAATGCAAGACCTGGACCTGGTTCACGCAGTCAAGCAGCAAAGATCTCTTTCTCTTTGGGAGGTTTCGTAACAGCTATAAAGAATGGGTATTTCCCCTCGTGAAAGGCTATTGGGATCGATCCCTTCAACCCTCCTTGGCATGGAATGTCACAATAGAAAAGAAATATTTTCTTCTTAGCAGCTTTTTCAACCTACCCGAGGTAAGGAAGTAAAGCAACCAATAGTCTTTTTACCTACTATGCCTTTCACCGGGTGAGCAAAAATTAGTTACCTTTAGCCCAATCTTCCTTATTAATTATTTATAAGGCACAGGGGAAGCATCATCCTTATAAGACTGTTGCTAACCAAAAGCAATTCTTTTTCACATTCAACCATGAGAGGGCAACTTGAGCAATCAAAGCTACGCCCCCTTCCACTACTGACTATGAACAGTTGATAGCTAATGATTTCTACTTTACTAAACCAGTTTGGTAAGTTAAGGTCCATGCTTGAAACGAAAAAAAAGAGGAAGGGGAAGGGGTCGCCTAAAGCTGCAGAGATAAGGTGGAAGATAAAAAAGCTATATTTATAATAATAAAGAGAATCTATTCAAATTCATATTAGAAAATGGGATTATCAACTATACTTGACTGGAAAAACCAGCCAATCTACTCTTCTTTTTTTGGTCGCCCCCCTGTAACTTGATAAATCATAAGAGAAGAAGAAATCATTGCGTAGAAAGTCTTGCATACTATATCCTCCATCTAAGTTATGTAAGAGGAAAAGAGCAAAAAGCTTACTTTTAGGTAGTGGCCTAAGCGCTAAGAAGCTCCAATCATGCTACTCAGACTATATTCTTACCACATGCAAGTCGAACCTTGGTTTTTGGAGTTCGAAAGAGAAGGGGAAGAAGCGGGGTAGAGGAATTGGTCAACTCATCACGATCATGACCTGCAAATTCCATGTTCGAATCCCGTCCTCGCCTAATAAGTGCAACATTGTTCACCGAGATAGAAGGCTGGTCCCAACCCGTCTACAAAATGGGGCTAGTGTTCAGTCTTGTTTGGTTCCACCTCTTTGCAGGGTGATGACACCTGTAGCTATTACACACAGATGACCATTTCTTAGACTAATGAATTCCAACTTAGAGCTCCTCTCCTTACAGTCAAGTGGCTTTCACTCCTTCTACTCTGAACTACTATGTGCCTATTTCCTGCTTTTCACAGTCAAAGTCAAAGGTTTGTTGTGGCAAGATCGGCATGTCTTCTAGGTGTAGTTGACTTTAAGCGCACCTGAACTACCTATAGTCGTCTATTTACGTGCTTGCACTCAATAGTTAATCAATTCATTTTTCCGCTTTCCATCGCACGCTTCAACTATTGGTTTATATAGTGTGTGAAGTCTAACTAATGGAAAGTGCCTATGAATTAGTTCCAAGAAAGCGGCCGTTCACGTCAGGAATAGAGGCCGTTAAGGATGTACTTTCTTTTCCTTTTTTTCGTCGATATTGGGTTGGTGTTCAGTCTACCGCTTGTGACACTTATGCTTTGCAAGATTACATAGGGTACAAGATCGAAAAGAATGTATTGGATGGATGCCCGGGCATTGAGAAGGAAGGACGCTTTCAGAGGCAAAAGGCCATGGGGAGATACCGTCTGTGATCCATGGATCTCCGATCGGGAAACCATATCCAAGCTCCGTGGCTAGTCTGTGCTCTTTGAACTTTTCAAACTTAGCGAACTAAAACATCTTAGCAGATAAAGGAAGGGAAATCAACCGAGACCCCATTAGTAGCGGCGAGCGAGAGCGGATTGGGGGTTTCAAGAAAAACAAACACGAAGCAGCAAAGTGTTCACTTCTTTTTTTCCAGGTTTCATTCAATTTGTTGTGGATTGGATGATGGAAAAACCAGCAAGCTACGGCTTCAAAGACTACCTTATATAGAAAAAGGAGAAAGGGCTTTTTTATAGATGTTGAGGTTGAGTAAGGGGGCGGAGCTTGAAGAGCAAAGCGAGCCGCGCTAGCCTAGCAACATTTTTTAGCAGCAAGCTATGGTCTAACGACCCCCTAACCTAGGTTGGGGCGAAAACTTCATAATCCAAAATGTTGGTTAGGGTTCCAAACCTTTCTCTAATAATAAGGTAAGCTTTCAAGCCGCCGCCCTTTGAAGGAGCGGGCACAGTGAACTCTAATTGTGAAAAGATTGGAAGATCTGGCCAAAGAAGGTGATAGCCTTGTAGATTCGTTCCCATTGTTCGATCTTTCATAGTAAAACATGGCATGTTTGAATTCTGATCGCTTTTATGCGAGAAAGGGGACCACCCTCTAAGCCTAGTTAATCCTCAATGACCGATAGCGTACAAGTACCGTGAGGGAAAGGTGAAAAGAAACCTACTTAGGGAGCACAATAGAGAACCTGAGATTCGATGCGAACAATCAGTTGAAGGAGCAGAGCTTAGAGCCTTTACTTTATGTAAAGTGCACTCACTCTAATGACGTATCTTTTGCATGATGGGTCAGCGAGGAAATGGGAACAGCGGCTTAAGCCATTACGTGTAGGCACTTTCCAGAGGTGGAATCTTCTAGTTCTTCCTATTTGACCCGAAACCGATCGATCTAGCCATGAGCAGGTTGAAGAGAGCTCTAATAGGCCTTGGAGGACCGAACCCTCATATGTGGCAAAATACGGGGATGACTTGTGGCTAGGGGTGAAAGACCAACCAATATCGGATATAGCTAGTTTTCTGCGAAATCTATTTCAGTAGAGCGTATGATTTCGATGGCCCGAGGTAGAGCACTCAATGGGCAAGGGTGGCCTCATTTTGCCTTACCAACCCCAGAGAAACTCCAAATACAGGCCTAGATCATTTGTACAGACAGACTTTTTTGGTGCTAAGATCCAATATCAAGAGGGAAATAGCCCAGATCATATGCTAAGGTCCCTAAGCAATCACTTAGTGGAAAAGGAAGTGATTGAGCGATGACAACCAGGAGGTGGGCTTGGAAGCAGCCATCCTTTGAAGAAAGTGTAATAGCTCAGTGGTCTAGCTCCATGGCACCGAAAATGTATTAGGGCACAAGTGATTCACCAAAGCGACGAGACCTTGAAAGCTGCTTTTTCAAGTGTAAGTAGCGGAACGTTCTGTCAATCGGGGAAGGCTTTTGGTGACAAGACCTAGAGATATCAGAAGTGATAATGCTGACATGAGTAACAAAAACTCCTATAAAAAACATGATCGCCTGCCAGTGGAAGGTTTTATGCGTTCAGTCAAACTACGAAGAGTGAATCGGTCCCTAAGGAACCCCCGAAACGGCTGCCGTTCGATGGGTACAGGAAAGTGACAATGTTGCTTTGACTACATGTCACGCCCCAAATTGAGGGACATGACCGGTGCCTGACCGGGTAGCCCCAGTAAAGAGGACCTGGGTGCCTTTCATTCATACGCGTTACCCCTGTGTTGATTGTTTCTCATTAACCAAATATCCTACTAATCATAAATGATTTCACAATAAACAAACAAAACCATATGAGTGATTCATTATAAAGTTTGCAGTTTTTACAACGCCCGACATAACATAATATATACATACGACTAGAATCCCACAGTTTACATGTCTACAGAGCCTCTAGGGTACAAAAGGGAATACAATACTTGCCGGTAACAAGGCTCCGGCTATACCTTACAAAACCAAAATGGAATCTAAACAAAAGTGGAGTGAACCACATAGGGCCCCGAGGAAGAAAGGGGCTCACCAAAACGGGCAGTGGACGGTGAAGGATACTACTGCCGATGAGCTGAAGTGCCTGCTACTGATCCACGTACAATCATAACGCGAATGTAGCGCACCCGACAATAGGGACTTCAGTACACTTGAATTGTACTGGTATGTATGGACAAACTTTGTCCCAAGTAAACTCAAGCCGTTAAACAAGAATCACAATGACAAGACAGCCAATAGATTACATCAAGAAATCAATTAGGCTAACTAACCATGTTTCCCACCTTTTACTCATTTCAGATAAGCCTCAACACAAGCACGTTTAAGGTCAACAAATAGAACAACAATCAATCAACCACATAAATTGCAAGTAGTCAAACATAGGGGCAATCAGTCGCCCACAGGTTGCAAACTCTCATGCTGTCTCCTTTCACAATTTCAAATTAATGATTTTATATCAATTTCATTTGCGATTTCGATCGCTTTCCATCCTTATTACCTCGTCCACCCTTATTACCTCGGCCACCCTTATCACCCCAACCCGCACCTTATTTCTTCATGTTGCGGCGCGCAACCCGATCCCACCGTACAGTTTTCAAACACAACACTCACAATCAGCAGATAAGGTACTACACACAATTACAACAAGTTCAAATAAGCAACTTACACATTGGTTCATGTTCTCAATTACTTCTCAAGCCAATATCATAACCAAGTTACAAGTGTTTCAAAATCGAGAATGTTCATACTGTTATGTTCAACAACTTACCACACCTCAAGTGTTTCGTTTCTTTTCCACAAGGTACCATACATGCCATCATAGCAATTATTCACAATTCTTTACCAAATTAAACTCTCATTTATCTTTCGGCTCATATCTCATATTACATCACTCATAGTTCAACAACAACTTTGAATATCCAACAACAACATCAAGAATTTCACATAATTTGTCAATTTAACACGAACCAAACAAATTTCACACATATAGGCGATTTCACAAGAATCAAAATTAGCCATACATACCTGGTATCGAGTTTTCTTCCGTTAACTTCATACTTTATGCTTACCCAAGCTATCCTATCTTTGCCGACCTTGTTTTGTAGACTCTTACGCCTATTCACTTCCTCTTTACTTCAATTGATTTGGGGAAGTTGAATCTTGGCCCTAGAATCCCTTGGACTAAATGGTTGGAACAATCTTTGAAGATGAAGGACTTCTCTCTCCAAAACACCTCTCTTCTCTCTCAAATTCTGGTAAGATGATATGATAAAATGAAGGAGAAACGTGTTATACTAAAGAAGAGGTCAGGTCGAACTTTATAAAATTCCTGGGCCGAGTCAATTCTGCGATCGCATCTGCGATTGCATCTGCGATCGCAGAGTCAACATGCGGTCCGCATAGTTACCGCAGAATTACCTCAAAGTTTACACAAGTTCTGTTACGAAATGCGACCAAAATGCGATCCGTATTCTTGATCTGCGGTCGCATAGAGCACCGTAGATTTGACACTCAAAAACTTTCGAGAATTTATGCGGTACATCTGAGGTCCGCAGATCCATTCTACGATCGCACATCGACCGCATTCTCAACACCAATTTTTGCAAACCTACTGTTAAGCTCTGCGGCAAGAATGCGGTTCGAATAGCAGATCTGCGGTCGCATTCCTAACCGCATAATCAACACTTTTCTGGAAAAATTGACTCTATACATTTTTTAAACTTAAATCACTACCAGGGGTCGTAAATGTTTGTGCATGAAACCTAGTAGATGTGGTGCCATGGTCTGAATAATGTGTTAGGAATGCGTAGAATTCTTCGCGGCGAGCAAGCTCGCCGCGGTTCGGACCCTTGGTAGTGAATTAAGTTTCAAGAATGCGGACCGCAGTTTGGTCGCATTTCGTAAAGGAACTTGTGTAAATTTTGGGGCAATTCCACGGTCACTATGCGGACCGCATGTTGATTCTGCGATCGCAGATGGGACCGTAGAATTGATCCGGCCCAGGAATTTTATAAAATTCGACCCGACCTCTTCTTTAATATAACACCTTTCTCCTTCATTTTATCATTCCATCTTACCAAAATTAGAGAGAGAAGAGAGGGGTTTTAGAGAGAGAAGTTCTTCATCTTCAAAGATTGTTCCAACCATTGAGTCCAAAGGATTCTAGGGCCAAGATTCAACTTCCCCAATTTTTACAAGGTAAAAACCGTAGCTGTTTTCTTTGATTTTCAGTTTTAAAATGGGTAAAAGAGAGGTTTGCATATAATATCTTTTGAAACTAGAATTTTACACTCATGCATGATTATTGAACTTGATTTTTAGCAAAGAGGAAGTGAATAGGCATAAAAGTTTACAAAACGAGGTCGGCAAAGATAGGGTAGCTTGGGTAAGCATAAAGTAGGAAGTTAACAGAAGGAAACTCGATACCAGGTATGTATGGCTAATTTTGATTCTTGTGAAATCTCCTAAATGTGTGAAATTTGTTTGGTTCGTGTTAAATTGCCAAACTGTGTGAAATTCTTGATGTTGTTGTTGGATATTCAAAGTTGTTGTTGAACTATGAGTGATGTAATATGAGATTTGATCCGAAAGATAAATGAGAGTTGAATTTGGTAAAAGAATTGTGAATAATGGTTATGGTGGCATATATGGTACCTTGTGGAAAAGAAACGAAACACTTGAGGTGTGGTAAGTTATTGAACATAACAGTATGAACATTCTCGATTTTGGAACACTTGTAACTTAGTTGTGATATTGGCTTGAGAAGTAATTGAGAACATGAAACAATGTGTAAATTGCTTATTTGAACTTGTTGTGTTTGAAAACTGTACGGTAGGATCGGGTTGCGCGCCGCAACATGAAGAAATAAGGTGTGGGTTGGGGTGATAAGGGTGGACGGGGTAATAAGGATGGAAAGTGATCGAAATCGCAAATGAAATTGATACAAAATCATTAATATGAAATTGTGAAAGGTGACAGCAGGAGAGTTTGCAACCTGTGGGGCATTGATTGCACCTATGTTTGACTACTTGCAATTTATGTGGTTGAGTTGTTGTTCTATTTGTTGATCTTAAACGTGCTTGTGTTGAGGCTTATCTGAAATGTGTAAAAGGTGGGAAACATGGTTAGTTAGCCTAATTGATTTCTTGATGTAATCTATTGGCTGTCTTGTCATTGTGATTCTTGTTTAACGGCTTGAGTTTACTTGGGACAAAGTTTGTCCATACATACCAGTACAATTCAAGTGTACTGAAGTCCCTATTGCCGGGGACGCTACATTCGTGTTATGATTGTAGGTGGATCAGTAGCAGGCACTTCAGCTCATCGGCAGTAGTATCCTTCACCTTCGACTGCCCGTTTTGGTGAGCCCCTTTCTTCTTCGGGGCCCTATGTGGTTCACTCCACTTTTGTTTAGATTCCATTTTGGTCTTCTAAGGTATAGCCAGAACCTTGTTACCGACAAGTATTGTATTCCCTTTTGTTTCGTAGAGGCTATGTAGACATGTAAACTGTGGGATTCTAGTCGTATTTATATATTATGTTATGTCGGGCTTTGTAAAAACTGCAAACTTGAAAATGAATCACTCATATGGTTTTTTTTGTTTATTGTGAAATCATCTATGATTAGTAGGATATTTGGTTAATGAGAAATAATCAACACAGAGGTAACGCGTGGGAATGAAAGGCACCTAGGTCCACTTGACTGGGGCTACCCGGTCAGGCGCCGGTCATGTCCCTCGATTTCGGGCGTGACACTACATAACCATGTCTGTCTGTTGGAGTGAATTGGATGATCGGGCCGAGGGTTGCCCCCTCGTTCCCTCACTCTCATTTCCCTAATATGAACCTTGAGTCATCGAAGCCTTTCCGACTCGCTCTAGCCCGGTCGCCATACGCGGCTGGCGCTTCAAATGGCAAAACTCTCGGTTGTAGTTTGGCGACCTATCTTCAGTAGGGGCCTTTAGTCTTCTGATTAGAGTAGGAATCGCGAGAGAGCAGAGTGTACGACCCCACCATAGTCACGAGTCTGTTTATAGTCGCGACTATTGTCATAGTCAACAAGGTTGAAACTTCTAGGAAAAAACTTCAAATTGGAAGGGCGATCCTCCCGGTGAACTGACTGTACCCCAAACCGACACCGGTGAACAAGTAGAGTATATTAGGGAGCTTAAGAGAACCATGTGGAAGGAACTCAGCAAAATGACCCTATAACTTCGGGAGAAGGGGTGCTCTCCTATCTTTTGATTAGGAAAGCGGCACATACCAGGGGGTAGCGACCGTTTATTAAAAACACAGGACTCTGCTAAGGGGTAACACGATGTATAGAGTCTGACACCTCCCCGGTGCTAGAAGGTCGGAAGGAGTAGTGTTATACGCATTGAATGGAAGCCCGTCTAAACGGCGGCAATAACTCTAACTTTCCTAAGGTAGCGAAATTCGTTGTCGCATAAGTAGCAACCTGCACGAATGGTGTAACGACTGCCTCGCTGTCTCCAACATGGATCCGGTGAAATTGAATTCTCCGTGAAGATGCTGAGTACCAACGGCTAGGCTGTAAGACCCCGTGCACCTTAACCATAGCTTTGTAATGACAACCTTAATCGAATGTGTAGGATAAGTGGGAGGCGGTGGCACACAACGACCAATCCTGAAAGACCACTCTTTCATCTAAGGATGCCTAACAGCCACATCGATCATTCGGGGAGACACGGTACATACCGATGAGGGTAGTTTATCTAGGGCGGATGCCTCCTAAAGAGTAACAGAGGTGTGCGAAGGTAGGCTCAAGCTAAGATTCTGCTCGTAAGCATAATGGTATAAGCCTGTCTGACTGTGAGTCCGACTGGTCGAAAGGAGATGAAAGTCGGCCATAGTGATCCGGGAGTCCCGTATGGAAGGGCTCTCGCTTAACGGATCAAAGCTACGCCGGGGATAACAGGCTGATGACTCCCAAGAGCTCTTATCGACGGAGTCGTTTGGCACCTCGATGTCGACTCATCACATCCTGGGGTTGAAGAAGGTCTCAAGAGTTGTTCGCCAATTCAAGTGGTACGTGAGTTGGATTTGGAACGTCGTGAGACAGTTCGGTTCCTATCTACCGTTGGTGTTAAAGTGAGAACTACAATGAGACAATCCTAGTACGGGAGGACTGGGTTGGGCTAACCTATGGTGTACCGGTTGTTATGCCAATAGCAGCACCGGGCAGCTATGTTGGTATGGAAGAACTACTGCGCCGCGGGAAATCCTTCTCGATACAATTTCTCGGACGAGGTTTTTGAATAGAACTTCGATAGGCGAGAGGTGTCTGCACCGCGAGGTGTGAAGCAATCTCGTACTAAACGAAACGACTTTCACTTTCCATAACAAAAATGAAAGAAAGTCAAACTATTCCTAAAATTGTGGTCAGTCTCGCTACCTCTTTAGTTGCCGCCCCCTACTTTCTCATTTGCAATTACTACCACAAGAAAGTTGCCCCTATCTCTAAATGGGCTTATGCACTCAACGACTTTCTTATGTTATGGGGTCTCGAAGACTTAATTTAGCTGCTAACCCTAGTCAGCAAGCTGAAAAACTTTCTCAAGAACATGGAGAACGGGGACTCTTTAACCTGGCAAAATATAGATAAAGAAATGAAAAAATGGAAGGGTCGTGGTCTATACTGAATATTTTTTCTTAGATAGAATGAATGGAAAATGGGTGTTTGTGTTGTGGTTTTCTAGTTGCAAGAATTTATTTTTCGAGGAAAGGTCCCCTCCTTCAATATCATGATTGGGCTGACCATGCCAGATCATGAGTGAATAGAAAAAAAATGTACATAGCTGTTCCAGCTGAAATACTTGGAATAATTATACCACTTCTACTAGGAGTAGCGTTTTTAGTGCTAGCCGAACGTAAAGTAATGGCTTTTGTGCAACGTCGAAAGAGTCCTGATGTAGTAGAATCATTTGGATTGTTAAAACCTCTAGCAGATGGTTTGAAATTGATTCTTAAAGAACCTATTTCACCAAGTAGTGCTAATTTCTCCCTTTTTAGAATGGCTCCAGCACCTACATTTATGTTAAGTCTGGTCGCTCTGGCCGTTGTACCTTTTGATTATTATATGGTATTGTCAGATCCAAACAAAGGGCTACTTTATTTGGTTTCCATATCTTCGCTAGGTGTTTATGGAATTATTATAGCAGGTTTGTCTAGTAATTAGGGGGCAGTCGTTCGGTCGCCTATGATACTAGGACCAATAGGTTCAAAATGGGTTTGTGCTGCAGGTGTTGAACAATCTACTCTACACAGGTGTGGGCTTACAGGGCTAGGGCTCATAAACCCTTTCCTTCATTTATCAATAGGGCCCTGCCCTGATTGGTCACTTTTCTGGGCCAGGATCGATAAGTGGAAGTCCTAAAAAAGAAATCTTTCTCTTCGCACCTAAGATCAAGAGGAAGGGTTGCTTGTCAAGCTGGCCTATATATAACAATAATAAATTTCTTTCTATTTTATATGATTATATAATAATAAGAAAAATGTAAAGATTCGATTTCTTTTAACCGGCTGCTTCTTCTTTGTCAACGCTACTAAGGACCTATAGGTTTTACTACTTTACTTATTAAAGATAGTGAGAATGGGTTATTCAAACAAAAAGGAAAAGGCCCTACTTAGTTGACTAACAATGACAAAGGCTTGCGAAACTAAGTATGGCCTGAGGCCCCCTGCGAATCCGTAAATCTGAGAAGCATGCCGCAACAAAAGGATGGTCCCCTGTGCATTTCATTTTTTCCTTAAGGGAAAAAAAAGTAACCCCATCATAGTGAACCTCTCCTTTTGATCGGGATGAGGAGATGCCTCCCAGCCGGGGGGCGGATCGAATTGGAGTTTCCTTAGGTAACCACCGACCAACGGTTATCCTTAAACTTACGTGCTTGGTGGAGATGAAGCGAACAAAACTATGCTCGCTTGTTGTCTTATTCTCTATCGCGAACAGGGATCGCTCTCTAGCTAGGTCAGATTGGTGCAAGATTTAATAAGAACATATTCCCCATATTCGGGGACAAGGGGCGGAACAACCTCTCGATCTACTTGTTGCAACCCAGGAAGAAAAATGTCGTCTAGGCGTTCCCTGTTGCTTCGGTCTCCCCTACGCCTAGGACGTTGTCTTGGCCAAGAGCCATAGTTAGTTGTTGTTTCCATTTGGTTGTTTCTTCCTCGTTTTTGATACTGGCAAGACCCAGCCAGATGTTGTCTGCTTGTTGGTAGTGAGAGGACTCTTAGTACTGCATACCCAAAAGAGGGATAAGTCCGACGACTCAGCAACAGTGTGGAATTGAGTTTCTTGTCTGGTGGATTTGATCTATAGTTAGGGGCCAATACATACCACATGGTTCGAAGAAGAAAGGCGCATAAGAGTATATAACCAACATGCCCTTTTGTATAACCTATTCACAATAGTGAAGCGGGTTGATACGTAAGGGAAGTGCACGTTTGTGAGACCTTAATCGGGATGCATAGGTGAGTTAACCTACGAGCACGTAAGAGCATGGTACCTCTACCCCTCTCTAAGTAAAGGTAAGATTCTTAGCCTTGTAGATGACTCCATCTGAAATACAATACGGAAAGCCGTTTTTGGCAACTCGTTTCGTATCTTGACGAAAGAGTAGGCTTACGTAATGTAATAGGGGTCAGGTCAATAATAGCTATGGTATTGCACTACTGATTTAAGGCCTCTACCCGATCCCAAATGCACATTTTTTCGGGTTCATCTTTAATTGATGTTTTCTTAACCTTTCGAAGACCTTGCAAAAATTTTCGATGTGGTCAGTTCTTTCTTTTGAAAAGACTACCAAATCATCCACGTAAGGCTCGCATATGTTATGTCGGAGGTCACTGATAATTTGTGTCATCACTCATTGATATGTTGTACTTTCTTTTTCTTTTTTAGGCATATCGTAGTAAGGAATGAAGTGAGGGCACTCATTCGAATCAAATAGCTGAAACTACTATAACTCCAATTTTTCTGCTTTAAGAGAAACCTTCTAGCTCGTTTTAAAAGTATTGAAGAGAGAGATAGGACATTTTAAAGATAGTTGTTGAGGAAGGATCTGATTTCTAACTACGAGTCCATTTTCAAGTTAACTGAATGCATATCTGCTGCTAGTTCTGTTCCATTATCTGCTCTTACTGCTCTCGTTGCCGGTGTGACAGTCTGAGTAGATGGTGCTCTCTTTCCTCTTGTTTTTGGGATTCATAATTGGTGCTATTGAATCTACAGTTAAGGGAATATAACCAGTTCTTGGAATAAGAGCTCTAGGAGTTCAAGGCTTTGAGGGAGGTTTAGCCTAGCCATAAGCCTTTTAGGAATAGAATGCTTCTTTGACAGAGCTTCAAGCAAGAAGGAGGAAGGCCCTCTTTTAGCCAATGGATCACTTAGTCGGAATAAGTGGGCTTAGGTTGATGCGGAATAAGCCATTTTTCCCCTGTTTCCATGGAAATGTGTCGAAATAATAGGCACATTTAGAGTTGTGGGACTAAATAGAGTGCCCCGTTAGAATGGGCAGGGACAGTCGATCATTGGCTTAATTTCCTCGGGGAACTCAATGATAAGAGGGTGTCACATCAATTAGCTAAACTATCCATTTCATCATCAGGGATGGGGAAAAAATGGTTATAGGAGGTTCCTGAATAAAATTCCTCTAATAAAGCGTGGAGTCCATATATGTAAAGTTAGCTAGTGTGGATTCGCGTAAAGCTGTCAAACAACTTACATTCGCGGAAAACCCTACTGTTAATAGCAACATATAATACAAACAAACCATACATATTCCTATGCTTCTAGCAAGAATGCCGTTACTAGTGGATTTAGTGGTAAACCCCGTTTATGACTATCCAATTCATATTCTTCTTGCCAGAAGGACCACCACAATTGATACATTGATAGTGGATTAAGTGGCAAACCTATACTATGCCCAAGTGCCAAGATAATTAAGTAATGGTACCCTATTGCTAAACATCTGGCTAGCCATATAATAAAGGGAAGAAGCCCATGTCTGGAGCTATGCTACTGTAGAATCATTAATATTCGCGGAAACTACGAAAATTCTCGAATCTCTATCAGAGACCAGGACAAGCACGAGAACTCAAAATATTATCAAAAGCTCTTATCAAAGGATGTCGCCTCGTCTGCACCTAAAGCCTTAAAATTGGAACCTTAAAGGTAAAGGTCAGGCGCTACTTCCTTGGTGAAGTATCTCATTCCATAAAATTTGAAGAAATCTCTCGTGCTTAAGACATGAGAATTGGAAGGCGTATCCCTTACGTACTTTTTCTTAGCCGGTGTGTTGATGATCCATAAGCCCTATTCACTCATTTTTCTTTTGAAAGCTATCGACAGTCATGTTCTTATATTTCTTTACTATTCCGAACTAAATTCCTTTGTTCACGAATCAACTGAAGAACCAATTAGTTGTAGCAGCACCTGCGACTGAAAAAATAGCCCCGGAAAACATTCAAAAGAAGAGGTATAGGGCTGGTTTCAGATAGGGATCGAAGAGAATGTAGTTCATTCAAGGCTCAGATAGAATTAGTTAGAAGCACCTCTTTTTATTGATATTGACTTGATGTGATGCTCTATACTCTCGCCCGTAAACCATAGGAAACATCCGCAGCAGACAATTTCAAAAAAGCTGGTTGGAGTTGCTCATTCCCATTTTCTGTTTGGGCAGTTGGTTAGAAAGTACCTAGTTCAGTGATGCCTATTGCCTTCGTCATATTCAAACGTTATTAACAGAATGCCTTCAATCTAGTCATGTTTGAATCAAATAACCAATCGTTATGCTTAACTTAACATACACATTTTGTTGAACTTATGCCCATACTCTATTTAATTAGAATCAGGCTGAGCGATCTACTATGAAGATACAATAGGAAGGAAGATACAAATATTAAAGAAAGAGTCTCGCATCCCAAGTGGAACACAGAATTCATGCTCAATACAACCTAATTCGTGAGCGGATGACCTCCTTGGTTATTAGCAGCCAAACCCACTTTATTACGATGGAGTCTTTTTTATACATAGTAAAAAGAGGTCCTCAGGTCAACTCGCTTAAAAAATGTTGATATTCAGTTATTGTTCCGTAAGCCCTATTCATTCCTAGATGATACGAGGAATGAATCTCAGCAGGGTCCCATCAGCCCTATATTTGGAAAGAGAAGAAAGATATGCAGCTTGCTTGCGGCTTTTAAAGGGATCTTTCCTTCCTTCTCTACATACTTCTCAATACCCTCTGCCCCTTGGAAAAGAGCCCGAGGCACCTCTTTACTAATAAAAATAATAGATAGAAAGAATGGGTTGGCTTAATAAATTATTTGAACCACTAGCATCTACTTTCGAACCATTCGTCTCTACTCTTTGTTGTGAAGCTCATTCCCTGATCCCCACATCAAAGGAGTCTGTTCTACGCTTTTAGGGTCGAAAGACTAAACCAAGACAAGTGAGCTAATGATGTCTCCTTCATGTTCAGATGAAAGCATAATCTGAAATACATTGAGATCGTCGAAAAAGACACACAAAACTAGGAGAAGGAAGCAGCACCCAGCTCGATGAATCTAAAGCAGCAGATCTGTAAGACTCGGCCCTTCTGTCTTCTTTCTCAGCTTAAAGAGTTAAGAGGAAGGGAGAAGCGAACGGTTTTTGATCATTTTATTGACGAGATTTTCAATGAAAGCTGAGATGGGGTAAGTGTGAACAGTCAACTATTGCCCTACTTATATTATTTCTTAGAAGAATGGCCCCGGTGTACTCCTAAAAAAAGATTCTCGCTCTATTGAATCGAAAAAATGACTCTCACGTTTGGAACAATTAAGTTCGATACAGATAACAAAGAATAGAAATTGGAGAGCACGTGCCCTTCCCTAGTGGAAGCCCTCCCAGCCCAAAGGAAAATGCCTAGATCATTTGCAAAAAAAAGATGTGTCAGTCACGCATCCTAATTGGTGATCTTATGACGGCCATAGATCCTTCCCTGCTCTTAGTTTGCTTTTAAAGGAACCATTTTCGTGAGTAAAAAGAACATGTGGTTAACCGAATGGATCACAGTTTGCTGCTCCACAGTCTGAGTTCCTTGGTCTGCCCTTCCAGGCTTGGCTCTAGTCTCTACAGGCTCAGCAGTAGCTTCTTGGGCTGGGCAACCAGCTTGAGGCTATTTCTGATGCTGGACTTCACCAATGGTAGCCACTGCTTCTTCGGTCTGAGAATCTGCTTGTTTGTTGCTTGCGGCCTGGGCGGCTCGGTTCGGCCGAGCCTGTGGGCGCGGTATTTTGTCTGTAGTTAGATCGGCAAATCGATTGGTGATTTTCCTTGCTTGGCTTACTTGCTTGATTGAAAGAGTTTTCCCGTTGGGTAGCTACTATGAATAAATGGATTGTCTCTATTGAACCTAGCCTTACTTATATCGTAAGAAAAAAAGCCAGCCACTGCAAGTGCTTGAGAATGAGTTCACGCTCTTCTTATTACAGTAAGTGCTGCAATTGAATCAGCTCTTGATGCAATAGAATAGGAGTTCTTGGTGTAAGCGTAACCGTAGTTGACTAAATATCCACCGTGGTTGAATCACAAGGAAGAAAGATGGTAGCATAGGGTAGAGTAGATTCGACTCTATGCCACAAGGTTATCCGAGTTTACAGGTGTCGTTGCTTATCCCTTTCTTCATTAAGATGGAGTTGGTGTTCAGTGTATGAACCTACTCACTCGTGGAAGAGAAGAATACATCCATTGGTGGGGGTGACTATCCGTGGTTTGGCTGTCGCCCTAAGGTTATGATATGTTGGGTTGGGAAACCAACCTGGGTCCACTTTCCTCCAATAGCCATACCGTTTGAGAAGGAGATAAAGTTGAAAACAACCGAGATCGGATCTCTCACGGAAATTGTGAGGCCCCAATATGTCCATTACTGATGTCTTTCTTGTACCAAATAACTTGAACAGATAAACAACATGTTATTCCCATTCAACCCACAGGAAATTTTCGAAAGATTGAGAAAAACTCTTTCGCATTTTATATGTAAAAATCATAGAGTTCGAATTTCTATCGTTGTCTTTTTACTTTTTTCCGTATTAACCGTAAGCCATTTTTTCTTTCTTGTATTCGGCATTGATTTGAGTCTGATTTGGGGAAAACTCAAATCAATGCTACTGGTCAGGTCGTTCCGCGTTCTCTTAAGTCGGCCTCTTGGTTGGGAGGTTCCAATTTTCGTTCTGGTTTTTCTTGTTGGTTTAGAACTAGATTCCAGCTTGCACATAAGACCTGAGAACGACTCCCCTTCCTTCCTCTTTTTCAACCTCCCTTTGGGAAGTAAGAGCAATTTTCCCTTGCCTTGAGCTAGTTCCAATCATGAGATGACTTTTCCCTTACTCTTTTCATTCATAATCTCTCTCTACTCACCGCTCGCTCTATGGGTCGAGCCTCCTTTTCAGTCGCACTCTACAACTAAGTCCGTTGAGCTCTTTCGGCTCCTAGACCTGCTGTGATCTTTCCTCCTGTTGGTTTTCTTACTTAAATATATGCATCCTTAGAGTCAGTCCCTTTTTATGGAGAAGAATTCCGAGCCGGTAAGCAAGACAAAGCAAGTCAACGTGGGAAAAAGCTCTCGATGGCCATAGACCTGAATAGTTAGAGTGTGCAGGATCACTCCTGAAACTTTCTTCCTTTATATAAGGAATCCTCTTGGTTGGTCGAAGCTAGAAGACGGCTGGACAAACTGCTATTTTGCATAGGGAGTGTAAGACAGGCTAGGTGCTTTTACTCAACTCGTGAAGTTTCATTTCTAGTTAGCAAGGATAAGGAAGTAAAGGTAGAGTCCTTTAATAATATGTGTGTCATTACGTGCCACTATCTCCACTATAGAAAGAAAAAAATGAAAGTACAACATTTTCAGAACATTTATACGAAAAAGTCTTCATTATTATATTATCATAAGTAGTAAACATTTTTTTCTTGGGTTTATGTCATACATGCAAACATAATAAATAAAACCAAACAAAGATAGTTAGCATAGATAAGAGTCTATCTCTAGTAGGCATCGAAGTAGATCTCCACTAAAAAAGACAAAGAACACCCTAAATTAAAACACATTACTTTATGTTTACAAACACTTATTTAAACCTAAAAGTGTCTACGGACTCTTTTATTCTACTCTCTCTGGGAATCCGAAGCTATGTGGGCGACCCGCGCAGTTAGTTCCTTTCGTTCCTGTAGGAGGGCCTCCTTCCTATTTTCCAGACCGCGAATGTGGTTCCGAATCTCTTGCATCATCTTTGCTACGGCCTCAGGGTCGAGAGGAGGCAAATGCTCCCAGAACAGACCCAGCCTTTGCTCCGATTGGAGCTTCTCCTCTTCGACATGAGAGATTTCTTGCAAAATTTCGTAGAGACTTATAAAAGAGTCCATGGCTACACTCAAAGCTTTTTTTTGCCGACTTCTAAGTTCCTCGCCGTCTCCCTTTGCCAAATATGGACTGAAAGAAGTTTCTATTTATAGGCGTTGGAGGCCCTTAACTCTTTTTTATTATTAAAAATAATTGTTGTCTTAGTTTCTTAACATGTTTTAACCCCGGCTTTTCATGAATATGGAATCCATCCACTAGATTTTAGTGTGCTGAATAATTATCTTTGTTCTCCAATCCGTACGAAAGGCCCCCTTTCTTTTGGCGGGTATCGCCACGTGGATTAATACCGAATCACTCCTGAAGGAATATGACACAATAATATAGCGCACATTAGAGAAGAGAGTACACCCTTTATTATAAGACAGGCCCCTCACGTCCTTTCTTAAGAGATTGAGCAATCGTCACTGGACAACTCAAAGTTGACCGGTACAAACCGCGTGCTTGCGTACTCGTCCCAGCCTATTTGTACCCAGCTACAATCTCTTCCCCTATAAAAGAAGAAATGGCCCCTCGGCCAATTGTCACTCGACAACTCGAAAGTGGATCAGTACAAAACCATGTGATATGTACTTGTTTACGTACTGCCCCTTAGGCCTAGGGCTTCGTAGTACCCTACTTACTCCTTTTTCACTTTCACTGGCTTCTACTTGTATTTTTTATTGGCTTATTTATAAAATGGTATCAACATTTGAGACGACTTTCCCCGGCCAATCCACAGTTGTCCGTCCTTCCTTAGAACCACTATCTCTTGATTGATCTATTTTTTTCTACCTTTACAGCTCGCTTTGTAAGTTTACTAGCAATACACCAATAAAGCACTAGATATAGTAGTAACTAGTACAATGAGTCTGGGGTCGGGTGAATTCAATAATAGACGCCTGTTGGCATTCCAGCCTTCCTATCCGAAAGAGAATCCATTATTTCTTGGTCGTGAATATCTTAACTGGTTGTTCACTGTTCAAGAATTCTTGTTTAGACAATTCAGACCATCCATACATAGTCTTTTAATCTAAGATTGAAATTCTTCCATATTTTATTGCTAAAATATTTTTCCATGGAGCTAAGGTCCAAAATATGGAAGAAAGAAGTGTTTCCACGACTCTCCAGTCAATTCTGTTCTACTTAATCCCTCTTTCATGGCAACATCTCTTTCCGGCTAAGGAACGGGATATCTTTCTCCTGTTACGTGAATCAAGTTTTCATTTTATTCGGAAAATCCCCTTTCCAGCTAACGTTGTCAGTCCACTAACAGTGGTATACAGTAAGTCAGTATAAGTCAGTATAGGAAGGGCACGTGAAATAGACAACTACTTACTAGGCTAGGGTAGTAGTTTTTTCATCTTCGCTTTATTTTACTTTACCCTAGTGGAAATTCATTTTTAAAAGTTACTAGGTAATTGGTTACGAGTTTTATAAAAGTGACAAGCTTGGTGGAAATCTCTTATCTTAGGAGGAAAAACTAAGTATGCCTGAGTAGTCTTGATATTGGTTGGTTTGAATTTTCGTTAGTTTTATACTAACAAGAAAGCTTCGGCGACCGCTCGACCAAGCGCGTTAGCCCCAGTAATATAGGGAAGTCTTATGCGAAGAAAAGGCCTGCCCATCATCAAAGCAATCCCAAGTCCATGCAAGAAGGCCCTCCAGATATGTCCAAATTCAAAGCCCATCAAAGGCAAATGAAATCATGCAAAGGATCCGAGCCCATCCAAATGATGTTCAGAGGGCTAAACACAAGTAGCTCTGGCCCATGATCCAAAAGACCCGAAACTAGTTAATCATGCTATCCTTAATCATGAACCGGGTACTTGAAATGCTAAAGGTACTTCTTATGGTCCTGCTTCAACCACCCTTCCTTCTCTACCCTTTTCTTCAAAAACTTAAACTACTTAGACTGATGCTGGCAATCTCGAAGGGAGATATCTGGACCTTGAGCAACTTCTCTTGATCTTTATTATATTAGGATGCGAGGAAAGGGAAAGAAGGTGATAAGCAAGAAGATGAATGAAGAATGTTAAAGAATTCCCAATAAGTACTTCATTTAGCCTTTCTATAGTCTTTCTTCCCCTTTTCCCTCAAAGAGCGCTCTTTCATGCATGGGCATGGTTCTTACTTTCATTTCCCCCTCCTCATGTAGGAGCATATCTTGTTTTCAAAGATGATTTGTTGATGAGTCGGTTCGATCACCCCACATATCGATGGTTTTTTAATGCCTTAACCTAGGCCCATCTAGTTGATCGAGGGATAGACGAGTATAAAGAAGGGATGGAGATTCTTTTATTTGCTCTTGATTTGATGTATATGTTACTATGCCTTTGTATGAAGGAGGATTAGGGGTACGGCAGATAAGAAGAGCGACCCAAAAATGGAAAGAAGAGTATGAGGGGCAGTGACTCAGTGATAAAAAGAAGAACTCACATTCTCATCCTGACAAATGACCAACCTGTTAAGGCATCTTTCTCAATGACCATCCTCTCCCATTCTTGTTATTTTCTCTTTTTTTAGGGGCAAGTTCATTTTTATTTCCTCGATATGGCCAGTTGTGAAGCAACTTCACGATCCAATAAATTCCCTAAAATCGGGTGACACAAGGAAAACTAGAATATGCTGATTGATCTAGGTAGCGACATGCTCAAATCGAAAGGAACCACACGTATGCTAGAAAGACGTATAGGCAAGCCTTTCTTTATGATCATATGGATCACTTTTCGTGACTTTTCTTTCCATAGGGTTGGATTGCAGTCTAACCAGGTTTCTAACATTATGGGACCGAGGATCAGTCTTTTAATCCTCCTCGAGCCTACTCTCGTCTTTTGAATTAAGCTTTCGATTTAGTTGGAGCAGACACTGAAGGATCAACTGACACTAGATAGGAAAGTTTTTGATCGAAGCTCTCGAACCTATTCCGAAGTCACTTTAGGATTCGATTTTTGATCCGGTTGATGTTCGACATCCTGAATTGAGGTGGCTCTGAACTGAGGTTTGCCTACCTCTCTAGTTACAGAGAGAGGAGAGGGGCTTAGAAGCCTTAATTTAAGCTAGAAATATTGCTAGAGAACTAGCCATATCGATCTAGGTAAGCGGTGACAACGAAAAGGCTTTTAAGCCTGAGGGGATATGAGCGAGGTAGGATAAATGGTATTTGAACCAAGGCAGGATGAGGAGGCCCTATGTTGTCTTTCTTTTCATGGGTGGTGGGCAGAGAAAAAATCCATTCATTAAACCTTTTGGGACTTGAGACGAAGATTCGTTTAAAGACCTTTTCAAAAACAACTTTGTAGAGGGCGGGTATCACGCTAATAGAACCAGAATTTGCTATGTCAATAGTCAATAGGAGAGAGAAAGAAAGAGAACAGCAAGAGGAGGCCTTTTTCTTTATATCTATATATTTTGGAAATCAAATCATCATGAACTTTAGGCCCTTCTGAAAGCCATGAGGCGGGGTCACACGAGTAGCAAAAGACCGAGCTTGCTCATGTTCTCGTGCTTCACACAAACCCAGGCTAGGAAGATTGAAAGCCATATCATACCATTTAGAAAGTCCGATAAAAAAACAATAAAAAGGACTAGGAAAGCTTGAATGGATGGCTTCCAAGGCCAGGGCTCGATTTTGCACAATTCAGACCAGCTAGTATCTGTTTAGTTTACCTAATGCACTCACAAGCCTTCGCATCGCTGCCCTAGCTTCGTGTTAAAGGCACAAATTAAAAAACAACTTACTCTATTGACGTAATATTCATTCATAGTAGCCAGGCGGACCGTTCTGAAGACGGAGGACCCTAAGAAACCCAGAAAGAAAAGAACCAATAAAGGAACTACAACTAAGAAAGAATAAGAATAAGAAGAATTTCTTAAGTAAGGTAGTCGCTTCTTTTTTTTGGTATGCCGCTCCGCGAGCAAGGAGTGCCACGCATGAGCGGAGCAAAAATAAAGCAAGGGATTCTTCTCTTTTTTGGGGAGAAATCCTTTGATTGCGTATTGAATATAGATCCATGTATTTCTTGTTCCACTAGCTAAGACCAAATTCTCACATGTCCTTTTTGTTATTACAACCTTCTTTTTTGATGTCAAAGACCCGAAGCTACGCGCAAATTCTCATTCGATCTCGGTTGTTCTTAACAGCAATGGCTATTCATTCAAGTCTTCGAGTAGCACCACTAGATCTTCAACAAGGTGGAAATTCTCGTATTCTGTATGTACATGTTCCTGCGGCTCGTATGAGTATTCTTGTTTATATCGTTATGGCTATAAACACTTTTTTATTCCAATTAACAAAACATCCCTTTTTTCTTCGCTCTTCCGGAATGGGTACAGAAATAGGTGCTTTTTTTACGTTGTTTACTTTAGTTACTGGGGGGTTTCGGGGAAAACCTATATGGGGCACCTTTTGGGTATGAGATGCTCGTTTAACCTCTGTATTTATCTTGTTCCTTATTTACCTGGGTGCACTACGTTTTCAAAAGCTTTCTGTCAAACCGGCTCCTATTTCAATCTGTGCTGGACCGATCGATATACCAATAATCATATCTTCAGTCAACTGGTGGAATACATTGCATCAACTTGGGAGCATTAGCTGATCTGGTACATCAATACATGTTCCTATGCCCATTCCAATCTTGTCTAACTTTGCTAACTCCTCCTTCTCAACCCGTATCTTGTTCGTTCTGGAAACATGTCTTCCTATTCCATCTTTTCTCGAATCTCCTTTAACGAAAGAAATAGAAGCTCAAGAAGGAATACCAAAACCTATTTCACTCGCTGAGTATTTTTGCATTCATGGCTGAATGGTTAAAGCGCCTAACTCATAATTGGCGAATTCGTAGGTTCAATTCCTACTGGATGCACGCCAATGGGACCCTCCAGTAAGTCTATTGGAATTGGCTCTGTATCAATGGAATCTCATCATCCATACCTAACACATTGATGTGGTATATTCATATCATAATGAACAGTAAGAACTAGCATTCTTATTGAGACTTTAGCTCATAGGGAAGAAATATATTTATAGATGGAATCAAATATGCAGTATTTACAGACAAATATATTCGGTTATTGGGGAAAAATCAATACACTTCTAATGTCGAATCAGGATCAACTAGGACAGAAATAAAGCATTGGGTCGAACACTTCTTTGGTGTCAAGGTAATAGCTATGAATAGTCATCGACTTATGCGAAAGAGTAGAAGAATGGGACCTCTTAGGGGACATACAATGCAATATAGACGTATGATCATTACGCTTCAACCGGGGTATTCTATTCCACCCCTTTGAAAGAAAAAAACATAAATAAAAATACTTAATAGCATGGCAATACATTTATACAAAACTTCTACCCCGAGCACACGCAATGGAACCGTAAACAGTCAAGTGAAATCCAATCCATGAAATAATTTGATCTATGTACATCATCATTGTGGTAAAGGTCGTAATGCCAGAGGAATCATTATCACAAGGTATAGAGGGGGAGGTCATAAGCGTCTATACCGTAAAATCGATTTTGGACGGAAGAAAAAAGACATACATGGTAGAATCGTAACCATAGAATACGACCCTAATCGAAATGCATACATTTGTCTCATACACTATGAGGATGGTGGGAAGAGATATATTTTACTTCCCACTGGTGCTATAATTTGAGATACCATTGTTTATGGTATAGAAGTTCCAATAAAAATGGGAAATGCCCTACCTTTGAGTGCGGTTTGAACTATTGATTTACGTAATTGGAAATAACCAATTAGGTTTACGACGAAACCTAGAAATCGATCATTCATCCAATTTAAGTACCTCTGTAGGATAGACCTCAACAGAAAACTAATGAGTAACGGCAGCAAGTGATTGATTTCAGTAGTTCCTCATATAAAATTATTGACACTAGAGATATAGTAATCAGTGGGAATTCAAAAGATTCCTCGGGGGAAAAATAGAGATGTATCCTATGTTACCCATAATATATGGAAGTATCGACATAATTTCATAGAGTCGTTCGGTCTGAATCCTACATGAAGAACATAAGCCAGATGACGGAACCGGAGGACCCAGGATGTAGAAGATCATAACATGAGTGATTCGGCAGATTTGGATTGATATATATATCCACCCATGTGGTACTTCATTCTATGATATATATAAGATCCATATGTATAGATATCATCATCTACATCCAGAAAGCCATATGCTTTCGAAGAAGCTAATACAGTTTGGGAAGGGGTTTTGATTGATCAAAAGAAGAATCTACTTCAACCGATATGCCCTTAGGCATGACCATACATAAGATAGAAATCACACTTGGAAAGGGGGACAATTAGCTAGAGCAGCGGATGAGATAGGAGCATATTCGTTCAAAGAGCCTTTCTTTCGATTTTATGCGTGTCAACTATTGATTCTATGCCATCAAAGAATGCTAATAACAGAAATGCAAGTACATACAACTGCGATAATGTCGTATCGTTGATAAAGAACCTTGCCTTCCCCAGTTTTGTCCCCTGCTTAAAGTTCATTGGCGTATTCCCCATAACCTTTTATTCCCAATTCAATAGGCTTCCCTTATTTATTCAAAAAGATTCTTTCCCGCGACAATATTTGGACACTAAAGTTAGTTTCCATAGGGAAAAGCGTCGACCTCATTCATTCATTCTAACAACTCATTGCCCTATTTTCTCTAGATCTAGTCTATATAATGACCGAGACAAATACATAAGATCGTTCTAGCTTATATCCTTCTAAGGAAGTCTGAGCTCCTTCCCATGCTAAGAGCCTTTCTAAACTCTTGAACTTAAGAGAGGCTTCTTTTCAAGATGATGAGTCAAAATATCGTATAAAGAAAATGATAAAAGAAATCTCACACGGAGATCAGTGTACCCATATACTGCTTTACCGCTTGACTTGCCTATCAACTATTAACCCTTTGCGCGAGTCTCCGTGCTATTGAATCAGAAGCAAAGAAGAGAAATGAAAGGAGCTCTTAGAAAGGTAACTGAATACGTATCCGGTGTGGCACTTAACTTTCAGGAAGATAAGTGGGATATCACTAAATGGAGTATACATCTAGAAATAGAAATTCCGATTGAATGGACAGATGTCTTCAATAAGAAAGTAAGGCACTAGGCATAGGAGAAAGGACAACATGCCCCTAATCGCATTGAAGGCTAGACTGGACATTACATTCAATCACGGAATCCACTGTGATTGAATGACTCCATCCCTGCTTGCATATGGTTCACCGTTACGCTATAACAATCAGTTACTTGTGACTCCGTAATCTCAAATAGAAGAGCTTATGTCAATGTTTCCCACATGCTCCACATCTCATGACAATCGCAACCGCTCCAACTCATCTTTAAGTTCTATAGATACCCACTGCTGGTACGCTCCTTCAAACTTATCATACAGAGATGTTATTTCCTGTTCTCTCGGATGAGATTGGGGCGAACAACCATATTCTATTACAAGGTTTTAATACTAGTTATACGACAGTGCCTCTACCGATTAAAACTTTCCGAATGTGGCATCATCTGCGGCACCACAAACAGCAGTTAACCATGCAAATCAAATGACGAGGAGCAACAAGAAGAAGGAAATAAAGACCCAGAGGGCCTAGAGCAAGGTCAATAAGTTAGCTCATTAGACGGATGGCTACCCAGGGAGTTGGTAGCAGATCTGTACTTAGCTCTTACTAAGTAGCCTCTAACCTAAATGATTTCAATTGCCTGGGTAAGTTCCATAAGGATAGTGGGGGCTAAATCAACTGGGTCACCGGTAAAGAACCTCTACTTAAGAAAAAATCATAAGAGAAGAAAGCTGCTAGCAGAGGGTGGAGAAGTGCCACACCTTCGTGGATTGATCGAGTGTAGCGTACTGATTCTTATCGAGATTGGGTTGGTGTTCAGTGTGGGCAGTCTCCTCTATCAAAATAGTAAGAGAAAAAAAAGGACTTATCCCAGATCTTTACCTTTCACATTCGAATTTCTCCTAATTTGAATTCCTCTCCTATGTTCTCAAAAACGCTTCCCTTTTTACTTGAATTTTCAGCGATCATTTTTTCAACTATTTTAGTGATTATGATAGAGATAAATATCTTTAGATGGTGTTTTCTATTGTATAATTATTTATTATTCGAGTTGGAGTTAGAAATACATCTGGATTTTGTGTGCTTACTTATCTTGCTTTGGTTTTCGTATAATGGATCTTGGGTCGCACTTTATGGCATTTCTACTATAAAAACAATCTAGAAATTTGTCGTGTACCTAATATGGAAAGCGTTTGGACTCTGTCTCTTTTTCTTTCCTTCTCTTTTTTCTTTGATGAATTGTTGTTAGAAACGGTAGACTGCACAGGAAAGGATTCGGGTGGGGGAGCGCCTACCTCTTCTCCCAAGCTTAATGAATGGAAAATGGTGCTAGATCTACCAGATAATCAAGTTGTACCAGAATGTCTACGCTCCCATATTAAAGAAGAGTTAAGATACCTCTTTAATATCGGGCGAAAGATGACACTTTCCGATGCTATGTTTGACAACTTTATTTCCCCCTTGGCCTTAGATGAGGCAAAAGTGGGTTTTGCTAAAGCTCACCTTGAAAGAATAAATGAGCTTCAATTATTTCATTACAATAGAGTTGATCACATTCCCTTTAAATTCTCCTCGAGAGAGGATAAAGAAAGACTCTTTTCTATTGCCTGGGAATACGCGGACAAATTACCCGACGAATAATAGGTACCCACACCCCAGGCAGAGTTAATGAGCCGTGTAATAAGCGACCATTTCACGCGGTTTGGGGACACTTGAGTCAGCCACCAGCGCCCGACTACGTCTTGACCCCCATCCAGTTTTTAGGCCAATTCTCCCTTCGTACTACCAAAAAAATGAGATTCTTACCGAATCTGAGTTTGCTGCTCCAACCATTACAAAACTAATACCTATTCCGTTTAGTACTTCAGTTGCTTATGTTGCGTATAATGTTAATCCCGTAGCGGATCAATTCCAGCGAGCCTTTGAAACTAGTACTATTAGTAAACGACTCTATAGCTTCTTCAATAAACACTTGTTTTTCAATCATGTTTTGAATGACTTTCTTGTCAGATTGTTCCTGCGTTTTGTATATGAAGTCTCATTCGAAGCTCTAGACAAAGATGCTATTGAGATATTGGGCCCTTATGGTATCTCATACACATTCCGACGACTGGCCGAGCGAATAAGTCAACTTCAAAGTGAATTTGTTGTGTGAAGAGTGCTTTATGACCTGTGGCCGCCTGCCTGATGGGGGGCGGCTCCTCCTTTGTGGGTAAATGGGAAACCTGACTCTACGAACTTGAGGAAAGGCTGCACAGCAGGAGTAGGGCCATTAAGACCAGAGCTTTTTGTAGTGCTAGCCGGAATGCAAGTGAATGAATCGCATCCCCTAGCGAGTGAAGTGCTTACGCCCATTTAGAGATAGGGGCAAGCAAAAGAGCTCGTTCTTCCATTTTGAGATCTTTAGATTCGTAAGATCATAATAGAGTCCCTTTACTTTCTATTATATTAGTCAAGTGCTAGCGCCCTACAACTAGTATAGTATAGCAGATCAGCCAGCTTCAAAGCTTACGTAATAAAAAAAGTATTATTAAAAAAGAGAAAGGTTAAGGGGCTGAGAAGCTATTGCTTGCTGCTTGCTACTTGTTGTCTACTTCGCGAGCCTTTACTGCCCCGTTCTGTAACTTCCCTTCTTTCGTCCATCCATAAGGCTGTAAAAAGAGAGAAAGGGGCGGCTATCTAGCGGGAGTCCTTTCGGTTGTATGCACAAGGTCCCTATGGACAAGGGGACAAGTGAATAATCACTTTTTGGCGCAGGCAGCCCTCTAACATCTATCCCATTGCATTCCATCATCTCATATTTTACTGTGCCATATCAGACTAGATAGATCTATTGAGTGAGAGAAAGGGAGAAAACTCTAATTAGATATTCTTTTTATATTGATATGGATCCCCATTCATTCCTAGATTCCCGTCACTATGGACTGATTGTCCCTACCTAACTACATGGTAGTGGTCTGGGGAGCGCAATTGCTAGAGCACGGGAGAATTAAGAGTAATGATTTAAGCAAGAGCAGCCAGACGGACTACTATAGTGAGTCTAGTGACTACTAGAGTAGAGTTAAGTCAAAAGGTATGGTATAGCAGCCTTTTCGAGCGAGCCTCTGTGATCTCCTGTAAACCCCCATGATAGTGTAAAGGGAGGATATTAGAGGAAGCAGTGAGTGGAGATTCCCCAGCAGGGAGTCGGATGAGGGGAGACCCTCACATCCGGTTCGGAGTGCAGGGATATCCCGACCCTACTATCATTATGCCTTTGCAATGTTACTTGGTTCAACTCTATTTGTGACCTTTTCTCGTATGTGGGACTCTCTATCTTCTAGGGTAGATAATCGATCGCCTTTCATTTGGATAGTGAGTAGTTTTTATAATAATAAGTAAAGTCAATAATAATAGAACTGGAGGAGTGAAAGCCACTTGACTCTAAGGAAAGGAGAGAAAAGCCAGAATGGCTTGGTAAGCAAACAATCTGTTATGTGGGCGCGAACTCCAAGTTCCTTCTCTTCTTTCTTTTTTCAAGTCACGATCAGAATGATGACATTCGTTTTTACTTTAGAAAGGAGAAGGGAATAGGCCAATTTGCACCACCATCCTTCCCCAAAGATTCGGTTGGTGTGCATAGACTTCTACTTTCCTTAGGCAACTTTCTTGCCTTACGAAAGAAGTTCATTTCCTTTTCCCGGGAATTTTTGAAAAAAGTCGCTTCCTCCTTGAAGGTGTAAGGAAGAGCCTATTCATGTGTAGTTGATTCTCGAACGAAGCGGAGAATGACAGCGGCTCTCTCTTCCCAGTAGCAGGTGAGGCAAAAAAGACCGCTAACTCCCTTTGCATTTCCTTCTTTGAGTTGGACTATCAGAAAGAAAAAATGAGTGAATGCGCTAGATGTCTATCGTTTTTTCAAATTACTGGTACTGGCTTAGAGTGAGAACCAGTCCATAGCTTTACTTACTAGTTATATGTCGATTGCCTTCTCTCCCATTACTTTAAAGTTCAATCAGAAGCCTAGAAGGTAGACTGTACCTACCAATCCAATAAGCAGATAGAGTAGAAGAGAAGGCCAGGAACAAGGTTGACTGAGATAGCCAATTGCAAGAGAAGAGAGAAAGCAAGCTGGAAACTTCTAACTTCATTACCGGACAAAATGCCTTCCTATGATTCCAGGAATGAGAGTGAGCTTGCTTCTTCAATGCCGTAGTCTTAGTCTAAGAATGCGCTAGTAAACTGTAGCGAAATCACTGGAAATGAGAGAGATGTGAGTGTCAATCATTCTGTCAGCATGCTCAAAGAGTGCTTTCCAGAAGATGGAGAAGGAGAGAATGCACTTACAACCTCTCTCTCATATTCACCTGCCATGTCATGACATAGATAGTAGACAGTCAGCTCTCTTACAGCCAGTTACTGCGATTGATTGGGGAGAGAGTGCTAGTCTAACTGCCGGTCCGGGTATGCTAATAGATAGAGGATCTTCCGGTCCTAGAATAAGAAAGTAGCTTGTCTGCCGTACTGGCTGCTTCATTGAATGTGTCGATGCATTCTATATAAGGAGTTGATTTGCATCCTCGTCTGGCAGTTAGCTAAGCGAGAAGCTGTGATCGAGGAAGCCCCGCCCAGTAGTGCCTCTACTCTACTAGTCCTAGTACTAGATACTAGATAGACAGGCCGATCACTGGTGGCATAAGATCCTTCTCTTCTTGTCTAACTCAAGCAAGATAGTAGCAATCACTCGAAATAGTCATATGCGGAACACATGCAAGTCCAGATTGAAAGATAAGGAAGGAAAGTCAAAGCGGAAAGAAAGCCTTAGCCAGAGCAGCAGCTAGAGAAGCAAGGAAAAAAGTGGTCTCAGGCATTACAACAACATGAACGTAAATCTTATATATGTCACAGGTTTGATGATCGCTAACGCACACAAAACCAATCTTATAATTTTTTTGCAGGCATAAGGAAAGAGAAAATGAGCGAAACGAAGTGGAGCGAGAGGGAGGGAGGATCTACTTGGAATTGGCTGTCAGTGAATCTCAAGTATGACATAGATAGAGGAAAGAAAATGTCTTACATGCCGAAAGTACATCCGAGACCTTCCTTCCAAACAACTATGACATAGATAGACATATGCTAGTGTACTTCAGGAAACTAGCAAGCCTTGCTATTCGGATGAAAGGAATATCATCCTAATGAAAGCATGATTCTTCCCTTATCAATGTTTGAGATGCCTGGTTGTTCCAATTTCCCTAGTTGACAATATGATTTTATTGCCTTGCTTCAGCTCGGATCTTATGTTCTTTAGATGCCCAGCTTATCTGCCAGTTGTCTAGTTTTAAAAGGAAGAGGTTAGTTCACAACACTGAAAGCTGAAGACGAAGCGAGGAAGGCAGTTATAGAGCAGCAGATAAGGAAGAGATTTAGGCAACTTAATTAACCTACCGGACTCTAAAGAAAGGGTACCACTTATTTGGAAACTAGAAAGTTTTCAGTTTCCAAGCGAAACTCGATGCTACTTTAACACAAGGGCCGGTGTCCACCATTGAAAGTGGCATCTCTGTTTGCCCACATTTGAGAAAGTGCTCTGCTAGTGAAATCTGTCCATTGGCACCTATAATTGCTTCAACCAAGGCCCAACACTCTTCTTGAATTTTTGGATGCACTATCACTTTAAGTAGCTGAAACCTTTGGAAAAGCTTTTTATTGTGAAATGAATGGCATTCTAGAAGCTCTCAATCAAACGAGGGCTTCATATACTGTACTAAACAGAATCAGTGCACATAGAGCATGTCACCCTCGTGACGTTCCCCTAGCGGGGGAACTATCAATACCGATTGTTGCTCCTTATGCCTTGTTCCTCTCAACTCACCCATCAGAGCTACCCTTGCCAGAAAGTGGAAGAGGTAGCTTACTAACCTACCGAAGTAAGTAGTCTGGTCTGAAAGAAAGACAATCCTTAAGGTAACTAAAGCTAGGAAGGTAGGTTAAAGTTACTAGTATTTCTTATTCGAAAGCAAGCAAGATAACAAGGGAGGTTTTTGGCAACTCACTGGTTTCGAGATAGTTTCCTTGCGGGTGTGTCCACTTGTTTTCCTATTCAAGTTCTAGTTCCAATTTCAGAAAGTTCAGATTCTTATTTCCACTACTTAGCATACACTGGTTAAAAGGTTAAATAGTTCATTTTACTTAACTTCAGATCGGTTAGATTCTTTACGCAAAGAAGCCAAGTGAAAAGTGCACACGAAGATTATAAATAATATGTTAAAATTGACTCATCGATAAGATTTTTATTAGAGTGATTTTATTATGGGATACAATCAGAGGGCTTTATAAAATTCAAAACTTGTTAAGTAAAGGAATATCGATGGCCTTTGTTGAACAGAGAGCGAACGGACGGCAAGTGACTTTGATCTCATGCTGGCCTTTACTTCGGCTACTAATAAAGGGGTTGGGGTTTGGAAAATCAAAACTGGGGCTTCGTTTAGCCGCCTATGTAGTAAGAAAAACTGTGAGTTTGACGTTGAATAGCCATAGTGAGTTCATCACCAGTGGCATAAGCAGAGGAGGCATATGCGGTGGGGAGAAAAGCAATTTACCTCACTTCTTACAATTCCAGTTGAAACCGCAACAAAGCCAGTGTTTCTTTCATGGGATCAACTGCTCGTTTTCGATATAAAACTGGATAATCAAAAAAACAGCATCTCTTTTTTTTGGAATCGAGTTAAATGATATGCTGAAACGGGTGCTAACTTGAAAACTGCCTCAAAACGAAGCAATGCTATCGGTTGAGGCCTCACCGGGCTTTTATAAATTAGTCTCTCAACAATCAGTATTTCTTATGAATACTAGGGCACTGAGGGAGAACTTATCGACGACAAAAAAGACGAGGTTTCTGTTGGATGCCCTGACGCCCCGAGTGAAATGGAATTGAAAATACTTTTTTAATATTTATAAACAAGGTGGCATCTCGAAAGTGCTGCTAGTTGGTTTAATCATGGAACGTCCAAAAGGCCTGGTCAAATGCGAACATTATTATTATAATAATATGCCCTAGAACATGTTATTGAATTGAGTGAGAGGTCCCTTTCTTTCCTACTACTGAACCAGGAAATTGCGTAGATTACTTTGCTTGGGATTCCCTAATTAACCAAATCAATCCCTGTAATTTCACATGGAAAATGGTCTGTTTTGAGCGTTTGAAGTGGACGAACAATCAGCGTACGTTATCGAGTTTCATGCCATCATGTCTTTCTGCCCAGTAGCGCTGGAAACCACTTTCATGCATCTTGGTTGTTGGTGGAGAAGAAAACCCGCCTGAAAATAAAGATTCTATTTTCAATAGATTTAAAGTCTTGAAGGAGCGTAGCCTTATTCAAAAGCAATTGATATGCAGACTTTTCTCTCTTCGATTATCTCCTACAATAAGATAAGAGGTAAGAAGCAATGAAGACTGTTTATTAATAGCCCTCGGCTCACTTTGGTTGCCAAGACATTCTCCTTAGGCTCATGTCTTAAAAACACAATACGAGGGTTTAGCTCGTTATAGGACTTGACCAAACATCTCACGACACGAGCTGACGACAGCCATGCAGTACCAGTATGAAAGTCAGTACGATCCCGTTAAGGACATGTTTTCTTGTTCATATGTTAAGGGCTGGTAAGCTTTTGCGTGTTGTATCGAACTAAACCACATGCTCCACCGCTTGTGCATGCCCCAGTCAATTCCTTTGAGTTTCGGTCTTGCGACCGTACTCCCTAGGAGGAGTGTTTCACATGTTAGCTGGGCCCCTAATCCGCGTAGACCAAGGGCGAACACTCATTGTTTACCGCATGGACTACTAGGGTATCTAATCTTGTTCGCTCCCCATGCTTTCGCACCTTAGCATCGGTAGTGACCCAAAGAGCTGCCTTCGCTTTTGGCGTGCCTTCGTAGATCTCCGGATTTCACCCCTACACACGATATTCCACTCTCCTCTATCTCACTCAAGTGAATTGGTTTCGAGAGCATTCCGCCAGTGTAGCTTTGAAAGAAGCAAGGAGCCATTAGGGGAAACCTAGATTCAAGGTCAAAAGAATCGAAAATAGACTCTAAAACGGAACCTTTTCTCTATCGGCCTCTTGGCTTCTTTCTATACAATCAGTCCAGGCCAGTAGATGCTCCTGGCTTTCGGAGAGCTAGAGCACCAACAGATAGAGCGAAGAGTACATAAGGAGAAGAGCCAAGGCTTGTCGTATATAATAGTTGTATACGATAAGTTTGACTCTTATATCTTATTCGCGAGAATTTCTTCTCTCCGGTCTTGTCTCCTCACTAAATGGCTGCACACACCTATCTTACAGATAGAGTCAAGCACGAGACGCGTATTTACTTGTTCTTTTTAGCATCTACTAGCTAAAGGGTATCTGTGGTTGAATTCGTTGTTTTGCTGGTCGGCTGAGGAAAAGGCAAAAGGTATTTGGAGGAATAGACAAGGCATGATTTTCATCTTGAGACAACAAAAGGATAGACCTCTCGTTATCTCGATCTCGGTTTAGCATCATATATCGCTCTGGAGAGCATTTTGCTTGGTTGTAGTGCGGATGTTGAAGCAACTCCTCTATGTTGTGGGTATGGAGGGGGGGGATATCGCCGTCTGATAGAGGCAGAAAGGGGGCCACCGGAGCTATCTGCGTCGAGTGTTTTGATTGAAAGAGGAAGGGAGACAACTCAAATGCCAGCACCAAAATAGAAAGAGTCGTGCTTCAAAGTTGAATTCTTCTAAGATCCATTGCTCGATTTTGCTGCATGCTATGCTCCCAAAATGCAGAGAGACTTGCAAAGGCAGATCCGGTTTGGTTGGTTCGGAAAGTCATGGGAGAGGCAATATTGATGATATTTATTATAGAATCTTATGAATCAAGCACGTCACACTTTCTATATCTCTTCCATCTACAAGGTAAACATCGTAGCTTAGAGAACAGCGTGTTCGCCACCACACTAGCTGGCTGGTGCATTGGCCTTACCATAAGAAGTACGAGAGCGATATATCTTGTAACATGCTCCGCATGCTATTTTTTTTGAAAGTTCGTATAAATTCAAAAGAATCATTCTTTATGAATCAAGTACCATTCAAACAAAGGGTGCATTGCCTCTTTGAGTGAAGAAGAGAGGGGCTTTGTATAGACACTCTTGAGCTATGTTCGTCGCCCTAGGCTTGCCAATGTTTCATTTCATTTTATTGATCGGTTCTAGCTCCAAAGAACATATACATGGAGCTATGTCGACTTACGTACGTCTTGTTGACTAAACGATCAGGTATACCACGCCACGTATCATCCCCTCTTTCCATAGAGGAGAGATAAAGAAAAATCGAAGATATAGTGATTGTCCCATAAGACCTTGTTCCTTTCTACTTGACTAAGTAGTATTCCACTCGTACAGTGGGTGTATGAGCTACCCATGGTGCGGTCAGCTATGATATACTCAATTTCTTCTTTAGTAGGTTTATCTACAACATCTGATGGTGCCCTCGTGGGCAGGTTCCTCTCTGGGGCGGTCTGGTCTACTCGAAGTCAACTGACTCACATGGAATACGGGGTTCATTTTCACCGAGCTGGTCGCTTGAGTCTATAGGCTACCTTTCCTATCCGCTTTTCTACAAGGTCTAATTTCAGACCGGGCCAACCCTTTAGGTTGTTTAAGTAGGTTTGGTCTAAGGTTGTTGCGCTCCGGCCACCTCTTGGCAAAGTAGGATGATGGGCAAGCCCTCTCCTATCGCAATGGTATGGGGCGTCAAAGGCTGTTACCCCATGGCCAAATTGAAAGGGCTGAAGTTCGAAGCAGAGCTTTTTGGTTTGTAAGTTCTAGCAGGACTGAGCAACATTCAACAGCGTAAGTCCTTCTGGTTTACACTAAAGTTGCTTAAGTAGCCCTCGAGGAGTCCGTTTATTCTCTCCATCTGAGCATTCAAAGATATACCGACCGTAGGCATATGACCATCAAATGCTTATGGTCCTCTTCTAACATTACTGACATTTTGGGTTTTCATAAATTTCACATAAGATAAAAGCTCTTTTCATCATAAGAAACAACCTGATTTCCGACCTCTTGTATTGCATTACTATAACGAAAAGAAAAAAGAATTGAAAAAAAGAGAGATTCCTCTTGTGGCTCGGGATGAGCCTTTATCGGTGGAGGAAAGGAATAGCGATGATTCCTATAGAGCATCCAGGAAAAAGCAGATTCAATCAGACGATGAATTCTTACGTGGTCCAAGGAAGTCAAAGGTCCGCTCCCACGAATTAACTCTATATTAAATCTCTTAATAACATAATAGCTTATATAGTCATGATTCAATTCAGGTCCATTATGATTGATTTCTTATTTTTCGGATCTGATTGTAACAATGGAGAAGTAGGAAGACTTTGGCGATTCATAATACAAGGGGGTATCTGGAATATCTATGTCCCAGGACATAAAATATGAATAATGAAAGATGAGGAAGAGTATAATCTGTAGTGAGATAGCTATTCTCCTAATCGACTACTTATTATGATAATGAACATTCCACTTAAAAACTAAAAAATGACTCTCCAGGCGGTTACCTTTTTTTTCATATTCATATTTATATCCTCTACAACAATTGTTGGGACAGACTTTCGTGGAAAATGAAAAAGACATTTATCGGATTGGAAGCGATGACTTAAGCATCTTTCTTCTTCTTTTCTTATAGGGCGTTTAAATAGTGTGACTCTTTAGTTTAATTAATTTCAAATTAGTTAAATTAAAAGGCCCCATTTGATATAATTCATGAATTAGCCCACTATGAGTCTACTACATTTTTTATAATAAATATATATAATTAGATAATAATAATAATTAAGGATATCATTCGTGTCTCTGTTACAACACAGCGAATCTAAATTGATTTTAGGTTGTACACCTAATTTTCCAGGGATGGTAGTTCAATCGGTCAGAGCACCGCCCTGCCAATGCAGAAGCTGCAGGTTCGAGCCCCGTCAGTCCCGACGGATTCAATAAATATATCAATTCATCTCTCCATTTTCTGTGAAAAAGGGGACAGGGACCATAATTTCATTCCCAACGGGGGATCTTTTTTTTCTTTATTTTTCGCATTTCTCATCAAACAAATAGGGGATTTTTTCATTACTTCAACTAGTACCGATTGATGGGAGAGAGACATATGTGGATTAGTACAATTAATTATTTATTGGTATATTCAGGATTCCAAGAGAGACTAGGTCTGGTTTTTCAACCCGATCCATGTATGTAATAGAATAGAGTACCTTGTTTCTTTTTATTGGGATCACATACACAAATGAAATTCCTTTCTTGTACAATACAAAATGAATTTCACTCAATTACATTACCCTTAGAGAATACTTTTCCAGATTCAACTTTTTCCTTTTCTGGCAGAGATTTTGTGTAACCTCAATTACTCCAATTTTAAATTTGAAAAAAGAAAGATATATCTCATTCAAATTTCTCACTGAGCTTTTGATATATGTGTCCCAGTACTAATCCAAGGAAGGAGGATATTTAAAAAAATCAAACAAGGATTCCCACCATTTCACTCAAGGCAAGGGAATGGTAAATTTTCTATTTTTCTAGTTAGAATGGTTTGGTCGTACCTATCCAATCAATTATTGTTTATGACTGACTCGCTATTCACTCGGTTTTTGGGTCATAATCATTATGTAGGAGAGATGGCCGAGTGGTTTAAGGCGTAGCATTGGAATTGCTATGTAGGTTTTTGTTTACTGAGGGTTCGAATCCCTCTCTTTCCGCACTTTCACCTAATTCACTAATGTGAATGACCGAAATGTATCAAATAGCAATGGAAAAAATGATTCAAATAGTTAGACCTTTCTTTGATATATATTCTGTATTCCTAATTGTTGTATTTTGGAAAATACTGGAAAGAGTGGACAAGTAATTAAAAGATCCTTGCCGATGTATTTTGGCATCCCACAGCTTCTAAGGATCGCTTAGTCGCATTCATCTTCAGCGCAAGAGTGCTCGATCAGTGAGCTATTATGCACGGGTGGCTGCTTCTAGGCAAACATCCTGGCTGTCTCTGCACCCCTACCTCCTTTATCATTGAGCAGTCATTAAAGGTTCACTTTTGTTGGTGATTCCCCCTACATGTATATTAGAACGAGAGCGGGCGCTAGCTTCCTAAATAAGATTTTCTATGAGGTAGAGGCCCGACCGCGCGACGTAAGAGGAAATAGGTATAGGCTGGATCAATAAAAGAAAGATAAGGAAAGTGTACAAGATTCCAATCGGACTACCTCTAAAGGAAGGTGGTGGCGAGGAAGGGTATTTCGAATCTCGATCAAATAGCGTAGCACGGGACCGCGCCAACAATAGCGAGTTAGGTTTGGGCTTTCTTTCACTACCTGAATCACCATTTGGCAGGGCTACTAGGACTTTAGTCCCTCTCTTGGGCGGGGCATCAAGTACATCTATCTTTATCGATTAACCAATTTCTAAACGCTGGAGTAGATCCTAAAGAGATACCACTTCCTGATGAATTTATCTTGAATCGAGATCTTTTGGCTCAACTTTATCCCAGTTTGCCGAATGAGCAACCCCATTTTTCACCTTGAATTGGTCAAAATATGCGGAGTTTCTTACTTTTTGTTGAGGATTAGATCCTGTAACTGGCGGTCTGTGGCTGACTGATATAGCCCATCGCCATTTAGCTATTGCATTTATTTTTCACCTTGCATTTATTATTGGGCACAGTATGAAAGATCTCTGAAATCCTTGATAGTCTGGAAAGGGAACGCGAATCTAGCCACCACTTTCTTTATTTAAAGAAAAAGAAAGAGGATGCGGGTCAAATCCGCATCTTTGCGCCCTTTACTTACTTTAAGGGATGGTGCGTCCGATACGTGATTGGTTAATGATGATTCTCAACAGCATTTGTAAGATCTTGAGGCTTACTAGACGGAATTTGATCAAAAATGAAAACTTTGGATATTTTTTTAGAAGGAGATGAACTAGCTATAGATTTGTATGTAAGTGCACGATATGAATTAAGAGAAAGCTGGCATCCAATCAAGAAAGAATCACTTTGGACAATTATACTAAGCTTCCCCCTTCTCTCTCTTCTTTAGCTAATGATGAAGCAAATCCCTAAAGTCAAAGTAGTCCATGAAAGCATCTATTTTTTCCGTTCAAGAAATTGCTTATGTAAATATGGGTTGAGTCTCTTATAAGATCTTCCTTTCTTCTCTTTTCTTCTATTAGTTAGCTTGGATTGAGAATGATCCGCCCAATAGCGCTTAGCCATGTGTGTGTATACCGAAATGGTCTCATGAAGCTGGTCAACGGTAGCCTAAGAGCAAGTCAAAACTACAAGAAGGGCACAAGAAGTTTTGTGAAGGTGGAGAGAGATTTTAAAATCAGACTTCAAATTGGTGTGCCGCGTGTTAAGAAGACAGATACCGCCCCAGTCTTCGCCCTAATTCCCATCTAAGGTTGAATAATATTAGATTAGTCTCGCTAAATCCGTTCTCGAATGATTCGTCGATAGAATTAGGCCTAGGTCTATGAAAATTTCTTGTGATTCCCATTCTTTCTTCGATGAAGGCATACACGCATCGGTAGGGCACCCAAATAAGAGCTAGAAAAAGGAAAGTGGTACCTTAACTTAATAGCTCCATTTCTTGTTCCTGAGGGAAATGTTCGCTCAGCCCTTGATACATTGCTATTTCTTAATCCTTGCAGTAGGGGATAATGAGTCGGTTGGTTGTTAGAGTATAGCCTCTCTCGGGATCAACGATAAGATTACACCAGCCCGTGTGGTAGTGGGAGAACTAAGGATTTCGTGCTTGCAAAGAAGCATGCAAGTGGATGAACGCATCACCAGCCAAACCAATCACTTGGAACATAGGGGTATTCAATCCCCGAGCTTCTGGGCCTTGAGAACCGACTTCGGATTTGCTCCTTAGATAGTGAGTAGCAAAGAGGGCTAGGGTTTAAAGTTTAGGCTTTTCACTTCCACGTCCCAGCTCTTCAAAGCTACCGCGTATCATTTGAAATTTCCCTCCTCAGCCGGAGGCAGAACCGGCTCCCCCTGAACCATCCTCAGAAGAGTAAGAAAGGAGAAGGGAACGGGAGTTTATCACCTCCAAAGAGTATAAAGAAGTGGAGTGTCACCCCAATAAACTAGACACATGCATCAAGGCGTTCTGCCAACGAGCAAAGGCGATCGCTCAATAAACGGGATTCAGCCCCGGCAAATGCGATGCAGTGAAAGACGTTGCAAACTATGTGGCCGGTTACGTAAAATATATGCCGATAGATAGCCAACTCTGCTTTCTAATGAGGTTAAGGCATGACCTAGACAACAAAAACAGCGACACCTAGGTTCTCATCAAACGAGAAGTTCGAAGATGGAGACCAGGTTCTGCACGAAATCATAAAGGTTTGAGGACCCATTGGTCAAAGGAAAGGGAAGGTCCTACTTTCGGGACCAAGCTGTATGACGCGAGAGTGTCACGTATGATTCCTTTGAGAAGGGTGTGATACCACCACCTATCAGGCCCGACGAGCGGTCCATGGAGCTGCATCCCTACTGACTTGGTCTATGCACATCGCTCTCTCCAGGAGGTTGACCGCCTATCCTAGATCTTCCCATTTCCAAGAAGATCCCGGGCTCGATCTGGTTTAGTATCAAGGTAATTCTTTTTCTGTTCCTATATATATGGGTCCGTGCAGCATTTCCACGATATCGTTATGATCAATTAATGGGACTTGGGTAGAAAGTGTTATTGCCTCTATCACTAGCTCACGTAGTCCCCGTTTCTTGTGTTTTAGTCACCTTTCAATGGCTCCCTTAATTATGTGTGAGGAATTGCCCTATTGAGTAATGGGAGGCGGGCTAGGCCCCGAAAATGCCCCGCCCGTAAGTTCCTTTATCGTTGGGGAAAAAAGATCTCTTTTTTTTAGATTCGAAATTCTACATTTTTTTCTCCCGATTTCCCACTCTTTCAGAGAGGCAAAACCTCACCACACTACACTACACTTCGACACAAGAGAAAAGGACCGGGCGCTATGTATCTTCGAGATAGGAGTTGGTGGTCGTTTTTAAGAGAACTTCAATCTAATACTCATTATGGATCAACTCATGTTTCGACTCTATTTTCATTACGAAAATATCTCACGTCAGGATCTGTTGTTCAAACTGAATCACTCCAACATTACGGAAGTTCTCGGATCGTGTAAAATAATAGTAGTACCAAAGAGAGCACCTTCTATCAAAAATGGAAAAGTGGCTATGGATATTACGTGCGGTAAAAAATTAATACAGACACAAAGGGCTTCAACAGGAATTCGTTTTGATCCAATCCATTCATGGGGTCAAATAAAGACAAAAAAGGATATGTCAGTGACCTAGCATGACAAAGTACTCTCCAAGGGCATGTAATGTCTATTTTATTGGTAAGAATATCCACAGTAATGTCTCTGTTAGATTCTCCAATCGAAATAAGGGAACGGTCAATTCAATTCTCGATAGAAACAGAATTTTACGAATTCTCCCCCGAACTGGAAGATCATTTCGAGATCTTCGAACATATTTGAGGATTCAATGTTACTATTGTAACTTCGGCCAACACACAAGATGAGACTTTACCACCGTGGAGAGGCTTTTTGCAAAAAGATGATGGGGAAACTCAATAATATGTCGGGGAAGCAAAATATACGAGATCACAAACGTAGATTGCTCGTGGCTAAATATGAATTGAGACGAAAGCTTTATAAAGCCCTTTGTAAAGATCCCAATATTCCTAGTTATATGTGGGACAAACATCGTTATAAGTTTTCCAAATTGCCAAGAAAGAGTTCCTTTGCACGAGGAAGAAACCGATGTATTTACACGGGTTGCCCTCGTTCTGTATATGATAAAAAATTCTTGTATCCTTTTTCATGGATTAGCATCTTGAGGTCCTTTGATGGGCAAAAAGAAATCTTCTTGGTAGCAACCACCAAACCAATAGAACAAGGATTAGCTTCGTAGCAGGTCTACAAGTAAGGTAAGTAGGTCAATTACCAGCCGGCTCCGGACCCAAAAGACCTAACGGACTAATCCCTTATCTAGTATCCTAGATGCTAACGGGGCGGGAATCGAAGTAGGGGACCCCTCTACCACCTGTGTCTATGTCCTGTCAAAAATTGCTCCCCAGACATAGACTACGTACAGGGTAGTACTCTTGGAAAGATATAATATCACCGCGTGAACATAACATTACATTAACTTACGAATGTAACTCCCAAAGGATCGAACACTATTCTAAATATAGTAAGGCGGAGATCAGTTGTTCATTGGAGCGCCGGAGTACGGAGATTGTTCCTATCATTGAAGTCAGGGTGTGGGACTGAGCTTTCCGAAAAAGAGAAGAAAAGTGCTTAATTTCGTTGGAAAAACAAACGCAAATATCATATTGACTTTCTCTCGCCCTACTTCTAAAGATAGATAGAAAAGGTTGGAGAGATTGACTTTCTGAAATTCTCTTCTTTCTAAAGCTGCGCAAGGCGCCCCCCCCCCCAGAACAAAGCCCCACTCCTCTTTTCCTCCCTTTAATGAAGGACCCTCGCCTCGCTTCCTATTCATTTGTGGGTTTGGACTCGAGGGCCTTTCTTTTCAAGAAGTGATTTCGAGAATCAACCAACTGAAAAATCTATAGACCAGGTGACTCACAGCCTCCCTCTCGCCCAAATAAATGAAATGGGATAAATCAAATCAATAAGCTTTTTGATTGATTCAGGGCGCAGCGAAGCCAAATCAAATCAATGCAAGGGGGCTTACTTTTCATGAGGATGATTCATCCTATTCAAATTTAGCTATGCTAATGGAAGAGGAAAAGCTTTCAAATGAGATGGACCCCCGTGAGATGAGCGAGAACTCTCAATTGCTTAGGGATCGCACTCTATCCCGTGTGGTGGACGAAATCTTCTCTCCTTTTAGAATTCTTTCACCCACACACCATTTTTTCCCTCTTTCACCGAGGAGGAAAGAATAATCTTCCAAGCGGACAGAGACCTAAATTTCCATTAGATTCATTCCTAAGCTTGCTTTGTTCAATCCGAGAGTGTTGAAGAGAAGCGAATGTTGTAAAAATCTCTCTTATTTGGTCACCGAGAAGTCAGGCGACTCTTCAGTAACCCAGGGTGATCTGACACGTTTGACGCTTTTTTCGCTGTATACCCCCTCCATCCTTCGGAAGTGGAAGAAAGGGTACTCTAATTTGAATACATATTAGGGCCCCATAACGCTAAAAAAGTGGGGGAACTAGAGTTGTCACGATTGAAATGATAAATAAATAAATGACTATAAGGAACCAACGACTCTCTCTTCTTAAACAACCTATATCCACCACACTTAATCAGCATTTGATAGATTATCTTACCTCGAGCAATCTTAGTTATTGGTGGGGGTTCGGTTAATTAGCTTGTATTTGTTTGGTCATTCAGATAGTGACTGGCATTTATTTAGCTACGCATTACACACCTCATGTGGATCTATCATTCAACAGCGTAGAACACATTATGAGAGATGTTGAAGGGGGCTGGTTGCTCAGTTATATGCATGCTAATGGGGCAAATATGTTTTTTATTGTGGTTCACCTTTATATTTTTCGTGGTCTATATCATGCCAGTTATAGCAGTCCTACGGAATTTGTTCGGTATCTCGGAGTTATAATCTTCCTATTAATGATTGTGACAACTTTTATAGGATATGTACTACCTTGGGGTTAGATGAGCTTTTGGGGAGCTACGTCAATTACAGGCTTAGCTAGCGCCATACCTGCAGTAGGAGATACCATAGTGACTTTTGTTAGGAGGGAACCCATGGATTTGACTCTGGGATTGGGGAATTCTGTGACACCCCTGCCGGAGCCCAGAATGCTTGATTTGAACCTTCCCCCCGAGGAACCGCCAGAGGAACCATATCGACCATTAGTTCCTGGGGTTGGTAGTCTATCAGTGGAGGAACAAAGGGTGATAAACCTATTTGTTTGCTAGCAAAACCGGCTGGTCCGGTGCGCGACATACATGTTGCAATCACTGGACTACTCCCCACAAGTGGAGGACGTCAAGAATGTCATAGATATATTCATCCTGAAGATTGAATCCTTCCACTATGAGGAGCTTTTTCTAGCGCTATTTGATAGAGACTCACCCTAGTTTCTACATTTTCTAGAAATTTGGGAGGAGTATCTCACAGTCACCAATTCCCTCGTTCAAAATTTATTTATGATATGACTTCTTCTTTCATTACGTTATTATTTCCATATCCCTCTCATTTGTTCTTAGTTACTCATCAAATAGCACTCAGTTCATATCTTTAAATTCGATCATTGACAAGGTTCAAAGAAAGGGTGGGCCATTGATAAAGAATCGATGGAAACCCACAATGCTAGCAGATGGCGGGCCTCCTCTTTTCTTATCATTAATGAAACCCACCAGTTATTATGAACTCAAATAAAAATAATTTGGCCGGGGGACCTTACCATAGGGAGTAAAGGGATCTCGGACGGTGGAAGAGCCAGGGGAGGCCGGGTCATTTGACGGAAATGGAACGCTTTTCCCAATTAGATAAGGGCATATGGAGTAAAGTGAAGTGGATGAATTCTTGGAAAAAGAGGGAGAGAGCCTATATAAAATAGAAAATGAAATAAAGTAAATTCCATGAATAGATAGAGTCAACGGTACGACAGACAGCGCTGCCTACACACGAATTAGCTTCCGAGGTTGAGCAGTCTCAATTTCACTACATGATTTGTGAATGAATGCTGGGCCGGGACACCTCAAATGGCGTGAGCCGCATGCGGGGAGACCCGCACTGATGGTTTTTAGGGGGATCTGGTCGAAAAACCGCCCGGCGACCACCCGACTAGAGGGACAGAGAAATTAATTGAGTATAAAACTTATCTTCAAGCTTTACCTTATTCTGATCATTCAGAGGGCGATCACGGGGTCACTGAATGAAGTCCTCCATATCTTTCGGAGATGCTGACCCGCAACGAGGCAGAGATGACTAAGTGACATATGGAATATGGCGACGACAATAGCATGTTGTATAAGGAGATAACATGTGGAGCAAATTATCCACTAAGACTAACCTATCTACAACTACTTCCCCGAGCGGCAGTCAAACGGGGTCGTGAATACGAGATGCCAGCGGAATGATCGGCCGGACAGAGGCTAGGGTTGTTTCCTTCCCACCTCATCCTTCCTTGTGTGTTAGAGATATAAAGCGAGTGCACCGGAAAAGAATGAGAACTGGATCGATCTATTATGTGGTGAAGCATCCGAAGCATAACAGCACACTCACACGATCTTTACCGAGAGATAGGAGCATTCGGTGGAACCGGTGAACTACACTTGCTTCTGGATAGATGTGTGGGACAGAGGGCTCGTGATACCTACTACCCCCCTTCCTCCTCTACTTTGAGAACCGTGTAAACGGAGAATGGGCTAAAGAGAAGGAGGTCCTCATATGGAGTCGCACACTTACTTGAGCAGTGCGGGAGACTGGGAATGGGTCGGATAAACTTCCCTAGGTCCGGAAAAATAAGAGACGAAGCTTTACTTAGATAGGGCTTTGATTGGTAATTTTATTATTAGTGATTAGAAAGGAGGGAACCTGGGAATGTTATAGAAAGGGAAGGCAGAAGCATCGAATGGCAGAGAGAGGCTGCTCGGCAGGGAAGGAATGGGAAATCGTCAATGATGACTTCTTTGTTGGGGGAACGAAGGGCTAAATAGCGAGAGTGATTCTCTGAGCCGGTCTTGATTTTCAATGACTCGAGAAACTGTTCGAGATAGATGACAACACATTTTTCCCCTCTTCCTTACCGGTAGGGCAATCTTCTCTTATGACATTCACCCCCCACCCGGAAATAGAGAACCAAGCCCCTTTCTGATCCGGCAAAGTACCAAAGTGGTTGCGGGAATGATACACTTTGGTTACCGATAAAGGCTTCCAAAGGGGACCAGCTTTCCATACTAGTTGTTATCTACACTGCCATTTTTCCAATATTATTAAATAGAATGGCCTGGGGCTAAGAAAACTCAAGTGGGAGAGCCGTGTTATGGGTGACCTTATTGCACGATTCAGAGAGCACTTGTAGATGTGATGCAAGTGAACGTCTATGAAAAAGCTGTCATAAAATTTCGTTCTTCGTTCCGTCGTCGGCCTAATCTATGTTTCTATGGTGGCCCAAGAACACGCTCATTCTTCAGCCGTAGAGAGACTTTTGAATTGCGATGTGCCATTACGAGCTTGATATATATGAGTGTTATTCCATGAAATAACTCGAATTATAAATCATTCAATTGCATTAACTACTCATGCTATGGATGTAAGAGTATCAACTCCGTTCCTGTGGGCTTTTAAGGAGCGGGAGAAATTGTTGGGATTCTATGAAAGAGTCTTGGGAGCCCGGATGCATGACAGTATCATACGACTAGGTGGAGTGGCACAAGATCTGCATGTTAGATTATGTATAGATATTGATTCATTCACACAACAACTTGCTTCTCGTATCGACGAATTAGAAGAGATCTCAACCGATAACTGTATCTGGACACAACGATTAATGGATATTGGTATTGTGACTGCACAACAAGCAAAGGATTGGAGATTCAGTGGTGTAATGTTAAGAGGTTCTGGGTATGCTGGGATTTGCGAAAAGAAGCACCTTACGATGTTCATGACCAATTGGATCCTGACATACCAGTAGGTACCAGAGGAGATTGTTATGATCGTTACTGTAATCATATCGAAGAGATGCGACAAAGTGTTTGGATCATTGTGCAATGCTTAATCAAATGACTAGTGGCATGATCAAAGCCGATGATCGTAATCTATGTCCTCCATCACGATCTCGAATGAAACTATCCATGGAATCTTGCTCCATGTGAAAAATATATCATCGCCGTTCTTAACCGAGACACGAGGTAAAGCTCCATCCCGAAACCTTGTGGGGTTAGGAGTAAAGCATCCCAAGGATGGCGCATCTCGTTGGGCGTGGAAAAGCATTGGGTACCCCAATTTGTTTCTTTGGAGCCGTTTCTTTTTGCATCACCCCACCCCACCATAGCGCTTCACTTCCGGTTCTTAGGAAGAATCAACTTACGTCTCCCTTCTTCATTGATTTGGGGGAAAAGGAACCGTCTACCAGTTGGGAAGCTAGACATCAAGTAAGTGGTTTGATGAGGATAACTAAGCTGACACGCCGGAGTTGGCTGCTGGCACAACAGGGTGGTGTCTTACCGCACCGCAAGCGGACGCGCGGTAGCGTTCGTGGTGGTGCTTCAGGATTCCAATGTACTGCGTCCAAGATCTGAACGAGCTTGCCGGCGGACCACCGTCGTCCCATTCTTGAGTGAGCTGGAGTGTAGCCATCTTATCCACTGAACTAGCTAGAAGCTATCATTTCGGGTTGAAGCACTAAAAGAAAAGGACCGGGAAACGCGGCGGCATAGGAACCACGAGACCCCCTACTAGTAAAGGGAAAACGGAAATGCACTCCTGCGCACCAGCTAAAATGGCCCTTTCCCTTTTTAATAATATAAGGTAAGCTTTATAGCTCCAACCTAGTCAAGGGGCTTTGATGCCATTTGTATAGGTTGGGTTGCTGTATACGCGATCCTCGTAGTAGGCTAGACCAAGATCTAGCCGAGAGAGGGCAGTCTTTAGAAACAACAGGTTGCGAAAGCAAAAGAACGCTTCGCGTTTTCTTATCTTCTTCCCGCAATACGAGTAGCACAAAAAGAGGGATTAGAAATTTTGACCCAATGATAAAGCACTAACACCTTCCTTGTTGGGGCTCCGCGCACTCGGAAAAGGCTGACGAGATGGGAAACCGGCCACTAGTTACAAAGCTCCAATAAGGTATCGAGAGGGCTATCACAATTAGGTGCGAATTGATTACCCCTATTTGTAAACTACCCCTCTTCCTATTTAGGGAGTTGAGGCGAAAAATGGCTTGATGAACCATTCGCCACGCACCGGCCACATTCACTTGCTTATTATAGAGGCTGTAAGTACACAGTGTCCCACAAGTAGGCTACTTTTTCCGGAACGCAGTCCGAAATTACTGTAACCGTATATATATAAAAATATATCTTCGATGCTGTCATATCAAGTTCAACTGCTGTTTCACCTCCCAAATAGCAAAGTTGGCTTGATGAGCGTAGATAAGGAAGCAGGAGCAAGAAAACCAATAATCTCTTTCTTGTCCTTCTACTTAAAGTTAAGGGGCAAAGAGAAGCGTTTTTGCTACTGAGAAAGCAAACGGTCAGCGCGAAGGTTCAAGACTTAGACGAGCGTTAGCGAAGCTAGATTCTCATAGCGAGGCGCTTCGAGTTAGCGAAGCATTGTAGTAGCGCCGAAGCCCTATGTGCTATAATGCTGAGCCAAGGACGCTCCGCCTTCTCTATAGAAGCAGTCAACTGAGTTTTGAATGAATTAGTTCCTTGGTAATGGCATAATTATAGATAGAAAGCCCTATGATGGGAAACTACCACGTTAGGTTCGGAGAGAGATGGGACCGGTTATATAATAGGAGAAGCAGATGCAAGCTTTTTCTTTCAATAGCCGGCCAAATGACTACAAGATCATCTATCTACTCTACCTCAATTCACCATTTCAAACCTTATATAGAAGGTTTTTCCGTACCAGCTCCTTCTACCTATATCGTAGTTGAAGCACCTAAGGGAGAATTTGGTGTCTTTCTGGTCAATAATGGAAGCAATCGTCCTTACCGTCGTAAAATAAGAGCACCTGGCTTTAACCATTCACAAGGACTCAATTCTATGTCCAAACATCACATGCCAGTAGATGTGGTCACCATCATTGGTACTCAAGATATTGTGTCTGGAAAGGTGGATAGATAGGACTACTAGTTGCTCGATCAGGACCTTAGCTTTATTGCGAGGCAAAAACCCAATTTATATGCCCCCTTTCTTTATTTAAGGATATTCTATCCAATTATCTTCCCTAATGCGGAAAGGAGTAAAGAAAGAAGAGTAGAAGACGGCTTAACAGTAAGAGAGAACCCCCTCATCTCGTGGCTAGGAACATCTATGTAGATGGGATTGGATTCATAGTGCCAGTTAGTGCTAGGTATAAACATTCATTCATCTTCTTCGATCTTCCTTAGAGTATCCATCATCTTGGTCTCGACCTTGTTAAGCTCTCCCTGATTGAAAGTTCCTATTTTGCTGCCTCTTCGATCGTCTCCGACTCCCTAAAAAATAATAGTACTTGGTGACCTAGATGGTCAGGGTCTTTCTTTACCTTAGCTGAGCCTTATGTCCCTTCAACATTCCTATTCATCTTGCCTTGTCTTGGGCACCGTAGTGGACTGATTATCCTATATATAATATCTACTCTAAAGATTAAGAGGATAGAGGGTCTCCCTTTCATAGATTCGATTGGGATTGATTCTCAGGTTCGAGCCCTTATCAGAGGCGTGCCTACCGACACCTGTCAAAGTCTTCGGCTTGCACGACGTCTCCTTCCATTTGCTCCAGCTATGAAAGAAAAGAATGGGCGCAACCCTTTATTCTGTTTTACCACTCTTTGTTTACTTGTGGCCTTCCCAAACTCCTACATGGTCGGAGTCAAATCTTGGAACAAGCTCCTTTCCATTGGCAATCTACTTAAGAATTTAGGCCCCTAATTCGTTATATGTCTGGGCTGCTGCCGTACTCAAAGGCGAGGGGCTCCAAAAGCGGATGTGATCGGCCTTAGAGGAGAGGGGCTCCAAAAGTGGATACGATTGGCCTTATAGGAGAGGGGAGGCAGCTTGGGATTCTAGGCAAAGTGCTTTTTTTGTATATAGGCCTTCGTATAGGATAGGATTTTCATTCCTCCCGCTGAAGCTAGAAAAGAAAGGAGCTCTCTCTTTTTTCCAGCATTATTTTTATTTTAAAGGCATATAGTGCGTTCTCACTACAAGCTACGGACTAGAGTATGATTATAATAAATCATAGAGCAGTGAGTAGCATGCCCATACCATTAAATATCATTTGAGCTTCCCCTTTCCTAAGATCCTGGACGTGGTACTGATGCATGAACTTGGTTCCTGGTTTGACCTCTTTGTTGGCAAGTCAAGTAAGGAAAGGTTTGTTTATTTGTCCAGAAATATGTTTTCGGCCTATCTATCGATTAAACCAGGGGCTGGGCTCTTATTGACAGACATAAGAAGTGGGATTAAGAATAGGGGAAGAGCAGCTCTACTCATACTTCTGCTTATGGAAAGACATAAGAAGGACACTATAAAACATGCAAGATCTTTTAGTAAGCCTTTGTTGTCATATCAGGTGCCATTGAACAGAGTCTAGGGAAAGCATCTATCTATAGTGATAGTGATCCATCGCCTTGACTTGAGTCTCCACCACATTTATTTCCTGCCCGCTTGTAGCAGTTGGTTAGGCTAGGCAGGTTAGAATCTCTCCGCTGTTCTCGACTCTAATTGAACTAGGGAGGATCGGTATTGCTGGGGGAGATTGTTCTTCCTCAACTTGCTTGTTAACCATGGTCTCTTAAGGGTTTCATTCTTTTACCAGCTCTCCCAGCCAACAACCTGCTAACCCTAAGATTGCAAGCACCTTGGTCACATCTAAGTCCCTATTCTATTGTTCTATTTGGGACGGAAAGAAAAAATCTGCCTTTTGCGGGTAGAATTGCTCGAAAGCATGGGATGGGCCTTCCCTTCCTTTACATCATCCACCACCCTATCCTATCAACTCTCCCCAAATCTCTACTCGTACTTTGTAGAAGAATGATAAGGAAATCCAATTAGAGACAAGCTTCCCATGGGCATCATGGAATAGGTAAAAGGGAATGAGGAGGCAAGCCCTCCCCATCTTGTTCTCTTTTTCTCCTTGAGTCGGATGAATCGAGGGTTCCAAACCTTCCAAAAGTGATAGGAATGTGTTGTTTCTTGGCACACTCTTAGAGTGTCTATCCCTTTATACCTAGGTATAAAACCTAGAAAGAAAGTAGCTTCTTTGATATGGTTCAGTAAATAGTAGTCCCAGTAATACAATAAACATTGGAAGAACATAGGAATATGGGTCCATATAGGAATGAAGAAAGGGCATGGTAGGCTAGTTTGATTCCAAGCCAAGCAGCAGGGCATGATCAGTCTTATCGGGCGGGGAATTGCATTCGCTAATAGAGCTTCCTACGATCGCACCCTAGGAGAGTGCAAATGGCAAGTTGAATGGTCTGGTTCCACTTAGTAGCCCAAATACTCCCCTTTAACACGCAAGTACGCTTTAGCTACTAAGCTTTGAAACAACCCATAGGCTTACTTCGAAGTAGGAGCATGAACTCAAGTATTAGAATGAGTCTTATTAGGTTTTCCCTGGGGGAAGGCTCCCCCAACCCCGTGAGTCCCGTCCTGCCCTGCCTTGAACTAGAACTCGAAAACAAGGACACATAACTATAAGAGAGTAGCTGCCAAAACAATCTCTCTAAGGTCGCACCTAAGATCCGAAGGAATTGCTTGAGAACTAACTGCATACCTGAAGTTAGCTTGTGTGCACATAGCGTTATCTTATCTTTGAATACTTCCCTTAGGTGGCTAGAAAGATGTTATTTGTGTGGTCCGTTCTAGTGACATTATTTCAATTCTATTGTATTTATGTAGGAGCCGTTGTTTTTGCTTTGTTTGCCAGATTGGTACTCTTTCTTTTCTAAAAACCCTTCTCTCATAGGTCGTTACATTTTAGGCCATTTTTCGATCGTTTAAAGGGCTTTATATTATAAAGTATAAAGAAATTCAAGATTGTTCTTACGGAGAAAAAGTGTTTGGCCGAAGCCAAAAAGAGGGTGACCCAATATATTCGCCAAGCGAATGATCTTCGCTTCGCAAGAACATCAAAAACAACCATCTCGCTCTTTCCTATCTTCGGTGCTACCTTTTTTTTCCAACGGATGGGGTTGGGGTGTATAATAACCTTTTTTTTAGGATGCCCGGGAACAATTCCTAGGTTAATTAAGGATAAAATGTTGGATCCTCATGGGTAAGGATAAGGTAATGGAATTGATAGAGAAATTCATAGACCTAAATAGGATAGGAGAATTGATAAGGGGAATAGAGATGATGATAGAGATCCTACTGAGAAATAGAAGAATTCCGTACGGGTACAACTATTATTTGAAAAAAGTGAAAAAAATACAATCTTTGTTATATAATAATACAAAAATTAATACCTTAATTGAATTGGTCAAGATCAAATCTGTTTATCAAAGCTTCTCCGATTACTCAAGACATATCTTTTCAACCGAGGAACAAAACAATATCATTTCGTTCCATTTTTAGTAAAATAGTGAAGGATATTCCATTAGTAATGAAAAAGGTGGTGGAGGGGATCCGTATATGTTGTTCAGGTGGATTAGAAGGTGCAGAAATAGCTAGAACTGAATGCGGAAAGTATGGAAAAACATCTGATAATGTATTTAACCAGAAAATAGATTATGCTCCTGCGGAAGTATCTACTCGTTACGGAATCTCAGGTGTCAAAGTGTGGATTTCATATAGTAAAAAAAAGGGACGTGCTATATCCGAAATGTACGAAATATAGTAAATATTGTAAAGGCAGATGTAGTAGGGGTTGCAAACCGAACGGTACACACTTGGTTTTGGAAGATATGGCACTAAAAGTTATAGAGCTGGTCTTATTTCATTTTGAGACATTGAAGCAATGCGTCGTACGATAATCGGACACTTTCATCATGCTATGAGCGGACATTTCCGAAGAAATGGTAAGATATGGGTAAGAGTTCTCGTAGATATCCCTATTACCGGGAAACCTACAGAAGTAAGAATGGGAATAGGAAAGGGAAATCCTACGTCTTGGATTGCTCGTGTGTCCAGGGGACAAATCCTATTTGAAATGGATGGTGTGAGTTTTTCAAATGCTCGACAAGCCCCTACATTAGCGGCGCATAAACTATGTTCGTCAACCAAGTTTGTTCAATGGTCGTAAGCTTATAAATCTGACCCAAATTCTCCATTTTGGTATATGCCAAAGCGTTCCATTTTGGCAGATTGATAGAGCCATCAATCACTATGATCTCTTTTTTAGAAAAGAAATTGTGTAAATTCTTCCTTTTTTCTCCCATGATTTTCGTTAGTCAACAACAAACGAAAGTGCTCTATACTTCTTCACTACTCGTACAGGGAAGGTGGAAGAAATGAAGTCTCTCTTTTTTTGGGGGGGGGGGGCGGGGAGGAGCAGAGCATTCAAAGAATGAACCAAACCAAATGATTGTTTTAGAATGGCTATTCCTCACAATTGCTCCTTGTGATGCGGCGGAACCATGGCAATTAGGATCTCAAGACGCATCAACACCTATAATGCAAGAAATAATTTACTTACATCACGATGTCTTTTTCTTCGTTATTCTGATTTTGGTTTTTGTATCATGGATCTTGGGTCGCGCTTTATGGCATTTCCACTATAAAATAAATCGAATCCCACAAAGGATTGTCCATGGAACTTCTATCGAGATTCTTCGGACCATATTTCCTAGTATCATCCTTATGTTCATTGCTATACCATCATTTGATTTGTTATACTCAATGGACGAGGTAGTAGTAGATCCAACCATTACTATAAAAGCTATTGGACATCAATGGTATCGGAGTGCGCCTCTTCACGAGGGTGATTAAAGTGCAACGAAATGCCTTAAAGTTGAATATGGTTCGCAAAGCATCTAGCTTATCGGTAATCTCCCATTCCTGTCGTCGAGAGACTTTAATAACTATAGCATGCCAGAAACGGGGAGTTGAGGTAGTTAGACCTATACCCCAAAATGCTCCCAGCATAGGATTCTATGGTTCCATTCTTGTTGTTGCTGGAGGTACACATTCCTTTTCTCGGTGTGGAATGATATACGAGAAAAAGATGCTCAGTCTGCAATGTCCGATAACAGCACTGAAGTAGTGAATCTATCGGCACCATAGTAGTGGTATGCAACTTTGGACCTAACGGCCGGCCCAGTAACCTTTCGGAATGGAGGATCCTCGTTGGGAACAACCACGATAGTAGTTCCGGAACCACTGGGCCGGGTGAGGACAACCTCTTGTTCCTGCTCCTCTTTCTTCGCTCGGGGACGGAGGCCCTACGGTAGGTAACAGCAGGCACAAGCAAGTTGACCGAAGGAGACCAACGCTTCTACTCCTCCACCGAGGAGTCGTTCTTGCGAGAAGCAAGTGATGTCGTGAACGGTGGGAGGTCACAAAGAATTGACCTATCATACATTGATCCTATGTTCAATATAGGATATAGACTATCTCATTCTTTATTCTATTATATTTCTGAAAAAAAAAAAAGAAGGGTGACTCAACTTCTCAGATAGAGTTGGTGGTGGGACCTATTAGCATAATACACGCTGGAATGTGGGAATTCGAGGTCTCATGAACTACTACTAAAAACCAACTTTGTTTTTGTTTTGTTTGTGGACAAATAATATCCGGTCCGTCCTATGGCTGGATCCTTTTAGATCTACAAGCCGGCCGGCCCCGGCCATTTATATGAGCATAGGGAATCTATACTCGAGCGTTTCACTGGGCCCCTAACAAGATAGGTGAGGAATCACTCTGGATCTTCTTTTTTTGGGCTACAACTTTGCCGAGCCGACTAGCATCCCTTTCCACTGTGCATTTTTCAAACAAAGAGGACGACTATAGGATCGAATTCGCTCTTCAAAAAACTACTTGTCCCATACCTTCTACCTATCTCATATGTGTGGAACCTGGTCTTTTTCGGTTCCATCCTCTCCCTCGAATACATAGAGTAGGTAGGGCTGGGTGAGAAATGGTTCCCTCTTGCCAATAAACTTTCCCCGGCCTTTGGTTAGCCTTACTCATAATGGGTCTTACGGTTAGGAGAACTACCTAACTAAATAAAAATATTGTTTTTTCTAAGAGTAGGCATGGAGAGCTTTTTGCGGGGAAACTTGCAAGTACAGTTTGGGGAGAGGTGGGCGTCGACCCTACCTTATGAGTATTCAGACTATAATAGTTCCGATGAACAATCACTCACTTTTGAGAGTTATATGATTCCAGAAGATGATCCAGAATTGGGTCAATCACGTTTAGTAGAAGTTGATAATAGAGTGGTTGTACCAGCAAAAAGTTATATACGTTTTATTGTAACATCTATTGATGTACCCCATGGTTGGGCTGTACCTTCCTTAGTTGTCAAAAGTGTTGTTGTACCTGGTCATTTAAATTAGACCTTTATTTCGGTACAACGAGAAAGAGTTTACTATGGTCAGTGCAGTGAGATTTGTGGAACTAATCATGCCTTTAGGCCTATCGTTGTAGAAGCTATTCCTTGGAAAGATTATAGGTCTCGGGTATCCAATAAATTAATCCCATAAATCGGGGAAGCTTAAGTGGAAATGAAAGAGGAGGGTGAGGGAAGCCACTAAATGGAGGACTTCGCTCGCTCGCTGTAACGCTCGTTTAGCAGACAGCGAGTGGAGTGCATAAGCCCCTTTAGAGATAGGGGTGAGTACTACACGAGCTCGTAAGTAAAGTATGGAACAAGCCTTGTCTACGAAGCAGAGCGACTTTATCTTGCTTGCTTCTGGTGGAGCTTCTAGCTCTAAATAATTGGAATTCAGGTATGGCAGGAATACTATCGACCAATATGAGCGATAGCGAAGCCAAGCCGTATAATGCCGAGTAGCCCTTATAGCAATAGCAAACGGCCTACTTATAGCCGGTCAGTTAATATTAGTAGGGGCCCTCTTGCCTAAAAAACGGAGTCAGCCCAACATGGGCAATGATTGAAAGACCGAAGATTTACGCAGTCGTTGCGTCCTTGCTTTGAGCACTGGCTTAGCAGAATTCGAATCCGCTGGCTCAGATGAGTGGCTCTTGGCTTCGTAAACATATCTATGTTGTTACTTTCTCACTACCAATGAGTAGGAAGCTTTGGATGCTTATGGAGATATAGCTTTGGTAAAGATATGCTTAGCGTGTGCTTTATCGGGTGCTACTTAGAATAGAGATAGTCAAACTCTAACTTGAGAATGTTATAGCATTGTGAAATAAGGACATTATGATCGACCCGATTGGCTCTCGTTCTGGTTTGGCGGAGTGGTGGAAAGATTTAAATTTTTCTTCCTGGTTGGTGTACTAGGGCGAGGTGAATCCCAACCCCTTCGTTAGATAGCTTAGCTTTCACTTTTTTCAATCTATATCAGATCCTCCATTACTTCTTCGCCAATACCCTTTAGCTTTCCTTTAGTTGCTACTTTATCCCAGTCCATGACTAATCAGAGTAGTCAGTGTGCCTGCTTCGTCCTTCTTTGGTAAAATGGATGCTGTTGGACAGGTTGGGAAGGAGTGACTTTGCTAAAGATGGTTTGTCTGTGAGCGAGGAAGGTCTTTTTCCTTACTCCTTCCATTGCTTGACTAGGTTCGCTTTGCAAGGAAGGGAAGGCATCTGTGCAGGTAGAAAAAGGCGGAGGTCAAGCTATGGGCACAAGGAGGTAAGGTATAGTAAGTTACATCTTCGTCTTTTGCTTGCCATTGGATTAGAAGCCGCAGGCCATGCCTTCTTTCTTGTGTAGTTGGCCTTGCCTGCTTAGTGCGAAAATGCGTAAATTATGCTCATTCATTGGTTTATAAATATCTTGTAGTAGCCGAAGGTAGTCCTCTTCTTAGATTTAATTGAATCTTATATAACAACCAGGGCCTTATTAATTAAGAGACTTTATAAATAGTATTAGTGGACTCTCAAAGGTATAAGTAGACATAAGTCTTGCTAGTTCGGGCGGTAAGGCCCTGGGTAAGCTCGGGTTAGCCTGCCAGGGTGAATGTAGGTAGTGGATGTAGCTTTTCTTCTGAAGCATCTTAGTTCATAGCTGCTGAAGTGTAGCATTGAGGTGAGGAGCGCACTAGCTTGGTGGAGTCTCCTTTCGGAACTACTTCTTTTCCATTCTCTCTCTTCTATCCCATCCACTGAATTGTCAGTATCAAGACAAGTTCGGAATGTTGGCTGAGCATAGACTAGTCTGTTCAGGCAGTCACACGCTTGCTAAAGCTAAAAATGGAACTTAGCTTCTTACTAACTACATCAGAAGTGAAATCCTCAACTTCAAATACAATGCGAGATGGAACGGGGTTGCCTTAGCTGCTATGGTGTACATATGCCAGGAATGACACCATAGCTGGAGTCGATCGAGTGAGGATAAACCTACCTACCTTGGGGAAGGTCCAGATCTTGATGTAGAAAAGAGCTCTCAAGTAGAGGCGGAGAAGAAAGCTTACGATTCTGTTGGTGTTCAGTGAGCTCTAACAATCAAAGCGGCTAAAGGAGCCTGCTTTGGTGACCCTACGAGGAAGTGTTGCTCATTAAAGTTAGTTTCAAACATCCGGTAACCATTTATCCCAAGATCGGTGGGAAATTCATTATGGATGGAACGAAATATTTCACATTTATAGGCTTCGGTGGATGTAGATTCGGCAAAAGATTACTCTTCTTCAGGTGCAGATGAGGTTTATGGGGAAGAGGAGGCAAAGGCTGACGCTTAAGCATCGGCTAGTGGAACCACTCATGTCCTTCTTTCGTATCCGAGGTGGGCTCTTTACACATATGATATGGAGGTTTAGTACGGTGAACAAGTAAGGCAGGGGCTCTTCGATTAGGCAAACCAGTCCAACTAGGCCAAAATACAACTGTCCACTCCTTTTCACGGCATTAGCAAAGCTTAGGTCCTCGGGTCCAAAACGATCTTATCGGTCCAATCCCTATTCCCCTTATATTATTAAATGAAAAAAGTAGAAATTCCCTTGGCCTTCTTCTTTATATCGATTTCACAACTCTTTATGGTTGGTATAGCCAACGACTCATCTTTGAATGAATCCATATTCCTCTCCTCCCCACTTCCACCTTCTTTTTATTGGTTTTTCTGGGAGATCAGGTCAAAAGGAGCGAAGGGAAAATGGACTGACCAACTTCCGGAATGTCCTTGCTTGGGTTAATTCTTCAGGGGTCAAGTATTTTGACAACTTGTTGTAGGGTTACCTTTCTTAGACACGCATTTTCTTTTTGGTTTTTGATGGGTCTAGTCCCTTAGCCTCTCAAACAAAACTTCTCCAATCGGCCTATTTCTTCTGATTATTCTGTCGGGCCTATGGTACTACAACCTTTCTTATTCCACTTTCTGGAAATGTAGAGAAGCAAATCGAGAGTCTCTCGCTATCTTCCCATTCCTTATTCTATGGCCGATCTTCTTGAATCCAAAGCCGGTGCAAACGATCTCATAGGCGGATCACGTGAAATCACTCGAGATAGGAAAGCATTAAGCAAGAAAAAGCTTTGACGAAATAAGGCTGATTCCCCTAAGCAATTAAAGGGCTATGGCTTTCGCGGGCAATCACTTCTTCGAGACCAATTCCAATAATATCGAGATTGGAATGAAATTCTAGTTAGACCCCGACCGCTTTCTTGGAACTAATTGATAGGCACTTAGTTTTCTATAGAACAAACACGCTTTATGCAGCATCAATAAAGGTAAAAAGGTAGTCACGGCATGTGCTATAAGGCACAAAAGCCCTCCACCCCTCAAAAAAGTAAAAAACCCGTGGTGCCTGCTTGTGACACATATGGCTTGCTTTTCGTGATTACTATGAAATAGATGGCGAACTCAATTTATCAGGAATTGGAAGGACGACATCTCTCTCAGAAAAAAGGGAAATAAAAGACGAGAGAATCTTGCCTTTATTATGACTACCCTAGGCTAGAGGACTTGACGGACCACCTCAAAGGTCGGAAGAATATTCTTCGAGACCACGTCAACCCTTGTTGAAGGGGGTATGGCGGACAAGCATGGAATATAGCCCATAAAGAGGTGGAATTTGTTCGTTCATATGCACACCGACTTGATCATCCACAGAGAAGATAATACTCGAAAAGGGACTGCGAGTCACCTTTTTTGAGCAATATTCTATTTTTCAGAGAGAAGAATGACAAAATTAAACCTGACCTGAACAAGTACATCCGACATTTCGTCTTGATTCATTATAAAGAAAGACGTGATCTAAAGGCACGCAAATCTTGATCTTTTTAGAATTTTGAAGGACATCGATCTTTCGCCTTGCGCAAGGATATCTCTCTTTTCTTAGACTCCATAAGGAGAAAATAGTCCACTAGGGTGGAAGGGGAGGCCAGGTTTTATTTTACCTGGGCCAATGACTGTCCCCTCTACTCTTCCGAGAAAAGTCGTTTCCTTTTTTCGGGGACTTTTCAGCAACTCCTTATCACTATTTCGGTTTCTATAAAGCATAGTGTCAGTCTCCCTTACTTTATAGAGTAGGAGAAGGTATCTCATATCTTTCAAGTGGAGAACCAAACGAGGACTAGATTAGGGGCCTTAAAAAAGGGAATTCCCTCCTATCTTCCATTTGTTGAAGAAGGGTTGACGTAATGGATAAGGTTCGAGAGGTTACCGGAGCTGGTGTTCCAAATAGCATTAAGAGAAAAAGAAAAAAAGAAGTGAAATAAGCCTTAAAAGGCCAACCCCCGGGCAGAGTTGGGCCAAGACTAACAGCGAGTTTAAAGGGGTTTACTATGTATATTTCATGGGAAAGCGGGTATATGGATAAGCTTATGGGACTAAGGCGCACCACCTTAAGCGGAATGGAGCAAGGAGTTATCCACGAAATGATAGAAAGGCTACCTTCTCAAGGAGGAAGACTTCTTTCAATATAAAGCAAGGTGTAAGCAAGCTTCTTTCTGACCAGACTGACCTGTTAAAGAAGTATCTTCCTATGGATATCTTCTTGCTTATAAAAAGATTTATAATGAGAATCAGCTAAAGCTTATTCGGGAATGATCTTTCTTATCCGAGAGTCTTATCAAACTCTCTGCCACTAAAGGTGCGACACAAGTAGTAGTGACTGAAAGAGCTGATGCGGCATGATCACGATTATAAGCGTCCTATTTAGTTTAGGGATTTAGGGACTAGGCCTATTGAGGAACTGAGATGATTCATCTTAGTCTTAGTATGTCGGGTATGTCTTTGGCCAAGCCCAGGGATTGACAAATCTATAGTGGTAGATCTATCTTCTTCTGGACGAGCTGCGGAGCTACTTTTTCTTTATTTTATTACATCTGTCTTGTTTGATTGGTTAAAGAGTGCGCTTTGATAAGACTGTTCCGCATAGAATGTGGGTAAAACTTCTTCACCTTTCACTCTTCAAAGGAATCGTCGGAACTGTGATTCCGATTAGATAGTTGCATTCTTCTCCTCTCTCTATTTTGGCTTGGGGCACTGTTAGGCTCATCTTTTTGAGTTCGTTGAATTCCTCCCAGGCATATCAATAATGATTATGGATGGACTCCTCTATTCATCTATCAATCGTGTTTATGAGTGTTATGATGGCCAGGCATAGCTGGAAGTCTTTCGTAGGCAGCTCTCGAGGCAGTGGCTTGAAACTAATCCACCGCAGAACCTTCACCATGATTGGAGCTGAGATGATTCATACTAGCTTGTTTAGGTCAATATATGTACCATCGCTTCTATTTGATGTAATATAGTATAGAGGCTAAAGGTGACAAATCATCAATTAAAGTAGATGTAGCTTCCCTAGCTTAAAGGACGGAACTCTAGCAAGAAATTTATTGAAGATTCGATTCTTATAATTACATCGGCAATAATCTAGAAAAATTTGATTTTTATGAGTACATCGGCAATAATCCAGAAAAGGGTGGATTGTTCATAGCAGACTCAATGGAGTCAGTTATAGCATCCTGCTTCTTGTTAGAAAAGAAATTTCATAAGAGAGATAAGGCAAAGAAGGAAGTGATAGAGGTGCGTCGAGAAGTTCAACACCTTCTTGATCGAGAAAATGTCCTTGCTTGTACTTCTCTTTATTTTTCGAGACTGGGTTGGTGTTCAGTCTACTTCTAAATAAGTACTCCACTTTGTTTCGTCTCTTTCTTCATGCAAGTCTACTAGTTGATCGAGAAAGCACCACCCAAAGGGCCTCATAGAGGCGGTCACCGGTAGGCTCATCTCAAAGCTGAAATGAAGATTGTAAAGTTCTTGCATTTTCAACCATAAGGTTGGCCTTTCACTAGAAGCTCAGCCTAGAGTTGATCGACCAATTCCCCCGAGCTTAGGGGTCAATTACGGGGGAGTCAGAAACTATTCTATCTTTTCTATCTATCTTAAATTGAATTATGGAGGTGTAATTTATTTGGAGGAGGTGGGTTCGAGAAGAAAAGCCATGTACTATTGTATGGTGTAATTCTTGATCTCATTCGTATTCCAGTGGTTTGGGCTTAGATGTGGCCTTTCATTCCTTAGGGAGTGAGAGGGTAAAGGGGAAAGGCTGGGTGGCCCCCTACAAGTTGTTGAAGTCGGATGGAACGAAAGCGCATATAAGAAATGAAACTCAGACCTATGGTGCCATATAAAATACGCATTTCCTGATCGCGTAAAGATTTCGAGATTATAATTGAGTGAGGGCAGCGGTTCCTCCATAATAGCAATGAAAAAGGGAAGTGGAATTTCACAACGAAATTTAAGGAAGAACTGTGGTTCAATTCCACAGCGTGGTTAGAGCAGCACCATAAGCCAATCAACCAACAAATAGATACGCTTCACAGATGGAAGAGATAGAATCCAGCTTTTGTTTGTTATCAGGAGTGCAAGTTCCCAACATCACTCCGGTTGGAATTAGAGAAACTAAGTTCGTTTCGTTATGAGAAAATAACTAATCCTGAATAAGGGATAAGTCAGGCGTGTACAGACTATGGCATCGTTACGCCCTTTTAATTTAGTGTAAAATGTGTTGTTTCAAAGTAGCTAAGGGAAGTTTGGTCTGATCCCTGATCGTCTGTCATATGCGCTACCCATATCCTGAGCCTGCTTAGAATGGACTCAATAACGAAGATCTTCTTTGACACGCGGACCTAGTTTCCACCAACCCAGATGAACCCGATTCAGTGATGACACTTACGGTACTATCCCATTTTTTTTGCTTAAGGCCTGATGCTTAGTTTCCTTCTAACTTAGTACTGATCTTTATTGTCCGATTTGCTTTCTTAGTGATGACACCCTCGTATAACGATCAACTAATGAAGCAGCAGAAGAACCTATTTTACAGTAATCTAGAAAGAAATTCAGAAAAAGACTGGAAAGTAAGGAACGAAGTGCTCGACCAAACAAGCAACGTCTGACACTATATGGGCGCGCTAGTGCTCAAGCCTATTCAAATAAATGCGTTAGCGCATCTATTTTCTTGCTGGGGTGTAGCGGTTTGAAAATTTGAAAATATGGAAAGTCACAGAACGAACATGGTGTGGAGATTGGAGGTGTTGAATAAAGGAGAATATTGAGATGTTGGAAGATTTTTTAATGAACTTTCCATGATGCAACCGAGTTCCCATATTGATACAGCACAGCTACTTCACGGTGAAGAAGCTACTACAAAGTACAGAACAAAGAGAAGGAGTGAATGCAGTCCGAGTTCTAGTCTTAAGCAAGACAGAAGTAGGGCTTTCAAGCGGGTAGTGAGTCTTAAGTCAGAGAGGAGTAGGTCGCAAGGGTTCTATCCCATGGTGATCTGTTGGGGCTTTCAAACATTAACTGCCCTTTCTAAGGTTTAAGCCTTAGCAATCTTAGTTTGCTACTGCTAATGTTTAGCAAACTTGTAAGCAGAGGGGCTCCTTTCCGTGTAGCCGGCCAAAATCATGTGGGGAGCCAAAGGTTGTTGGCCTATCGCTAACTCGAACAGACAGATGCAGAGCTTTTTTGCAAGTTTTAGCAGAATTGTGCTACGTCTAGCAGCTGCACCCAGTTGGCACTCACAAAGTGCCCCACGAAGCGGTACTCCTCCAATAACGCATTGATCCTTTTCGCCATCTGCCCTAACTGAAATGGGGATAAAGACTCGTGGAGAAGTTCAGCTTTGATTTGACCCCAAGAGTTTGAATACTTCTATCTAGAATCTTCCTGTGAATCTAAAACATTAAGTCATTTAGTCGTGTTGCGTCATAAGGAAGAAAGATCAGTTTTAATTTGGCATGGAAACGAAGGAAGCATTTCATGAAATCAAAGATGAGCCCTATATGCCTTTCGCCCAAAGAGTTTTTACTATTCAACTTCATCAAACAAACTAGATTTAGGCCAACTTTCTTTTCTGGGTATGGCCACATCCGTTGGTGCCATATTTTTCCTTACGCTGGGTGGGTTCCATGGTTGTTGCTTGGACTCGGACTGATTGTCATGTCCTTTCCTTGCGTTGACAAAGATTTTGACCTTGTTGGCCCAAAAAGGTAGCATGGTCTTCTATTTATCGAGTAATTCTCCACCCACGGTCGTCAACTCCGGGGACTTCTATATTTTTTTTCTCTCCTCATTGTGTCTAGAGTGCGAAACGAAATAAATATAGTTCAAAATAAGGTGGTAAGACTTGTTAAGTCATCAAATGAACTACTTTAAAATGAATTTTTTCTCATTGGGAGCTGGCTGTAATAGGACAGCTAGCATTTTTACCCCTAACGAGGAAGGAAAGGGCATTTTCGGGCGGGGGGTGGTTTGGTTTCAAGGCCATCACAGCAGGAGCAGTTGTCATTTGAAAGGAAAGGCCCTTTGTATAGAGTCCGAACCCGTGACTTCTGGCGTGACAGACCAGCACTCTACCCGATTGAGCTATTTCCCCCTTTCGTCGCTACTTTGATTCAAAACTAACCTACCGGCCTATTATTTTAAAAAGTCAACATCGGAGAGTATTCTTAACAGCTGTACTAACGTCGTTCGCCTTTGGTACTTCAGTAGGGCTTGCATACGAAGGGCTTGCGGGGTGAACGTCATTCTGTTGTACTACTAACACTAGTTGTACTAGAGTAGTTCAGTAGCACATTTTGACTCATAGATGCTGACCCTTTCCGAAAGGCGAACAACCTTCTTCGTAAGAAAATATATAGCTCCCGCCCCTTTGAGTCATAGCGAGACAGAAAGCGTACCATCTGTTTGAGTCACGAAGGAACAAGCAACGGATTGATTAAGCGCTAACGCGCTCGAGCCTATAGCGCTAGCCTCTCGCATCCATTTTGTTGTTTGCTTAATCAGAATATTATTGTAATAATATATATATAAACAAAGAAGAAAATCCTTTTTTATCCAATTGTTCATTCCTGTGAAGAGAAATAAGCAAATAGAGCAAGGGCCGCTACAATTTCTTTAGTGCTAGGTCTCTCGAGCCTTACCTTTTTCCATGTCTCCCGAAGAAGATTAAGAGATGAAAGCGAATTCCCAATTATCTGATACTGGATTAGTAGAAAAACCTTTGTCATTACAATAGGAAATAGATGTGAAGCAGTTCATTTATCCAGTTGAGACTTCAACAATTTCTTTTGCGGGAACCAAAACAAGAGCTTGAACAAGAGCTGCTGTAAATATTGGCAACATTTTTAGGGAGCTCTTTAGGAGCGAAATGGCTGACACGCTAGGAGTGGTCTTTAAGAGCCTGCTTTCGAGTAACCTGGTGAGTTTACCAACCCTGTTCGACTTCATTGCTACGCCCCTTGCCTCTTCATTAGTTGCAGGTTGACTACAGAGGGTTCCCCCCTAATTGAACTCAAGCTTCTTTTTTATGGTGTTGGAGCAAAATTCACTAGAACTAGAAGGTGTGAATAGCTACAATTGCTTTAGTAAGTCTTAGGCCCCTTACCGAAAATACGCTATTTGGAAAACAATGACTTATGCACCAATTCTTCTGGAAGCAGGGGCAGAAGGAATGCTTTAGCGGTAGGAGCGGAGTTCCCTTTTGGTTTGGAAGGTTGATATAACAGAAATTCAAGTTTTAGACGCCTTACTTTCGGTCCTTGAAATAGGCCTTCAAACGCGTTTTTATGGCCAATGCTGAGATTCTTTAGTTCAACGACTTTGACTTTGTCTCGGAATTCTAAGATTGAGAACACTCATAGCCCCACAGCTCTTTGACCTTCCCTCTGTTAAACAGCTCAGCAACTTGGGAAAGGGCTTGCCCACTACACACTGATTGATCTGATAAAGCAAAGCTACCTGGCCCACAGCTCTTTGTGTTGGGGCTTGATTTCCAGCAGAGATAACCATTTCATACCCCCATAATCCTTGAAATTTCCGGTTGCCAAGGTTTGCGTGATTTCCTTCTACAACTTATTCCGCAGGCGAAGGAGTAGCAAAACGAGCTTTTGCGGCAGTAGGTCTCAAGGAAGACTAGCTCTGCAGAGCCATACTACTTTGGATATTGTGCCATAAATGGAATAGGTCCATACGATCGAATAGGGACTCTGCCAATTAGTGAGGAGGGCTTTACGCCTGTCCTTGAAGGTTTTCAGTGCCAGTAAGGAAAATGACCTTCACGTTTGTGTCGCCCTTTAGAGAAATAATTAGCATTAGGAAAGCTTTCTTTCTATGCTCTCATTGCCCCTCTTCTTATTTATAAAGTGCCATTCTTTCCTCAGCTCAATCTGGGCCTTTCTAAGTAAGGGAGGTTTCTTTCCCTCTCTTCGAAAAGTGCTTCTCTACATTGTCTCTCTCCTTATTCCTTTATAGCAGCAGGGAAGATATAATAGTTGATGCTACGCTTGGGATAGGTTGCTCTTTGCTTAGCTTGGTCTATTCTGGCTAAGCATTCACGGTGCCATCCTCGTCTCTAGCTCCAACAGCATTATGTGACTAGGCTGCTTCGGGAGACAATGAGGTTGTTCTGCTTGGGGAGTAGCCCGTGAAAGAGTTTTTCTATCTACTAAACCATATAAAGTAAAAATCTATGATTGAGGCGAGCTTATAGGTGTATTCGGAATCGTGGAGTGCATTAGCTATGATATACACTATTAACAGAACAACCACTCTTCGTATTGGCTAACATGATGGAGCACCTGATTAGAGACTTGGCGAGGTTGTGATTGGATAGAATCGTCTTTCCTTTTGCTATAAGCCTTCGTCTGTGGAAGCCTTAGCGACTTGTTCGCTTAATGGGTTCAGTCTTTAGTGGATTAGCGCCAAGATTTTCTTTGTTCCGTTTCTGCATTCTTGCATGACCTAAATTTCAGGTATGCCCTTTGCCCTGAAGGAATTCGCGTCCTTCGCTCGTGAATTCAGGCGCTGAAGTTTGCGTCATTCATCCGGTGCTAACGGGTCACGTCGTCCACAACCTCTTGCCCTACCCATGCTTTCCACTTTCCTAGTATTACAGCCCTTCGTGTAGGAACGTGTAGGAGCGAAGCCACTCTTGCCCCTTCTTCCATTAGTCTTAGAGCTAGGAACTGGGAAAGAGTAACCCAGAAAAGGCAAGAAAGAAGGAAGCTCTTAGACCTCCTTTTGACTTTAGTTACGGGCTTACATGCTTCTTTCCTTCCGTCGCGAGTTCAACTCCTAGTCTCGGGTCAAATGCAGAAGAGAGACTTCGTACCTCGAAAAGGAGTAAGGAACTTAAGACCGGAAGAGGTTGAGACCATATAAGCGGCAAGAAGAGCATTTGAAATAGGAGCAGAGTCTGTCAGGTGCAGCCTACTCTCTTCGCTCCCCTCCTCTTATCGTTCCTTTCTTTCAGAAGGCAAGGCCTTTAGACTAGTCTTCTTCTAGAAAGAGATTCTATAGCACCGAAGTCGTTCAAAGAGCCCTTCTTTCTATTTTGTGTGTGTCAACTATTGATTATATGCCATCAAAGCATACTAACAGCAGAAATGCAAGTACATAGAACTGCGGTAATGACGCATCGCTGATATAGAACCTTGCCATCCCAGCTTTGTCCCCTGCTTAAAGTTCATTGGCATATTCCCCTTCCCCTTCTATTCCCAATTCAATAGGTTTCCTTTATTGATTCAAAAAGCTTCTTTCCCGCGACAATATTTTTGACACTAAGGTTAGTTTCCATAGGGCGAAGCTGCGACCTCATTCATTCATTCTAACAACTCATTGCCCTATTTTCTCTAGATCTAGTCTATATAATGAGCGAGACCCGTACATAAGATCGTTCTATCTTATCTCCTTCTAAGGAAGTCTGAGCTCCTTCCCATGCTAAGAGCCTTTCTAAACTCTTGAACTTAAGAGAGGCTTCTTTTTAAGCTGATGAGTCGAAATATCGTATAAAGAAAATGACAAAAGAAATCTCACACGGATATTAGTGTACCCATAGATCTATATGAAAAAATAGATATATGAAAATGAAATAAATTCATTTTCAAAAACCCGGGATTTCAGAGGCGAACGATGACATAAAGGTTCCCCAAGTCATCTATGGTGGCCGGGCAAGCTCCCCGTTGAGCTGCCAATTTCCCTCCTATCCTAATGACAAAATCGGATTCAGAGGTTGTTTCTCTTCAGACGAAAACATACGATTGCAGTCACGAAGGGTTTCCACCCTACGTCATCATTTTCATGTTTTTTTGTTAAGTAACATGAGCACCTGGGGAGATCGGAGAGCTGTTGGCGGGGCAGAAACACTCTTAACTGGGGGAATGCTTTCTATTCGGCATTCGATTCAATGATGCCTGTCTCGTTGTGGTGAAATAGTACTCCACCATCTGATCTTAGTCCCGGTCGGTGACAGCGGCTGATTGCTTTTTCTTATCGGGGTTTTTGACTTTCCTTCCTATTCCCTGTTCTATAGAGCGGTTTATCCCTGACTATCTTAGGGGAAGATTTCTCTCTTCTCTACAAAGACACTCGGAATGCAGTTTGGTCACAGTCAACGGGAATAATACAACATGAAGATAGGACGCATTAATATTCACAAACAAAGACGATACTGAATGGGCTCCTCTGTTGCGCCGTACTGCTTGCTTGGATGGCGCGAGATAGGATACACTCTTTTTTCTTGTTGCGTGAAAGTGCTTGAGCGACCGTCGGGAAAGAATTTTAGCGGGGAAGGCAGCCGAGTCGTCCGTCTTATCTTAGAAATGTCCTTATTAAGGTCCCATCCGTCGTAACCCTTACATTGCAATCTGGCAAGTTTGAAGTTTTATTCTTCGTTTCATGTAGTTCCTCTGTATGTAGGGCTTCCATTACTATAGTACCGTGTGCTTGTGCAGGTGAAGTGAAGCTTTTGTTAATTGATTCCAGACAGGTCTCTTGAGCCTTCTTTCTCGCTCTCATCTATTTTACATAGATGATTGGTCTCGAGCGTGGAACTCCCCAGGGATTAAAAAAGAAATTTGACTTTTCCCTAACACCAATAAGAAATGATGGTGTTTTTAGGTAACAAACCACGCCAAATAGGCTAATCCCGTAGCAAGAAAAAAGAAGAAAGGAACCGGGGTGGCCAGGTGTGAAGAAAAAGATAGCGTAAAATGGAGTAGCCAACTCATAGACAGAGCAGGGGTGCTAGCTTTGAAACAAGGTAACAGGAGAAACTAAATAATCATCAAGCGAAGATTTTTTGTTCTTCCTTAGTCGAATCGAGATATATTTTATTGTACAATTGATGCTGAACGAAGGCGCTTTCCGGGGAGGTGAGGGTCGTAGACATGATATTTAGATCACCTTGAGTAGAGAAGGAAAATAAGCTATTCAAGTTTGTGAGAGAACGGGATGGGATTGGGAATGAATCGATGGACTCCGGGAAGCTTCGTTCCTACATTCTGCTCTAACTTAAAGGCATTCCTTTTTTTTCATTTTACGGGAAAACAACAAGGAAAGGGGATAAGATCCTCGTTGACAACATGAATTCGTACGCAAGATACCGAATTGGATCCCTTTCGTAGATGGGAATTGATGAATTAAGGAAGCAGTAGCACACCCTCCCGATGTTTCTAGAAGCTCATTTTCCGACAGAAAGAGAAAACTTCAGCCCTAGACCGAAAGGTGGGCGTCTCGATCTAAACCAGCTTTGTCTACCAAGAATTGATACATCGAGAAGGTAGCATGTCGAACTAGAATTCCCTTAATTGAGGAAGTGAAAAATCCTTTGAAAAGTTTCTATCTGACAGGAGGAAGTACTCAACTAGTCAATGAAAGGAAAGATGACGTTCAGGCGAAGTCAACTTATTCAAGAGTCCTCTTTAATTCAGGTAACTAATTAAGTGCATCTATCCACCAGCAAAGACAAGTTAGAATGGTAATCTATGCTAGGAGTTCCCCTTACTTTAAACATTAAGTAGCTCACTGAAGGAAGTGTGAAAGTAAGCAAGCAAAGTCTCAACCCGAAATCAATAGCCCGCAAGAAATAGAAAGGAGAAAGCCCATCTCTTTCCAGTAGTATGTACCTTTACTTCCTTGAACTTCTATGGAGGGCTTAGTTTGCGCAGTTGAGTGGAAATTGTTGAATACCTCTCGTAATCCTATTCCATGCAATGCTCTTGTCTATTTCTAACTAGTGGTTGAAAGAGAATGAGAAAGAGAGTCATGAAAGAGACTCGATTTCAAGTAGCAGTAGAAGTAGATTACGTAGTAGTGGTAGCTTGTGAACTCTCCTCTAAACCCTATTATTTTCCACTAACATCTCGCCCGGTAGTAGTAGCTTCCTCCTCTCGCCGTCCCGCCCTTATAACAATTCTGGAACCCAAATCAGTCTTGCAGGAGTGGTAACCCCTGTAGTAAGACTCTTCGGCCTCGTAGTCAATCTACTGATGCGCCTTATCGCCAAAGAAGGGTGAGCCTACTGAAGTATCAAAAAAAGGAATTGAGAATCATCATAGGCTGTGTTTTAAGTGAATGAGAGAGACATGACTTGCTTGGAATTGAATCCATAGGCTCTGGGGTATGCCTCGTATCCACTGCAAGAGAATCCGCTCTCTGACACATATATTAGACCGTAGCACAAGAGACAATTTGCTCTAGTCCCGTAACCAAGCGAAAGAAGATTCATGGACAGAAGCTGCGGATAAAACCACCGTTTACCCTCAAATATTTAAGTTGATAGGGAATAACTTCTTTGCTAGCTACCAACTAAAGGTTAAACTATATACAACTCCTAAAAAGAAGGCCAAATAGTGTCTCATCTGACATTCCCTCTCTAAGGAATGCTTATTCAAACCATTTGTGGGAGTTTGAGAATTTTCTTCTGTATCTCTTTCTCCTTGTTGGAAGGCTGTTTATGAGCAGAAGGGAAGTAGAGGTAGAGGGTCCGAATGAGAGAGGAGATCTCTGCTCTTATCGTTAACTAGGTATGCCTCCAGACCTGAATGTATACTGTAGGCCAAGGGGTGCGTTCCCCCGAGCAACTCTTCATACTATGGGGTTATATAATCTCCATGACCTTTCGATTGATGGTACTCAGCAGTGGGCCTATATTAAGGTAGGAGGTGATTGAAAAAGGGGAAGCCGGTCCCCTTACATAGACATAATAGTAAGTTTTTTCGAAGTAGCTGAACAATTGAATCGACTTGTATAGAATCAGCTGCACATTAATCTTCCTCGATTCTATCAATTTCATTCTTTTTTATGTCCACATGTTTGCTTTAAAAAGGAACTAAGGCCACCTCTGAAGTTTGAGAACCAGCTGGAACTTAGATTGCTGACTAATCTAATATCCTATCAAAGAAGATGAACTTGCGGGTAATATACTGTATGTAAGACTAACAGGCTTCAAATGAGACTTTGAAGAAAGAGATAGAGGTTCTCAAGAGCGGATCTTCAAGAGCAAAGACCAGAGAACAGTAAGAGCTGATTTGTTTCAGTTAGGCTTTTGACGGAGCGGTGAAAGATCTTATTTTAATTTAGGGCATCCCCCTATAAAGAATAAGGGAGAATATCTACAACCTAGCAAACTAGCCTCCTTCTTACTAGCATTTTTCCAGGTCCTCTCGAACCAGCATCTTCCAACCTGGTGCCCTTACTTCTCGGACTAGTACAGGTCCAAACCAAAGCCAAAGCTTCAAAAGTCTAAGAATAAGTTCCTTGTCTATGGAAGAAAGAGAGTGCCACAACTATTATTTCACAAGCTCGGAAATTCCTTCTAGGAATATCTAGAAGATAGAAAGACCAGTGCCTGACCTGCTACTGCTTCGGATGGATAATACGACGTTACTACTTTGCTTCCTGATTGCCATTTCTTTTTAACACTGCTCATTTTTCCACCCCAGGATATGATGACCTATTCTATCTTAACTTTAGCTACTCAGAAACCTAAATGATGGATATTTTTCCTCCATCTTCCTAAACCAATTTACCTATTTGAGATGTGTCCATGTGTGGCGTGATAAGATAAGGACCACTAGGGGCCCGGTTTGTCCTTCTTCGCGCAAGAACCCTAACACTTCATTGTATTCCATACAGACTTGGTTGGACATCTATTTCTCATTTCTATAAACCGGTAATCTCTATTTTGTTTATGGGACCTGAAGGCTAGGCTAAACCTCCCTCAAAGGGATGAAGTGACCTGACAGAAAGGAGTGGGATGAAGTGAGCGGAACTCTTTTTCAAAGAACTGGTGATATTCCCTTAACTGTAGATTCAATAGCACCGATTATGAACCCGGAAAGAGAATAGCACCGTCTACTCATAATGTCATACCGGCAAGGACTTTCACTTTCTAAATAGAAAAGAAGAGGTCAAGCCCACCTTTCACAAGAGTAGGAGCTGGTACTCAACACTTGTATTCTATTCCCCATTATTTACCTTTCTCGCTATTAGAAATATCATAAGAGCAGAAAGAAGTTCATATAGGTCGGATCATAGCGTAGATAAATTCTATCCGACTTGAATGATCGAATCGATTCTTTCACTTTGTCGAACTCGAAATGGAGGCTCTCTTTACCAGGAGGAGAATATAAGGTCTTTTGGCAATAGAAGGCATATTACTAATTGATGCTTTGGCCATTTTGTGTTAGAATTCAAAACTGGCGAGGCGATGTTGGATGCTTCTGATCAATAGAACATGATGAAGAGGATAAAAAAGCTTATTCAGAGCTTGAGAAAAAAAAAGCGTATGATGAGCCCCATCACAGAGATGCACAGAGGAAGAGAGCAAACGTCAGCTTTGTTTTCTCTCTTTTGAAACGAATTTATCTCAGTCTCACTGTCCTTTTACTTACTCCTATCCTTTTAAACTGTAATTGGGACTTTTCTTTTGATGCTGATTTCTTTAATTCATTTCTCTTTTATGAATAGTTGGTTGTGTTGGATGATTGATGGGTAGTTTGAAGGACGAATGTTGAAGGGTAGGTTTTTGGAGCGGGCGCTCTGTAAGGTATTTTTGATGTTTATGTCTGTATTTGTTCTAAAGTGGGATCATCCATTTTCCTTAGTATGTCGAGGGTAGATTAATGAATGGCTACTTTAGCACTATCGACAGAAGCCCCCGCCTAAAGTTCTGAACCTTGTTTCAACTATGCTCTGGGAGAATGTCCCCACCCGATGTGATCGACATCGCATCTCGACCTGTTCGTGTTGCAGAGCGAACACCTACTTTGAGGAGGAAGAAATCCTTTCCTTAAGTGAAAGTGAATTCAAGCCGGTACATCATAAGTAACTAGAGAGGCTTCAGTTTCTTGCTTATCTATAGAATATCGCATTGTTACTGGCTTTTCAAAAAAAATATTTTATTGTTAGGAAATAAGGGAGACTGTGAATCTCCCACTTTATGTGTTCTATATCAAAGTCAAAGAGGGGCTTGCCATCTAGCGAAAATATGTTTTGCAGCGAGGGACATCTTTCTTAAGGGTTTCTTTCAACGCCTTACAATTTGTTCTCATCAGGAACCTCCGGTGTTGGATATAGATTTTGAACTTTAGGATGGACTTCACCGGTTTTATTTTAAAGGGAAAGAGGAAGCCCCAGGACGTCAACTTCTTTGATGACGACCAAGAGGAGGAAGATATTTCCCAATAGCGGTCCTCATTTTGTAAAAATTATAGACCAAGCATTTATTCCTCTCCTTCAGGTTCTACTTCACCCTTCGGTCAAGTAAACCAAGCTCACAGAAAAAAGGAAATCTTTTACACCGATGTATCGTACTCTCTCGAGAAGGTCATCATAAGAAAATACTGAAAAATCATTCTAAAGTGAGAGAAGGAGGGAAGCCACGCAACAACTAACATAACAGCCAGCTGAAAAATGTTAGCTAGTTAGGCTAGCACGCAATGGCTTTCTCTGATAGGGGCTTGCTTCTTTAAGCTCCGCCCAACCTATACAAGGTGCTGCTTGCTTTCTCTCAGCCACTAGTGTCTTATGTAGTAGTCGACATCCCTACGTGCTCCTCCTTTCCCCCCTACTTAAGAATCCAAAGGTCATGTTTGGATGTTGTCATGATGCTTTGGTTACGAAGGTTACCGCAGTCCAAGTTTATGGATGGATTCAGTAAACTAAACTCCATCAAACTCCTCAATCAATATGAACAAGATGTCGTGACCGCTTAGGCTTGGTTTATTTTGTCATAAAAGAAAATTGGTTTCGTGGGTTCATTGATTAGTACACCTCTGGTGCCGGTAAGGCCGGGACCGTGGTCTTTCATCTCTGGTTTCTCGGCCGATAAGATCTTTGAGTTTGACCAGCCAGGTGGGTTGGTTTGGCTATTCCTTTCTATTGAAATTCTGTCAGCTGTCTGCGCGAGTCGCCTTCTTCTAGGCTCCACTGGACGACACGGTATTTTCGTTCAAATATATATAGGCCGGCCATATTTGTGATGGTTCCCAAGGATCCAATATGACCACTTAAGTCTACGTTGCCACGATATTATTCTATGGAAGCGGGCAGTTTAGAAGTTTGGCCTGGTTTTTTTGGTGTCGTAGAGGAGGGATTGACCTTTCTAATGCATATTTTGTTGTACCGGCATGGCCCCACTGACTTGTTTTCGATCGGAGCATCAAGCAGCGCTACCCGGTTCTACTTGACTAAGCCCGTGTTCCTCTAAGGAGAGAGTTTGCTTTACCTAAATCCCTTTTTGATAACAAGGCAGAAATCCCCGACCCGACACTTCTTAGTTTCGAATAAAGAATGAAAAGTGCCCTGCCCTAGCATGCCCCTACTTCTATCAAAATGCGAGACTTTACTAAACAAGCAAGAAAGGCTCTTTCTATCTTATTAGTCAAGCGCTAACGAGCAAGAAAACGGATGCGCTAAAAACCAACTTCGTGAAGTTGCGCCCTTGCTTCTTGCCTTATCTTACTTAGTAAAGAAATCTTTCGCACTAGGTGCTCACCTATTTTGGCTTCCGTAAAATAAAACATTTGGTAGTTGGTAAAGACCGCCCCTTGTTTCAGTCAGAATGAGTCCCTGAGACCCCGGGACATTGGCTTCCGCCAACATTGAACTATTAAGGATCGCATCCCGCGCATATTCTACATTATACCCTGCAACTGATTCAGCTTCTACTTCTAGGAGAGCGAACGGAGCTCGATTAGTTTCTCCTAGACAAGATATAAAGAACATAACCAAAATAGGGAACAAGGGAATACCGGACTATATCTGCTTTTACGCCATGACAATCTCACTCGAATTACGGGAACCTACACATATTAGTACAGTATGCCGGGGTCCCCGAACAGAACCACACGTGCAAGTTTCCCTGCATGTGGCTCGTCAGTGCTTTTCGAGGCTGTGCCTGTGACTCAGCATGGCAGAATGGGGAGGAACTGCACACTTTCGTTTTCAGAGCATTGTTTTGAGGGAGAGAAAGCGTGGTTGACAACCCAATCATCGGAGGCGACTGGAGTGCTTTCATCAAATGATGCATGTGGGCTGAGCCATTCCCATCCCAAGTGGTGCCCCGATATGGCTTGGCCGGTTAGGCAGAGATTCATATAGAGACTACTGCTATCCGGGAATCTCTTTCTATGTTAGCTAGCAAGGGCGGGCTTTCCTATGGTAGTCCCGCTGCGGCCTTTGAACAGCCATCCCGTCTCATCTTGATTTGGCTATACTTGTATGTAGCCAGCCATGTTAGCTCCATATGAGAGCCTTTTAAATAAAGGCTAAAAAGGCACTCATCAGTCAGCTCGGCCCCTTTCCTATTTCGCTTTGCCGCCTATTAAGAGAATAGGTCCCAAAAAAGCTGCTCGCCTTTCATCATCTATACCAGCTGCCACGCAAAAACCAGTTGAAAGGATTTCGATGCCCCTCTCGTCATAAGTAGAACACGCCATCACCTACAGCCCTTTCATCTGCGGGGGACTTCCACGAAATGAAAATGGGCGGTATTGTCGTATGCTCCACTTTTGTTGCTCCGGTTTATATCCCGGAGTACTTCTATGGCCGATCTGTCTCACAGCCTACTTAAAAAACCTAAAGGCTTGGCCAAGTCCCGTTTGGAGAACGACCCCTTATGGCACGACTTAGTCAGTTATTGTCGCAGTTCAGATAAGATTCGGACTGGGTTGGGTTAGGTCTCTGAAAGCATGGTTCTTGCCTCCATCCCCCTTTTGAGCTCATCCATTCTTTGGGTGATCCCTTGCTCTAACTTTCGAGTGTTTGCTCGTCGTTTAGGCCCATGAGTGAGATTTCTACTAATTTCAGTCACCTCCGGGGTTCTTCGCACCTTGATAGTACTAGGACCCTTGTGCCCCGGCCCTTGATCAGATAAAGCTGCCCGCCTTATGACCCACAACTCAAAATGAGCCTTGCGACGAGACGTGGACAATCCCCATGCTGCGTTTCCCTCCGGTCCGTTCCCCGGTTGGGTTGGGGGAACATCCGAGTGATTGCCTTCGCGGATCCAAATGCACTCCAAAGCTGCAGATCGTAATGTTCCTAGAGAGGCATATTTCGAACATAGAGGAGTGAAAGTTCCCAACAAATAAGTACTTTTTCATATCCTTCTATGAACCGTAGGAGCACGTCCTCTGTCACCCCACAACGCACTTATGGCTCTATACCCCAAACTAACTTGCTCTGGCCCCATGTCATTCCTTTCTATTCCTCAGTAAGCCGACTGTGGGAGCATGAGGGCGATATCTGCTTTTGACTGATAGATAGCATTTGTCTTTTATCCCTCCTGACCAAACTCGCCAAAAAAATCACAATAGAAAAAGTTGTTCTTGATAGGAGAGTAGCGTCGGAGACATCTTTATCTGAGGAGGAGGCTTCGTCGTTCGGCTCCTCATAAATGATGTTAGGATCGGCCAGCTCATCCTTGGAATCTGAAAAGAAAACAGAGACAGAACGGAATCACTTTGTTTTAGTGACATATCTAATCAGACTGAATAGGATTTGAAGAGCTATCGCGATCATTCACAAAAATCTCAGTGAACTATTGAAGCTATCAGTGTGATTGATTAGACTAGTACCAAGGGCTTTCGGTAGACTTCGTTCATTTTCGAATTAGCTTGCGACAAGTCCTACCATTAGTATGAGTTCGTTGGCCGCGTAAGGGCGATCCATCTTGATGATGAAATCCACGATAACAAGAAATTGAAATTAATCGTTCGATGTTTGCTCGTTCCCCCCTTTTCAATTCCCAATGAACACTTCTCCCAAGGGCAGGAACTACGGCTTGACCTTTGAGGAAGAAGTCCGTAGGACCCATGCTTCGAGGGAACCTAGATAGTGATAGGTTATCCCTTTACAACGCTAGAAGCTAAGCAAAGTCTCGAAGCTGGCTGACTACGCTCGAGCATAGCTCAGACCCGGAGGTGGTGGCTGAACTCGCCACAGAGTTCAGGAACGAGCAAGACTATCTTGGTGAATACAATAAGAACCGGCTGCTTGCCGTAGTAGAATCCTTTGCACATGCTGCTATTCGCCGCCGAAGCGCTCAAGGGATTCGTGCTTGAATGTCGATATTAGGGGACTCTATCCAATCCATACGGTAAATCTTTTTGTGGTGGAAAAAACTCAACAATAAAAAGAAATAAATTGAATATAGAAAATAGTTGAATTTGTTTTCTCCGATACAAGAGATCGGCCCCGAAGAAAGATATGGTGGGTGCCAGAAACTTTCACTTGTTAGGAGTAGGGGCTGAAAAGAGCTCTTTGTGTAGGTTGGGTTCTCTGGGCTTTGATGCTTAACTTCTTATTATTAAAAGGGGAAGGTTTAATAAAAGAGCTTTTCAGCCCTTTTGCTAGATTGTTGGTCTGCAGCCCCGCCCTATAGAATGAATGAGGAGAGGCTTATCAATGACCGAACCACTCTTATACTACTCCTTACCTCACTGCCCTTGTCACTTAAAGGAAAAGCCAGAGAAGGGGGCCTACTGGAAACCCTCGCCTTCGGCTCCATACTGAAAAGGCCGGCCAAGATGGGACATCACGACTATCCTTCTGGGAATACTAGACTTTATATAATCCTGATGAGTGATCAATATATTTTAATATTCTAGATCCTTATATGCTTTTTTTTATTATACTAGCAGCGACAGATCTATTAGTAAATAGGAGCCGCTATCGCTCATGCGGCTGGATGTCAATCTGACGAATGGATAGGCGTAGCAGAAAAGAAAGGGTCAATTACACGAGGAAGACGGAGGAAAAATGACGACAGAGCAATACCCAAGAGGCTCGCAGCTACCACGGCCGTAAGCACTCCGCTCGTTCGTAGGCCCTTTTAGAGATACGGGCGAGCCAGGAGCTTACTTCTAGGATGTATGACTCTGGTGGCAACACGTGACAGGCGAATGACATGATTCGCGATGTGTTACATGACGACCATGTGATGATGCATCAAATAGATGCAAGGGTGGATGACTCAGTAGGTCCTTGTTTGGACTGATTGTGTTCCCCACAGGGAGAGCATTAGAGGAAATAGGAGTGGACATCTATATTGGCTTCATGTGATTCGAAGCCAACCACTATGTATTGCAAGAAAGTCCTATGTGTACCTATGTATACCTAATGAAAGCCAATAAGAGTCTCTTAACACTTACCTACCTAAACCAAGAAAGATTCAAGAATCAACCCATTACCAGCAACATACGATACGGCTTAGCCAAATAAGGTGAGCGCCCAGCGCGAGTTTTATTTAAAACTGCCTAGCTAACGAGCAATATTTATAAAGCTAGAAGCAAGGGTGCATCAGCTGCACAAAGTTGCTTCTTAGTGCATATCCGTTTTCTTGCTCGTTAGAGCTTGACTAATAAGATAGAAGGATCCTTTCTTCCTTGTTTAGTAAAGTCAAGCTTTGGCGGTAAGGTTGGGGGGCTTGCTCGGGCACAAGTGACCTTACTAGTTTTGGGGCTTTGATTGGCAAAAGCGGTTTTTGCCTTCTAGCCAGCAGTTGCCGGATTAGCCTTCGGACTTTCCTTACCCGCCTTTATTGAGAAAGAAGAGATCTAAAGGTTGGACATCCATCGCTGCCGTGATGACGTGGTTGAATGTTCATTCGATCCAACACCCGGCCGATAAAACCTATCCTTGGGTTCGATCTAGCAAGTGATTCCCTCCCTGAAAGAGGGATAGTCGTTAGGTCATGAATGGAATGCGGGGAAGGGAAATAAGCAGTTGGCGGGGACCATCCATTATCGGTCCATATTAGGTAGATCTACCCCTCTCATCCTCAGATCCTTTATCTACCATTAAATCTATTAATTTAATTTCTTCTCGACTAGCCTATTATGCACTCGGGCCAATCTACTACATGCTAATAATGGTCTTTTGTATTTCATCTCCTACAAAAATAGTAAGTGGTTGGCTGTTCGATCGAGTCCATCCCTTGAAGTCGTACCCTTCAAGTATGCGTAATCTTTCGCCGATTGACATAAATGCCAGTCGGAATTCGAGAATGGTCAATCCCACCATAATTGATCTCTCCTACCGCTACCTACTAGTGGATCAATTTAGGGAAAAAAAGAAATGCCGATGTTGCAATTCTTCCCATTCTGATAAAGTGAGTCATCTGTGATTCGATAGTTCGATTTGCCACTGATGCAGGCTGATTGGGATCCCAGAAGACAAACAACTATGTTCGTTCCTCACCCTTCTTCCAATCAAATCCATTCTAAGGTGTCCAGAGGCATGGAAAAGAAATGCAGTATTGATCGAACAACTTGACAGATCCATAACCTGCTTCCATATGTCCTGAATGACGGAATCAAAATGGGTATAGTCGAGCTGAATTGCTTGATTCTAAGGTGGGTGATAAGCAGATGTATCTGTATAAAGCCTACCATCTCTTCTCACTAATGACTTTCCATCCCGTCTCTGAAAGTTTTGTATTATAAGTGTCCCTCCTTCAAAGCCCCAGAAAAACCCCTTACTCTCTCTCTATAAAAAAATCCCTTTCCTCTTTCTTTAATAATATAAGGTAAGCTTTGAAAAGTAACACGCTCCCAACAGGCAATTAATACATAATATCATCCATCATTGGCATTATTGGAATTAAATCACCAAACTCTTATTCAAAGCCCATCTACACACTCTAGCTGCTTCCTTTTGAGCTAGTCAAGCAGGCGTTGAACATGGACTAAGACTCTCCCGCCCCTTTGAAAGCAATTCGTGCACTTGACGAAGGATCTCCTCATTTGAAAATGGGGATAAGCGAGAAGCCGCTTTGCAGGGTAGACTCGCTCCTACCTGCAACTAAATATGCTTTTATATCGTTCCTAAAAAGCCTTTCCGATTGCCTCCGCCCCTATCTCTTAAAACTACGACATCCCACTGATCCCTGAATCGGCTCTGCTAGTTGGCTTTGTTGCTATCAAGGCATAGCATTCTATGGACTCTTTCCCATATCCAGAAATGGTATGCCAACAAACACCTTTTCTCCTTAGCCAACCAAAGTCTACTGATGGAAATAATCGCCTTTCCCGTTAAAAGTAAAGTGGTGTTCTCTCTACGTAGGTAGAACCCTACTCGTATTACCAAGGTCTTCCGAGTAGGATATGTAATACGTCCATAAGGACGATGTCACACTAGATATCCTGCTTTAACTTCCCTAGCTGCAACTGGTCTACCATCTCCGTGGACGCTATCTTATCCAAACTCCCAGCATCAATGATTATCTTTGCACTGGCCAATTCCGACATAGATTTTGAATACAGCCTTCCATCTTTTCCTCCTTTTTGCTAACTGTTGCCACACAATATAACAATAGCGAAACTGTCTCCTCTCCAAAGCTTGAGAACCCCCGCTATGTTTCCGACTTGATCTTACCTTTAGAGCTTCCCAGGCTCTAGGCTCGACAACGTTCACTCTTCTATCTTCAGATGGTCTATTCTGCACTCCCCTAGAAGCATTTGTCTGTCTGAACATTGGAATAGTAACGAGAAAAATGCCCCACTCATCCACATTTATAACAGTTACCAGATCCCCTCTGCTGATCCTTTTCTTATCTCCTCTACAGTAAGCTCTGCTAGCCTCGCACTCCAAACTGATGGCGTCTCAATGTTCTCCTGGCGCTCCCCCCTTTAAGAAGTATGTAAAAAGGCTCACAATTTTTGGCTTCCTATAAACTCCTCATAGGTTGTGGAAACTTTCTACTCCTCCTGAGCTGTCTTGCCATATCTAAAATGACTTCGAGCATCCAGCTCCACCACTGTTGCCTGCTCTATCCTTCTTCGGTACTTCCCAGTCCACAACAGACCTGGTCTTGTCTTGATCCATCTGAATCACACCCTTGCTGATCCAATGGCCAAGAAATAGCACTTTCGTCTGAGTACTCTTTCACGTACTGCCTCTTTTCCTGCTACACCCGGAACACTGTACTCAGAGTTCCAAACCTCCAGTGAGTGACTATAAACGATTGTGTCATCGACGTTTTCCACTACAAACTGGTCAAGGTAAGGGTTTGAGTTATCCATTTAAGTGCGGAACAAGACCTGAATTGGGATGATATTTATACATCGCTTACTCTTTGTGTACGTTAATGAGACTCCACTCCATGTTGAAAGCTCTTTCAAATAGCATGCGCGTTGAAAGTCTTCAATTCGACTAGAGCGTTAGATTCTTTTTTTATTTTGACTTCTTTCAAAGGCAATAAATGGGAGGAAAGGGGTTCACTGGAGTTTTTCTCTTGAAAATAGTTTTCTTTATTTATTCTCTTGAAGGTCTTTTTCTCTATTTTATTTCATGGTATCAAAGCCAACAAGAGAATTAGGGTGCTAAAAAGAAGCCAAAACTAGCTTGTTTAAAGAATCAAACTGTTCCTGTCTGCTTTTTCTTTTTCTTTTTTTTATATTTTATGATCGAGGAAACCCTTTTTGTTATATGCCCTATACCCACCCAATTTCTTATGTACACAAGAAGGATCATAATTTTTTATGTTTGGATACCAAGCTATCTTATCAATATATTTACAAAAAAGCCTTCGATGTAGTGATGAAATAGTGATACAAAATCAATCCTATTTGTTTTGTTCATTACTAAAATGAATCGAATCCTATCAAATATTTATATTTATCCTTTGAATTACTCATATATATCCTACGAATTTCATTTCACACTGTAAACTATTCTAGGAGAAGTTCGAATCCGTTCTGTTCGGATATTGATTGGTCTTGGTTTGACATGGTTTATGCGTTACTGGTTCCCGGAAGAGTTAATATCTCCATTAGCTAAACCCTTTCTTACCCTGCCTTTGGATTTGTATTTTGTTCGTACACAATAAAAGGAGGCCTCCCAGACATAAGTTGCAACGTCTCCAATAGCATGCTCTTAATTCATTTTCCCTTAATAAGTCATCAAATTTGGTGCTTTTTGATCCCCAATTGCTATAGGGAACAAAGGACGAAATATGATCGATTCCTTCATTTAAGTGGTTCTCGCTTCTCCTTGTTCCTGTTCCTAACTCCTCCTCGGGTAGTTCCCAATGTTTGGCACTTTCCATACTTCATGGGTGCAACATCAACAAATTCGCTCATGATCAAGTTACAACCTAAGATCTATGACCATATTATGTTAACTGTTCGTATTTCACTCATTCCATCGGTATGCTCCAAGGTACCTGTAATTGTGATCCATTTGCCAAAACCAAGGGTCTTTCTGTAGAAACCTCCACGAACAATCGTCATTTTTGATGGTTTTTTCGCCTCTCACAGCTGCTCTTTCCACACCTCCGGATATCTGGAGCCAAATTGTCGCCCCTTTCCTTATTTCTTTGATAATAGAGTTGTCTATCTTTGTGGCATTGATTGTACAAGTTCATGAAGAGGGCTGGACGAGTGGAATGAAGGAAAGCTGGTCGATTGACAAAAAAGAAGAGTAGCCTCCCTAGAACCTGGCAAAGTCATTATTAATGAATTCTTGAGCAATTCTCAGCCAACATATACGATTCATTCCCGTAAAGATTATAACACACAAGAAGACTCCTTACCGCTCCGTGGGTAACGGGATAAGTGATATATCTGGCGAGCACCGATGAAAAATGCAAGCAAGGCTGGAGCTCGGGTATTGATATATTCCAGCAAGAGAAAGGAGGCAGACTGGTAAAATGGCCGACCACATAGAGGAGCGAACCGAAAAACTCAGCTTTTCGGAGCGGACCAATCTTCCTTGCCGCCCCCTTACTCTCTCTATAAAAAAGCCTGCGGGAAGCGCATAGAGCTAAGCCACTAATGTCGTGGCGAAGGTTAGACCTCGTAAAATCTGCGAAGCTAAGGTTTTGTATGTTTTATATCCTTTAGATCGAGCGAGAACTTATAAGGAAGGACTTCATTGCCCTTTAAAAAAAGAAAAAAAAAAGCGCTAGGGAAGAGAGAAAGTAGAAGAAGTTCTTCTAGATCTCAAGGAATAAGGCAGAATTTCTAACAAAACTTTCCACCTCTTGCTTTCATAGAAAAAAGAATTTAGGAGATAAAATCCCGATTACATTATTGCAAGACAAAATTTTATTTGAAAGAGCAAGCCAGAGAAAAGAAGCTTTTAGATAATACTTTTTTCCTAAGATCATCTACTGAAAAAGGGAGCCCCCTTGATCACCTTAAGAGATTTTTAGGTAGAACTGGCATAATTATTACCGTGAGGATTGAGATGCCAAAAGAGATTATCCTCCTTTGGGCTGGAAGAGAAGATTTATGCAGTCCATAGAAAAATAAAAAGAATAAAGTATTCTTAAGCCAAATGCTCTTGGATGGGTAGTTGAATAGTGGGATAAATCCTTTTTTCTCCTTTATAATGAATGTAGTCAATCACTTTGAGGTCATGAGAACAAAGAGTCATAGAGATGTGAGAAGTTTTGCTTTCGCTATCGACTGACTGTCCTGTTAGCAGTGCTATACTAGATTGGCACCCTAACTGGTACCTATATAGCTACTTCTTGTCAGTTGCTATATTTTTTCACCTTGAGGCTGAGAGGTTAACTTCTTCCACTCTCAACCGCCTTTGCTTATCTTACTAGTAGCTCTATCTATTGGTACCATCTAGGGAACTCTCTCTTTGCAAGCTACTTACTTTATCTGAACCCTCTACCGACAGATGCGCGAATTGCACTGGTCATTGTGCGGAATGCCCTCTAAGCCAGTTAGTGAATGGAGGGACTGGGGCACTATGTATATTCTTTCTTCTGGTCGTAGGTGTGATCAATGCCACTGAGCTTCGGTACTGTAAAATAGTAGTTAGAATTCGCTTCTGAGTGAGCTTCCTTTCTTATGCTCTAGGCTGACCTTCACGAACAGCTTTCTTAGCTACCAACTTCAAAGCTGGATGTCATCTCACTTCTTCTGAAAGTTTAGTACTATTATTGTTGGCATGGAAGGAGTTCATCTTGAATTGCCAGTATAGTGATTGGAGGTCTTCCTCACGTGTTCTAGTGACATAGGCCCATCCGGTTGAGAGAAGAGACTTGAGATTAGGCACAAGGCGAAGTACCAAGGAGAGGATCGGCTTTAGCCATAACCAATACTGAAGGATGGACATAGTAAATGAGGCTAAACAAAGCTATCAAAGGGACGTGCCCATGCTCGAAATATCCTTCTTTCGTACCCAAGAGTAGCCTTATTTCTAATAGGAGCAATTCAAGCATTACTTAGTACTACCTCAGATCTAAAAGGAAAGGAATGAGAATAAGGGAAGGTGCCAAGTAGCTGATTGCACATTACTAAGGCAAGGAATAAGACGTCTGAAAAGGGATGCCGAATAAGGGCTTCAGTTGTTTATGGTGCAAAGTCAGTAGTACTATGGCCTTCAAGTTGGAATTTCCAACTATAAACAAGATAGCGAAGTCACCTCCATTCTCGATTTCTATTGCGACTGAGGGAGGTATCATAATAGTGTCAAAATCACGATTAGAGTCTGTCCGGATAAAAGGATGAACCCAATCTCCTTCTTCCTAATCTTATTGGCCTTACGGCGCGCCTAAGATCAAGGAAGTCTCAACTCCCCAATCCCCCTGGGTGAGGGGTGAACCTTCTGTCTGATTCAATCTCATATATTGCTACTTTCGAATCGGCTTAAAGAGAATTTTGATGTCACTTAGGAGAATTATACGGAAGTGTGCCTGAGTCTTCTATAATAAGTAGTTGTGACTCGATCTAGCTAGGACAAAGCCATCCTAAACAGACTTTCTTCTATTCTAGGTTTCCACAAAGCGGTATCAGGGTATGAGAACGCCTTTCTCCTATATATAATCAAGTCTTTGGTTTAGATCAATCAATCCTAAATCCGGCCTCAATGACTGGAATGAATGGCTTTCTCATGTCTCCTCATGGATCCAACTATTAGGTTCGTGGGTTTGTGGTCCGTGCCTAAAGCAACTCTTTTCCATTCGCGAACGTTTAAGAAGTCATCTCCTGATTTGTTGACCTATTCAGCTAAGGCAGCTCTGCATATAGTGTTTTCGACTCATACGTCATTGCCGCCTGGTCCTTTCGATCCAAAATCTTAAGAAATTCCTAAACGCGAAAGTGGTATGTATGGTTGGTGTATGCCTGGAAACTAGTCCTGAATGATATAATCAACTACACGATAGATTATGAGTAAGCACTTTTGACAGCAAGAGAAGAGTCGTCCTCCTCACAAAGACCGACTCCTTTAGGTGCGAGGTACGATCAACCGCGAAAAGTCAATAATAAAGAATCGGCTCTTCGGTAAGTGAAGGAAAGCAGGTTAAAGCCTGTCAAGGCGTCAAGGTAGTTCGACAAAGGCAAAAAGAGTCTCTGTCCTGAACACAGAAGGAATGCGGGTTTGTCAATGCTTGAACTGATTGATCTAAGTGAGCTACGAGGTTAGTCTTCTAGGATCAACTTGCTTCAAAGTGCCCATTAATGATTTGTTAATTTCAGCAATGATCCTATCAGTGATTATGTACTAGGCTTATCTAATGAATTGAGTCTTCCAAGAAAGGTTTCTAATTAATCTGCTAATTCAGGTTCTAGATTCGTTCAAAAGGCATAAAGGAATAGGCTAAGTGTCGTACCTTAATGATCCCTAACCATATTGATGTTCTTGAGTTCTAGTCTTTCTGGTAGCCAATGATCTAAGGGATCTAGCAGTGCAAAGATACTTAAAAGTGGTACGCGCACATAAAAAAGCGGTTGGACGGTGTCTTTCTCTGTTTTGTTCCTTCCTCGGCAAGCTTGGGAGTTTCCTTATGTAAGCTCCCTGGATACGATTTTAGAGTTTATGTAAATGCCCGATCTTCAAAGGACGCTGCAAACTTAAGGTATCCCCTAATACGAGGGTGAGCTAGAATTTAGTATGGTGAAGAGGAGAGGAAGAAGTCATTGTAAAGGAAGATGACATTTACCATTTCCACTGCCTGCCTAAAGGCTTATTGGTAGCTCTTAGGTTCTCTGTCAGTAGAGTGATTGCCAAAACCTAGGTATGTTTTCGGAGAATAATAAGATGATGCGATTGTAGCTTTTAGAGACTATCCTCTGCAGTTGTTGCTATGTGGAAGCCAGCTGCTTAATGACAGGCCCCCTAACCATTCCGCTATTACTGCCCTACAGCAAGGGAATCCGCTCTGACCTACCACCCTGGTAGGAATTGCCAGATTTATAGTTTTTGAAAACCTGTAATACAATTTCTTTCCTTTAACGATAGCTACGAACTACGCGAACTGAACTGTCGAGGCTTTCAAATCAAGACTGAGAAAGCTCAATCAATAAAGAGTATTTTAGTGGAATGGCTTAACTTACTCCCCATACGAGACCGGATACGAAGCTAGCGAACCTAGTGTCAACACCAAGGTAGGGGAAAAAGGGAAAAGAACGATGTTTGATGTGAACGGAATCAAGCATTTTGCTAAGAAAGCAAAATAGGAAGTGGCGATAGGAAACATTACCCTCACTCTGAACAATATGCTCTTGGGAGACATGAAGCACAATCAACCTCTCTACCTTAAGACTTCTAACATGGACGATTCTAGATAGAGCACGGTAACCCCCAACCCCCTACTCTACAAAGCAAAGAGTGGAAAATCTCTCCATAAGGTACTGTAGTTTTACATCCATAGTACCATAGGGATGGTGAGAATTCATAAGAGCGCGAATTTAGATAGGTGAAAGATCCTTACTCAAATTATGAACCCTGAACCTCTTTGCGAATTCACAGCTGAACCTTGATGGGAAATCATAGATTTCTGAAAGAAAAGAAAAAGCTCAATGACCCAAAATTCTTTCATATACACGAGCGTCCTCCTACATTGTCCCCTAGTACAACATACTTAAGAAAGTGGTTTCCAGGGTCAACCTGTTTAACTGCATACTACACCACTAAGTGATGGGATCGTGCAAACAAAGGCAACGAGGAGCGCTAGCCAGAACTGGACAATGTGTGGGTGTCAAACAAACATTACTTAGCTAAGAAGGATTCATTCACTGCAGCTTCTCTTACTAGCAGATGAAACTAGAAGCATCATGTCATATAGAATACCGATTAACAGGCATTCAAGTCTATCTTATAGTTTATGTCGATGATCTCATTGTTTCCGCGAGTGCATCCTTCATTTCCAAGCTTTATTTCTATCGTAATTTTTCCATCTGGGAGCCTCATCTATTCATTCTTTTTTTGAGTGTATAAAGCCACGGAGCGATTCAGGCATCTATCTTATTGTATTGACGCAATTGGAAGATCAGGATTTCTCCCTACCGCTCAAGCGGGATCAGATCAAGTTTTAGCGAGAATAGCTGTAATTGAATCGGGAACAGACTCAATAAATGACATCCACTTCGTAAGTGTTAAGGCAAGATATATCACCAAAAGTAGAGGTGATATGGGAGCCTAGCCATTTCACTGTACCCGAGTAATAAAGTGGAAACCCCCCTCACGATCGATTAAAAGGAAAGTTGCCCGGAGATATTTGTTCAAATCCAATTCGTGAAGACAGGGTAAATTCAACAAATCTAAGGAAGCAAGTCCTAGGCCTCACTATCTATAAATCAAGAAGCTAAAGAGAGAAGGTTTGATTGAAAGTAGTACGTCTGCAGGGATCTGTCGGTAACGATGTGACCGGGACACATCCAATTGAAAGTCTAATCCCAACCACTTTGGAAGGAGCTCCAAAAAAGACTTGACTTCAGAGCTGGGAATCTTCCTACAAGTGAGCACCAAGTCAAATGTATTCAAAAAGGGCTATAACTCTGCCTAAACAAAGAGGACTTTAAGACAGCCTCATCGGAGACATTGGATGTAACCAGCCTTCAAAGGCGGAGGAGTAAAAAGTATCTTTTGATTCAAATTAGAGAAATGCTGAGCTTTATTCGCTTTAATTCATTAAGATATTATTAAAGCCTTCTAAATAGACAGAGTGGGAACTCAAAAGTAAGAAATCTTAACCATCATTCCTTAACTCTAAAGGGCGTGGATGTGTAGATCAAGGAAGAAGGGTGGGATAGCGCTCGATCGATTGAGCGTCCTACAGGCCGTCATGCAAGCTAGCAAAGCTAGCGCAGAAGCAGCCCCCAGATCCATACAACATACTTCAAAGGAGGTTATCTTTAACCTACTGCTCAATAATTCGAAATAGAAATTGGAAATCTTTATTGGACCGTGATAGCCAGCCCAAACTTAACACGGTTGAAGCATCTTCTTGGAATCACTAAGGAAGTAAGAAAGGATCCAGGATTGCCTGAGGCCCTGAGAGCAAAGATGCTTGCTCTTGAAGATGAAGTAAACATGGTCATGGGCAAATATCTCAGTACTGTTGAAGGTATTAATGAACACTTTACCCTAATTGGTTGGGGGTGGGCAGGAGCATAGTTGTCGCTTAGTCGTTCAAAATTCAGACTGTCGTAAGCCCGACACTATTCTATTTAGTCTCTCAAATGAGGGGCTAGTTTATTTTGCTATAGGGGCCATCTCCTGTCATCCCTTACCTATGGTTAAGGAAAGAGATTGACCGTAATGATTGCAATGAGACACACCAACACCACTACTTAGAGGTGGAATGGGGGGATAAGCTCGACAAACACTTCGAAGGAAAGGAGGTAACCAAATACTAGACCGAAATTAAGGGGGTTTACCAACTGATCAATAAGTAGTTGAGGGGGGAATTGGTCCTACTACTGAGCCAGGATAAAACTCTTCCTTTCCGATTACATTGGCTTGGCCTTTCGGACAAGCAGATAGCACATGACCAAAAGGTTTTACACCCATGAGCTAAGGCACCACCCTTCTTTCTGACCCGGATTGGAAGAATTTTCCACATACTGAGTTTTTGGGTCTTCATGAGTAGTTCTTGTCGACGATCCCTTGAAAAAGTCCTTTGTTGAGCCATCTTTCGCCCCTAACAAAGGACATTCCCAGGGTTGGGACTCTTTGGACTGGATTAGTTGCTTCCATTCCACTCATGTCGGCTCATAACTTCGCACCTCGATCACTTTATCTTTCTAGTGATCTAGTGATGCAGGAAAGGAATGATAATTAGAGTCTAATAGCAGTTCGGGAACATCAGCATCTATTTGGTAGAATATAACGACCTGATCTCTTTGCTTTTGATGGATGCTCGGGGCTGAAACATAGTGGAAATGTGAATATGATCGATCCCGGCTCATAAAAAGTATGGAGGTTCTTGTTTGTTGGGTCAGCCGTTCTAGTGACTCAAGGAAAAAGGCATTTTGGCACTGTTGAAGTGATTTGCAGAAATTCCCCTTGAGACGAGAATCCCGTTGAAATGGAAAGTCCTTGATCTACATACATCATTAGAAGGTTACGCTTCTATTATTGAAAATCCGTTATCCTTCTCAAAATCCTTCCCCCCCTTGGTCGAGTTGTCTTAAGCCCGAATCCATCCTTATGAAAGAAGGGAGGGATATTGGCTAAGAGAGAGAGTCCTTGTTGTTCACCTCCGCCTCCCGACGCTGCTGACCCCTACTGGGACCTTTTTCCTTTATTCGCTACAAGACTGGTCCAAAAATCTACTTCGTTGCACTCACCCTTCGTTTCTGTTATTCATTCATGACCTCTGAATGGAAGATAAATGACTTTACTAAGCAAGCTGTCTGTCGGTCCCCATCGGTAAATTGTGTCAATAGAGTCAAGAGTACCGCTGGACAATCCCACTAGCATTCCTACTTCAGCGACCTTCTCGTAATACATAAAAAAAGTATTCTGATCCTGTAGGAGTGACAGCCGTAGTGGAGATCGATGAAGATCTTTATTCTTAAAAGAAAGGGCAAACACCCAAATACATGAATGATCAAAGAGAGGCCTCAGCTGACGCTAATATAGCCAAAGAGCAAGAAAGATGTGATGATGTGATTATTTATGTACATGTGTCTATGTCGCTTGACAAGTATACCTATTAATCAGTTGACCTCTCTCTATTTGTCTTTTTTTCTAGGTCGGCTGACCCTGGTCTTCTTTGAGTTTATGATATTCCCCACTCGTCCGAGCTTTTGTAGGCCGAAGCAAATGCTTAGATGAGAAGAAGTCAGAGCAAAATTCAAAACAAGAAGGACAAAGAAGTCTCAATGAAGGACTATCGTCAATGCGGCTGGAGCCACTAGATCCCACAGTAGCGATCTTTAAACTGATAAACCAACATTTCACTTCTCATATGGGGAGTCATCCACATGAGGACAAGAAGACGACATTCTAAGGCTACATAGAGCCCGTATCCAAGAAATGAGCTATCTTGCTTAGCATACCTCACCAAAGCTTTTCAAATGAATCTCCTCGGTACTTGAACTTGATTCTTTAAAGTCGGGAACTCCATTCAATTAGTCGGGCATAAGCTCTCCCCTTGCTTTGCTCATTTTCTCTTGATAGGCTTGTAGATGCGTGATTTTTCCCCTACCCGAGATTTTTTTTATATTTTTAGCTAAAATATTTAGTTTAGGCTTAATATAGCTATTTTAGCTAATTTTGACTCTTTTACTTTATTTTTACCTTAAGATAAAAAATAACAAAAAATATAATGTTTCATAGTCATTTTAAACTTGAAAAATACAAAAATAGTTCTTTATATTTTTAGCTTTATTAAAAAAAATGAAAAAATACAAAACAAAAATAATATAATTAATATTTTGTGGTTACCTCAATCTTGAAAAAAATAAAAATAATTTTGTTTAGGTGTCGGTCTTACTCTTATAGTTATTTTGCTTACGTAGGATTAATTAATAACACCGTGTTCTTATTCTTGGTTCCAGGCAAATAATAATATTCGGGTTCAAACTACCCGGTGTTATAATTTCCGGACCTAGCCCATAATAACCCTAGTCCACCGCACAAGGGGAATACGGACAAAACACACTCATCACTCTACCCATAACCCATGTGATCCCCTCTAAACCAAAGACACATCACATGCACACACGACACACACCTATGGACAATATGTAAGGACAAAGTATGAGGGATGCATTTTAAAAGGAGAAAAACGAAAAAACATGGGAACAAAATAAAGAAACGGGAAAAAGCATAGGTGAGTGGAGCTTCATTTGGAAAAGGAAGAAAACATACAGATTTTTTATATATACGGATACACATACACGGAGAAGGAGGAGATGGTTGCTTCATCCTCTCCGGAGGTTGAAAAGAAAAATGGCAAAATGCTAGCAACGAACCCTTACCCGCCTCTAGTCGCTCGCCGGCCAGCAACCACCAGACGAGACCCAGTCTCGTCGACAACCTTTCCCCCGACGTCCCCAGCCTCCCTTACGTCCAAACGACGCACAACTCCAGCCCCCACGCCCAGAGAACAGCCGTTGCGTTCTCCATCGCCATCCAGCAGCAACCATACGCACAGTCCAAGCCTGTCGCCCACTAGCCAACCACCAGCTCCCTCCGTCGATGTTCGTCGTCCGACGAGGTACAACTTCAGTCGAGGTCGTCATTTGATTCGAGTTCTGTCCGGAGAGGTCGAGGTTTGAGATCGTCATAAAAGGTTCGTTTTCTCGTTGTGTACGTTGAAAATATGCAGAAATAAAGGTGCATGTTCTTTTCCGATATTGTTCTTCTCGTTAATATTTTGGATCGTTTCGCATTTGATTTAGTTTCGTATGATTCAGATTATTTTTTGTAAATATATGATTCTATTGAACACGCAATTTAACAATTAATGGTGGTCTTGTAGTGTCGAAATTAGCTAATGAAAATAACTAATCCTTCACATGCTCGCCAACTAGTTATGCTTCCGTTGTTTATGTAGTTGCTCATCATAGTCTTGAATTTGCTCACTTAGTTATCTACTCGTATGTTTACTCGAATTGGTTATAGTTGAGCATGATTTTGTCACCTTATCGAAATTGGTTCCTTATTCCTCAACCGAACGGCGGAATTAGATTAAAGGAATCAGAGGTGTATTTCATGTGACCCGACTCCAATTTTGAACAAGGTTAAATAAAGCGTGTCATGGACCACGGGCGCATTTCATGTAGCGTGGTTTGCAACATGTTCTAAATAATCTCGAATTAATTCTTAAATGAATATAGCGAAAGGTAGTTCTCTTTTAAATCAGAATTAGAGGTGTGCCTCGCCTAATAAAATTATACAAATTGCGGGGCCCTCATAAATGTATATATATAAAAATACTTAGACTTCGGGATCAACCGTATAGCGAATTTTACGGTGTTCTCCAAAGATAATAAATGCGTAGTTGCTTTAATCACGTATTCTAGTACTACCTTCTCAAATACGGGTGCACATTTATGTGACCCAAATCTAAATCTCAACGAAGTCGAAACGTGTCAAAAGTCACGGGTGCACTGGTGCAACGTGGTTCGAGATACGTTTCCACTGCGTTGTAATTCATTTAAAACAATAAACAATAAAAGGGTAATGAGCCCTTAAACAATAAGCGAGACGAGCCTCGCCAAAATAACACGCAAATTGCGGGGCCCTCAACAGACGATTATTACGAAAAATGTTTAGATTCCGGGATGTGCTGTTTAGCGGATTCCACGGCCTTTCCCGAACACAAAACGCGTTAGTATCTTTAGGCGCGTATTTAATAATCTTATCTCCTTATACTCGAGTGCACATTTATGTGACTCAAATCCAAATCTCAACGGAGTCGAAATGTGTTGACAACCACGGGTGCACCGGTGCGACGTGGTTCGAGATACATTTTCACAACGTTGCAATTCTTTGTTAAAATAATAATAATAATAATTCTTATAATAATAATAATAATCAAAACAGGTTAAAAATTAAAATTTGCACAGAGGTTAAAGCACATTATAAAATCAGATAAAGAGGCCAAATACGATGATTGAGCGACCGTGCTAGAACCACGGAACCCGGGAATGCCTAGCACCTTCTCCCGGGTTAACAGAATTCCTTATCCGGATTTCTGGTTCGCGGACCGTAATATAGAGTCAAACCTTTCCTCGGTTCGGGATCAAATGGGTGACTTGGGACACCATTATTTTTCCAAGTGGCGACTCTGAATTAAATAAGTTGATCCCGTTTCAATTGTCCTTTAATTGGAAAAACTCCCTCGTGCTCCCGCGGCGCGGAAAAAGGAGGTGTGACAGCTCTGGCGACTCTGCTGGGGAATATGCAAACCCAGATCTTCGGTTCAGGGTTTAAGAATTCGAGCTCAGTTAAATTGTTGTTTTTGTCTATATCTGATTTTATTATATGTTTGATTAATGTGCTATATGTTTACCGCTTTGATACTAGTTGCACTGTATATACAAACTGCTATATGGTTACCGCTTTGATATTGCGTGAACTGTATATAAAACTGTGCCAAAAACCCTTCTCTTCTTACCCCCGGGGATGTGCTTACTGGTTGAGACTCCCCTTTATGTTAGTGTCAATACCAAAAATAAGAAAAGAGGCAGGATAAGTTACAAAGCCGGACGATCCCGCGGGTCCCCGGTACGTAGCCCCCTCCTCAATCCGAGTTGTCCGCTCGGGTACACGGTCTAGTACCATTGAAAACATCAGGATATTGAGCCTAGATTTAGGACGTTTATTTGCATCATATCTGACTTAGGGGACTCAACACAGGGGTTGGGTCCGTCTAGGACAGGTGACCCGGTAATCAAAAGACCGAGCATGTTATATGTTGCATTTATTTGTTCTAGATTATTACGGGCTAAATTCTTGAAAAACAAAAAGAGAGGAAATTTTAGAATAGAAAATATCGAAATGTCGACGAAACGCTGTCGAAGGTTTGAAAAGAAAATTTGAAAAAATAGGTGGAACAATTTTGTTGAAATAATTGGTCAACTAATCTGACCGAACTACGCAGGTTTGATTCTCGCCATTAGGTGGGATACGTAGGAAACCCTCATCGGGTCCAACCACCCCTTTCAAAAAATCAAAAAAAAAATGTCGAATTTTAGTTTTCAATAAATCGAAGTGACGCTGTTTTTCGAAAATAGCCGAATGTTCCGAAAGGACGCCGGAAGGTTGTTTTTTGAAAAAATAGCCACTTTGAATCATTTTTAATAATTTGCGGGCACATCCTTGAAAATATTCCTTGTGGAAATATTGCAAGGCCATAGCCGCAAGATCAAGTCCGGGTTCACACCCCTTTTGCAAAAATAACCAAAAAATGTCAAATTTTTGATTTTGTTATAAATAAATCGGGTGATGCTATTCTTGTTTAAAACAAACCGAATGTCCTTCAAGAGGACGCTGGAAGGCCGTTTTTGCAAGAATAGCCACTTTGAATCATTTTAAATAATTTTGGACACAGCCTTGAAATATTCCCTCGCAGAAATGTCGAAAGGCTGTATCCGCAAAATTAAGTTTGAGTCATGGCTCAACTTTTCAAAAATATCCACTTTATCAAATAAGCCATTACATGGCCGGAATTTTGCTGAAATAGCCACATTTTTGCATTTTTAACTTCCTCAGTCTTGTGTTGGCCTGTGTCGGTGCTGAACGATGCCCCATAGGCCCCGGGATAAAAATTTTGAATTTGCATCTTCTTAAATAAAATTTCTCAAAAAGAGCCAATTTGTCTAAATAAGCCATTACATGGCCAATTTATGAAAAATAGTCTTGTGTTGGTTTATGGTGATGCCGAACGATGCCCCATGAGCCACAGGATAAAAAACAAATTTCAAGTTTATCTTTCATAAATAAATTTTGCAAAAATAGTCATTTTGCCAAATAAGCCATTATGTGGCTAATTTTGTAAAAATAGTCATAATTGGTGCTAAAAATATTCTTATTCTTGTAAAAATCTCTGGCACAAGGTGTGAAAGTTTTTTATCACAGTTTGTAGTTGGAGTCGGTTTTTATAATTTTGCTTCAAAAAAAAAAAAAATCGAATAAATATCTCTTTATTTCTTGCATTAATTTGCAAGAACTACGCTCGGTCTGATTCATGCGGGGCCATGATACGTAGGCAATCTCCATAAGATTCGACCACAATTGTATATGTATATATATATATAAAATAAAAAAATAAAATAATAAAAAAATAAAATAAAATTTTTTAAGGACTGTCTGAGTCCATTCTAACATGTTTTGTCTTGAATTGTAAAGTAAGTAGAAGGTGGTTGGTTTGTGACAAGCGGACAACGCAAGATCCCTGAAAGATGGTACGGGAGGAAATAACCCAAAGATTGAAAAGCTTAGAACAGCGGTTGAAAAACACGCACGGGTTGGCAGGTCAAAAGAGTGTTGCTTTCAAAGATCTATGCTTGTTTCCCGATGTCCACTTGCCACCTGGTTTCAAGATTCCCAAATATGAAAAGTACGATGGACATGGACATCCCATAGCCCATTTGAAAAGGTATTGCAATCAACTAAGGAGCCTGGGAAGAAATGAAGAATTGTTAATAGCCTACTTTGGGGAAAGCCTTACAGGAGTAGCCTCTGAATGGTTTTGGGATCAAGATGCATCTCGTTGGCACGACTGGAACGACATGGCACAGGCCTTTGTCAAACAACTCCAATACAACATTGACATTGCCCCAGACCGCATTTTCCTTTCAAATCTGAAGAAGAAATCAAGTGAAAGTTTCAGGGAATATGCCCTTAAATGGAGAGAGCAAGCGGCTCGTGCTGAGCCACCCATGGATGACCATGAGTTAATCACTGTCTTCCTTCAGGCTCAAGAGCCAGATTATTTTCAGAACATGGTGTCTGCGGTTGGTCAATCCTTCTTGGATGTAATCAAAATGGGAGAAATGGTAGAGAACGGTCTTAAGACAGGCAGAATCATAAGTCAAACGGCTCTCAAGGTTGCAGCTCAGGCTGTCCAAATTGAATCTAGTGACACGAATGAGAGGGATGAAGAAGTCATGATGATATCAGGGTCAAGAAAAGGTTCCAGAAGAGTACCTCGACGATATGCGATGTCTCGACAAGTTTTCCATAATTCCCCTGAGTATTACTATCCACCTCCGAACCCACCATACCCAGTTGATCCACCCCAATATGTTATTCAGCCATCAAATCATCCAAGAAAGTGAGCACGAGCATTACAAAATCTCTATCAGCCTCTGCAAAATTTCCAAATACCTTATAACCCACTTCCAAACCAAGGGCATAGAAGGGAACCGAAGTTGAAGGATAATTTCACACCAATAGGAGTTTCCTATGAAAGCTTATTTGAGAAGTTAAAGCAACAGGACATGATTGCACCCATCCCTCCAAATCATGTGGACCCACGTGCAAGGAGCTTTGATCCATCTAAAAGGTGTGAATACCATTCCCATGCCCAGGGGCACAACATGGAAAGTTGTCGGGATTTGAAAAGGGAAATAGAAAGGATGATCCAAGAAAGATTGATTGTGATTCATAACGGTGACACCCAGAATATCGCGCTGAATCCATTACCTGCACCTGATGATACACACTTTCTGGCGGTGATGCCTGGTGGCACGGAATATGAGAATCCACTCGGGAAGTTGCCGACTGAAATGAGAGAAGGCCATAGTGGTTCTGATAATCAAATTGGTGGCTAAATGTCAGGCTTATCAATTTGAGAGTCATTTGTGATGGATTATTTTGTTGTCATTTCTATTTGTCCGAGTTATTTCAGAATGGTAATCCGAATGTTGTTTTGTGGCTCAAACCTTTTATCCTTGTATTTTTCTTTTGATCATAGTGTCTCATCTAAAGGGGTCTAGGTTCGTTTGAAGTATTGTACCCCAGTTTTGTTTTTTTGGTTGTTCGAGTCGTTGTTTTATCGGTTAATGCACTGACCTATTTTATATTATTTCTAGACATTTTCTGTTATTTAGTCCTCTCCTTCCTATAGTTCTTTTTCTGCTAGCTCTAGTGACATGACGTGCGCGCATAGTTCTGGTCTGATCTTAAAAGTTAATCACAAAACCATTGGGAGGTGATCGAGATATTTAAATGAAGTAAGAACGGTTTGAGAGTATTCGAAACCCGAGTCATGAGAAACTGGGGCAAGTAAAAGAAAAACGTTAAAGGCAAGCTGCCAAAATTGACATGGGGTCGTTCATAATAATGAAAATGAGAGTGTTGCCCAACAGTGCTTTAAAGATATAACGAATATTAATTGTGTTGTTTACACTTGGCATGTTTTGAAGATTGGAATGACGAAGGCATCTTGTTCTGCTATCCAAACACTTTATCCATCGTCAACCCTTCGAGCCTTATTTTGATTTCTTTCATACCCCTCATTCGGAATCGGTACCAAAATTAGAAACACAAATGGGGAAGATAAAGAAAGAAAGAGAGAAAAAGAAAACAACGAAAACAACCAAAAAGAAAAAGGAAAAAAAAATGAAAAATGAAAAGGAAAAACTAGAAAAACAAGGAATTGGGAACTACGTTTGACCTGATTCCTCAAAGAGGATACGTAGGCACTTCACAGCTCGGTCATAGTGTAAATAAAAATAAAAAAAAAATCCCCAAGCAAGAAACTGGGGCAACAAAAGTTGTGTTTATGCGAGGAAAATATAGGATTCCGAAGGTTGTAATTTTGAACCCAATTTGTTTTATTTTGAGCCTTTAATACCCTTTCTTTCTAGCCCCGTCCAAACCCAAATTACGGTCCAAAGAAAGACCTTTTGACAAATCTTCCAAAGAGGTCGAGTTAGACAAATGAGAGAAGTTTCATTAGAACATAACACTCTGATTTCCATCAGAAAAGACTCTGATCTGCAGCAGAATAAATATGAGAGAATCTTAGCGGTAACACTCCCAGTCCCCAGCTGAAGAGAAGCACGAATGAGAGAGTCTTAGCGGTGAAAACCTTCACAGGCACCATAAGGCGATGAAAGCTGAGAGAAAAACCGAAATGAGAGAGGCTTGGTAGTGAAAACCCCTCGGGCACTACAAGTCGAACGAAGATTGGAAGTCAGATGGGAAAGCCCCAAGAGAAGATTACAAATGGCGGTTTAACGACGGAGGATAGGCTATATGTGCAGGTCATGTCCATTAGAGTGGGTATCCACGTTTTTATGGGTTTACTTTATAATTTTTCTTTTTAGAGAGTCATCTTCCTTTTCGTCTTTTATTCTGTTTCCTTTTATCTTTCTCCTTTTTATCAAAAATTCCCCAATAGAGTCTGTTTGCAAGAAATGACTGCAAAATTTTCCATCAGCTTTCCAATTATGCAAGACGGGATTTTGATTGGTACCGCCAAGTGGTATAAGTCATGAGGGATCAAGCGCAAGGCCAGTGTCCAGAGGGATATTCCCCACCAGTAGGAAAATGACAAGGGGATGGATTGGTGTCAATGAGGATATCTCAAGGAAGGTTAATGGCTTCAAGGCCAAGGTCAAGGGGACTCAAAGGTCGGTAAATGCCCATTCCTTAGATATGCCGCAAAAGAAAGGGAGATATCCCCAGCAGAAAGGTATTCCAGTGAAAATGGTTCACCAGTAAAACATGCAAGGTCTTCACGCAGGGTCACTATCATAGGAATTCGGGTGGTCAGGATACCAGTGGAAAACCACACGGAAAGGCTCGCGAATAAAAGAATCATCTAAGGAAGGCGGGGAAACAAGAAAGGAGAAAACTATCCCCTAACATGAATATCATCAAATAATAATATCCCCAGCAAGTTCTGATAATGAAACGCAGAGCAGGGAAAGAGGAGGAGAACCATCCCCGGCAGGAGCACCACAACCAGCCACCACATTTTAAAACTAACCAATTTTTCTTTGATTTGAAACAGGAAGAAGAGGGGTTGTTGGCAGAAAAGCATGCCACGAAGAAGATTCTCAAACTGGGGCAGAAAATTTTCTCCCGTTGCGAAAATTTTCTCGAAACCAAATACCCGGTTGGGGAAAGAAGCCGGATAACGCGAGGAAATGATCTTTGAACCCGATTATCCCCAGCAGCTTTGAAAAAAAAAAAAAGAAAACAACAAGTTGTGATAGAGGAAATTATACCCTCAGCAGACAAGACAAAACGAGGAAGCTTGCGTTCAGAAAGGCAAGAAGTTGGTATCATCCCCAGCAATTCTCAAAAAAATGAAACACTGATTTCGAGATTTCCCGGCAGCATTATATCCTACAGGTTTTTCAAGGGAGCAAAACGCGAGTCCCAAAGGAGGTCTGAGAAGAAGGAAAAAGAAAAGGGGTCCCCCGCCAGGGTAGTCCTCAGTTAATGACGTTTCAACCCCCGGCGAGTCCGAGAGAGAATGAGGGGTGAAGGAAATAAGAATACTTCCCCAGCAGCATCATCACCAGCGGGTGAGTAAACCGTTTCAAAGATATCTCCAGCAGCCAAAGGAAAAGTATCACGACCCAGGGGGAAAGCAGTTCCAAGACGAGGTAATTCAGAAGAAAAGGGTGGCCCAAGAGGCGATGCAGGAAGAAGAAAATAGTACAGAAAACAAAGGAAGGCGATATGGATGGGATGAAATTAGAAGTTGTAGTTGAAGTAAGGGAGCCCGCCTGAAGAATAGAGTGGCGATTTTATTCTGGAGTTGTAGTTGAAGTCAGGGAGCCCGCCTGAAGAACGGAGTGGCGAGTTATTTTGAAGTTGCAGTTGAAGTCAGGGAGCTCGCCTGTGAAGAATGGAGTGGCGATTTATTTTGAAGTTGTAGTTGAAGTCGGGGAGCCCGCCTGAAGAATGGAGTGGCGATTTATTTTGAAGTTGTAGTTGAAGTCGGGGAGCCCGCCTGAAGAATGGAGTGGCGATTTATTTTGAAGTTGTAGTTGAAGTCAGGGAGCCCGCCTGAAGAATGGAGTGGCGATTTATTTTGAAGTTGTAGTTGAAGTCAGGGAGCCCGCCTGAAGAATGGAGTGGCGATTTATTTTGAAGTTGTAGTTGAAGTCAGGGAGCCCGCCTGAAGAATGGAGTGGCGATTTATTTTGAAGTTGTAGTGTTGAAGTCAGGAGCCCGCCTGAAGAGAGGAATGGCGATTTATTTTCAAAAGTTGATGTTGAAGTCAGGAGCCCGCCCGAAGAATGGAGTGGCGATTTATTTTCAAAAGATGTTGTTGAAGTCAGGAGCCCGCCTGAAGAATGGAGTGGCGATTTATTTTCAAAGGATGTCGTTGAAGTCAGGAGCCCGCCTAAAGAATGGAGTGGCGATTTATTTTCAAAGGATGTTGTTGAAGTCGGGAGCCCGCCTGAAGAATGGAGTGGCGATTTATTTTTAAAACATGTTGTTGAAGTCAGGAGCCCGCCTGAAGAATGGAGTGGCGATTTATTTTCAAAAGATGTTGTTGAAGTCAGGAGCCCGCCTGAAGAGAGGAATGGCGATTTATTTTCAAAAGATGTTGTTGAAGTCGGGAGCCCGCCTGAAGAGAGGAATGGCGATTTATTTTCAAAAGATAATGTTGAAGTCAGGAGCCCGCCCGAAGAGAGGAATTGCGATTTATTTTCAAAAGATGTTGTTGAAGTCAGGTGTCACGCCCCAATCGAGGAACATGACCGGCGCCTGACCGGGTTGCCCCAGTCAAGCGGACCTGGGTGCCTTTCATTCCCACGCGTTACCCCTGTGATGATTGTTTCTCATTAACCAAATATATTACTAATCATAATTGATTTCACATTAAACAAATAAAACGATACGAGTGATTCATTAACAAGATTTCAATTTTTACAACGCCCGACATAACACAATATATATACATAAGACCGGAGTCCCACAGTTTACATGTCTACAGAGCCTCTACGATACAAAAGGGAAATACAATACTTGCCGGTAACAAGGCTCCGGCTATACCTTACAAAACCAAAATGAAATCTAAACCGAGTGGCATGAACCACACAAGGCCCCGAGGAAGAAAGGGGCTCACCAAAAACGGGCAGTGGAGGATGAAAGATACTACTGCCGATGAGCTGAAGTGCCTGCTACTGATCCACCTACAATCATAACACGAATGTAGCGTCCCCGGCAAAAGGGACGTCGGTACACTTGAATTGTACTGGTATGTATGGACAAACTTTGTCCCAAGTAAACTCAAGCCATTAAATTACATCAACAATTAATTAAGCCAGAGCCAATCATGTTTCCTCATTTTCCTCATTTCAAATAATTCTCACACAAAGCACTTTCTACGATCAACCAATTTAACAATAGCCAATCAATCACGTAAAGCACAAGTAGTCAAACAAAGGGGCAATCAGTGCCCCACAGGTTGCAAACTCTCCTGCTGTCTCCTTTCACAATTTCACATTATTGATTTTTGTATCAATTTTCAATAGCGATTTCGATCGCTTTCCATCCTTATTGCCCCCGACCACCCTTATTACCTCGGCCACCCTTATCACCCCAACCCACACCTTATTTCACCACGTTGCGGCGCGCAACACGACCCCGCCTTACAGTTGAAAACACAACAATTTCAAACAGCGGATAAGGTACTACACACAATTTCAACAAGTTCAAATAAGCAACTTACACACTGGTTCATGTTCTCAATTTCTTCTCAATTCAATATCACAACCATGTTACAATATTTCCACATTTCAAGTGTTTCATCTCTTACCACAATAAACCAATTCGCAAGTGTTTCGTTTGTTTTCCACAAGGTGCCATATAGGCCATCATAGTCATTATTCACAATTCTTTTGCCAAATTAAACTCTCATTTTACATCACTCATAGCTCAACAATAAACTTTGAATATCCAACAACAACATCAAGAATTTCACACAATTTGTCAATTTAACACGAAACAAACAAACTTCACACATATAGGCGATTTCACGAGAATCAAAATTAGCCATACATACCCGGTGATGAGTTTTCTTCCGTTAACTTCCTACTTTATGCTTACCCACGCTATCTTACTCTTGCCAACCTTGTTCTTGAAGACTCTTACTTCTACTCACTTCTTTTTACTAAAAATCAAGTTCAATAATCATGCATGAGTGTAAAAATTCTATTTTTAAAAGCTATTATATGCAAACCTCTCTTTACCCAATTAAAACTGAAAATCAAAGAAAATAATTAGGGTTTTTACCTTGAAAATATTGGGGAAGTTGAATCCCTGCCCTAGAATCCCTTGGAATTAAGTAGTTGGAACAATCTTTGAAGATGAAGAACTTCTCTCTCTAAAAACCCTCTCCTCTCTCTCTAATTTTGGTGAGATGATATGATAAAATGAAGAAGAAAGGTGTTATATTAAAGAAGAGATCGGGTCAAAATGTTACAAAAATCGGGGCCGGGGTCAATTATGCGGTGCACTATGCGACCGCAGAATCAACATGCGGTCCGCATAGTGACCGCAGAATTGCCCCAAATTTTACACAGGTTCTGTTAAGGAATGCGGTCACTATGCGGACCGCATGTTGATTCTGCGGTCGCAAAGTGCACCGCAGATTTGACATGCGATCGCATATCGACCGCACTTTTCAACACGATTTTGGGCAACTCTCTGGAACGTTTTGCGGCAAGAATGCGGTCCGCATGTCAGGTTTGCGGTCGCATTCTTGACCGCATATTTGACATTTTTCGGAAAAATTAATTCTCTACATTTTTAAAACTAAAATTACTACCAAGGGTCCGAACCGCGGCGAGCTTGCATTCCTAACACATTATTCGGACCATGACACCATAGCTACTAGGTTTTATGCACAAAAATTTTACGGGGCCTTACATCGACCAAATGAAGGAACACCAGGAGAGGGTCGACAAAATCCCCGGAGCTCCCAACTTGCTTCCAAAATGCGACGTGGGGAGGTTTGTAGAGAAACCATACACTGAAGAAGCCACCCCTTACTCTATCCCAAAAACCTTCAAGATGCCTCCCTACTTAAGGGTGTATGATGGAACCACAGATCCCGAGGATCACCTGATCCACTATGTCATTGTTGTAAAGGGCAATGACCTATCGAACGAATAGGTACCGCCGCTGCTGCTGAAGAAGTTTGGCAAGAAGTTTACAGGAGGGGACTTGACATGGTATTCTCAATTGCCAGCTAAGGTGGCAATATCAACGTTTGAAGTCAGGAGCCCGCCTGAAGAGAGGAATGGCGTTTTATTTTCTAAGTTGATGTTGAAGTCAGGAGCCCGCCTGAAGAATGGAGTGGCGATTTATTTTTGAATTTGGTTGAGGAAAGCGGTAGAGTGTAACGGAGATCCCCAATACGAATCAGAAGGAAGGCAACAAGGATCAGAAAGGATAGATTCAGACTTCGAAGGAGAGTAGTTCGAAGAACACAAGTAAGGGAATTCACTTCGGAGTGCAATGCAAGTTAGCAACAAAAGAAGCTTGCGACCAGAATGCGCGTCAACAGTCCGAGATGATCAACAGAAGTGAGTCACAATGAAAAAGCAAGGAGTTAATTCAAGTGCAGAAGTTGATGAAAGATGTGGTGTGCTCAAGAGATGGCCGAGGTCACAAGCACTGCATACCTGGTCTTGATCCGAAAAGCAGCACTGCAACTAGCAAGTATCAAGGTTCAAATTTAGAGTCCGCATGAAGCACCAACCAATACTCAAGATCAAGCTTCAGAAGACTTATAGATAGGAATCTTGTAACTAGTAGCTGATAGGCTTAGTTAGTCTTCCTCATGTTTTGATTTTCGATGTAATAGCAGGACCACGGACCGGAACTTCTATGGAACGGAACCTCGATGGAACGACACCTCGACTGGCTCTCCACCTCGGTATACCCCTTCCTCACTCACTTTCGAACTACACGTGGCCTGATTCCTTTATAGCCAAGGATATGTAGGCAGCTCAGATACAAGGGCTCGGTCACATTCCTCTTCTTTTAGTTTAGTCCCTTCGAATAAGGGTCGGGTCAAAAACACTTGTCTAGTCGTTCTTTGTCTGAAAACTCTTTGTGTTTTCAGTCAAAGAGGGGCAGCTGTAGATGCGTGATTTTGCCTCTACCCGAGATTTTTTTTATATTTTTAGCTAAAATATTTAGTTTAGGCTTAATATAGCTATTTTAGCTAATTTTGACTCTTTTACTTTATTTTTACCTTAAGATAAAAAATAACAAAAAATATAATGTTTTGTAGTCATTTTAAACTTGGAAAATACAAAAATAGTTCTTTATATTTTTAGCTTTATTTAAAAAAAAAACGAAAATTACAAAACAAAAATAATATAATTAATATTTTGTGGTTACCTCAATCTTGAAAAAAATAAAAATAGTTTTGTTTAGGTGTCGGTCTTACTCTTATAGTTATTTTGCTTACGTAGGATTAATTAATAACACCGTGTTCTTATTCTTGGTTCCAGGCAAATAATAATATTCGGGTTCAAACTACCTGGTGTTATAATTTCCGGACCTAGCCCATAATAACCCTAGTCCACCGCACAAGGGGAATACGGACAAAACACACTCATCACTCTACCCATAACCCATGTGATCCCCTCTAAACCAAAGACACATCACATGCACACACGACACACACCTATGGACAATCTGTAAGGACAAAGTATGAGGGATGCATTTTAAAAGGAGAAAAACGAAAAAACATGGGAACAAAATAAAGAAACGGGAAAAAGCATAGGTGAGTGGAGCTTCATTTGGAAAAGGAAGAAAACATACAGATTTTTTATATATACGGATACACATACACGGAGAAGGAGGAGATGGTTGCTTCATCCTCTCCGGAGGTTGAAAAGAAAAAGGGCAAAATGCTAGCAACGAACCCTTACCCGCCTCCAGTCGCTCGCCGGCCAGCAACCACCAGACGAGACCCAGTCTCGTCGACAACCTTTCCCCCGACGTCCCCAGCCTCCCTTACGTCCAAACGACGCACAACTCCAGCCCCCACACCCAGAGAACAGCCGCTGCATTCTCCATCGCCAACCAGCAGCAACCATACGCACAGTCCAAGCCTGTCGCCCACTAGCGAACCACCAGCTCCCTCCGTCGATGTTCGTCGTCCGACGAGGTACAACTTCAGTCGAGGTCGTCGTTTGATTCGAGTTCTGTCCGGAGAGGTCGAGGTTTGAGATCGTCATAAAAGTTTCGTTTTCTCGTTGTGTACGGTGAAAATATGCAGAAATAAAGGTGCATGTTCTTTTCCGATATTGTTCTTCTCGTTAATATTTTGGATCGTTTCGCATTTGATTTAGTTTCGTATGATTCAGATTATTTTATGTAAATATATGATTCTGTTGAACACGCAATTTCACAATTAATGGTGGTCTTGTAGTGTCGAAACTAGCTAATGAAAATAACTAATCCTTCACATGCTCGCCAACTAGTTATGCTTCCGTTGTTTATGTAGTTGCTCGTCGTAGTCTTGAATTTGCTCACTTAGTTATCTACTCGTATGTTTACTCGAATTGGTTATAGTTGAGCATGATTTTGTCACCTTATCGAAATTGGTTCCTTATTCCTCAACCGAACGACGGAATTAGATTAAAGGAATCGGGGGTGTATTTCATGTGACCCGACTCCAATTTTGAACAAGGTTAAATAAAGCGTGTCATGGACCACGAGCGCATTTCATGTAGCGTGGTTTGCAACATGTTCTAAATAATCTCGAATTAATTCTTAAATGAATATAGCGGAAGGTAGTTCTCTTTGAAATCAGAATTAGAGGTGTGCCTCGCCTAACAAAATTATACAAATTACGGGGCCCTCATAAATGTATATATATAAAAATACTTAGACTTCGGGATCAACCGTATAGCGAATTTTACGGTGTTCTCCAAAGATAATAAATGCGTAGTTGCTTTAATCACGTATTCTAGTACTACCTTCTCAAATACGGGTGCACATTTATGTGACCCAAATCTAAATCTCAACGAAGTCGAAATGTGTCAAAAGTCACGGGTGCACTGGTGCAACGTGGTTCGAGATACGTTTCCACTGCGTTGTAATTCATTTAAAACAATAAACAATAAAAGGGTAATGAGCCCTTAAACAATAAGCGAGACGAGCCTCGCCAAAATAACACGCAAATTGCGGGGCCCTCAACGGACGATTATTACGAAAAATGTTTAGATTCCGGGATGTGCTGTTTAGCGGATTCCACGGCCTTTCCCGAACACAAAACGCGTTAGTATCTTTAGGCGCGTATTTAATAATCTTATCTCCTTATACTCGAGTGCACATTTATGTGACTGAAATCCAAATCTCAACGGAGTCGAAATGTGTTGACAACCACGGGTGCACCGGTGCGACGTGGTTCGAGATACATTTTCACAACGTTGCAATTCTTTGTTAAAATAATAATAATAATAATTCTTATAATAATAATAATAATCAAAAGCGGTTAAAAATTAAAATTTGCACAGAGGTTAAAGCACATTATAAAATCAGATAAAGAGGCCAAATACGATGATTGAGCGACCGTGCTAGAACCACGGAACCCGGGAATGCCTAACACCTTCTCCCGGGTTAACAGAATTCCTTATCCGGATTTCTGGTTCGCAGACTATATTATAGAGTCATAAATTTCCTCGGTTCGGGATCAAACCGGTGACTTGGGACACCATTATTTTTCCAAGTGGCGACTCCGAATTAAATAAATTGATCCCGTTTCGATTGTCCTTTAATTGGAAAAACTCCCTCGTGCTCCCGCGGCGCGGAAAAAGGAGGTGTGACAAGCCTTATCTTACCCGTTTAGGTTTTCAGTAAGTAGACATAGGCAAGGAAATTCCTAGCTAGGTTTATCATCTCAGTGCTCTCTCGGCGCCCAGCTCGTCAAAGTACCAAACACTGGCTTTCTACCCTGAACACTCGGTATCTTCTTCTGGCCCCTTGGGGGAAAGTGAGAGCACTAGATCGAATGCACAGGATTGTCCATGTTTTTTACCTTAGCTCTACTTAGACTACTTCTCGATTTTTCCTTTTTACGATTGTTTGCTTCCAAAAGCTTACGCAGGATAGAAGTTCCTTTCATCATCATAAAACAGGAACGAAGATTCCCGATTGGGTTCTTGGATTGGGAGGTCTTTTCGTATGCTTCATTTCCATTATCGCAATTATTGTCATAATTTCTTTCTTCACCATCAGAAAAATGGACAAATACGAGAGAAGAGGAAATGGAGGCCAAACATATAGTAAGGTACCAAAACGGTTGTCACTTGCGGCACAAGAATTTGGTTCAGCTTCAAGGGTGGTGCTGTGAGGGACAAGGTTAGCAATACTTTATTTTCGGAAATGACCCGTATGCCCACAGATCAATGAACTGGAGGGAGCAAAGCACCACAGTGGATATGGAATTCTATTTCCACTTTCACTTTCACCTTGAAACTCGGGATACGTGCAAGGAGAGTCAGGGAAGGGTTAAGGGGTTCACCAACTTTCACGAGTTTCATAGGTTTAAGAGATCCCACTATAGAAGTGTCTAGCCATTCGATGAAGGAAGGGATTCTTTATCAAAGTCTTCGAAAGGCGCACTTAACCACATTTGATGATGGGGTTGGGGCAATTGATGGATCCTAAGCTAAATCTAGCTCTTATGGTGTGTCCGCATGTCCCTTTCTCTCAACGTCTGAAAGAACACTCTAATGGCAAGTCAGGCTAATTCTAATATAGGGATAGAAAAGGAATCAAGGGAAAGGTCCGACCGAAATATGATAGATAATGGAAAAAGTCCCTCTCTGATAATAGGACTTGAAGGCTTTAGCTATGCGAGCCTGCCACTACGCTCTTTTGTTACAGAATTAATGGTCAGAAACATGCCTTACTTAATCTCCTTTGAGATAAAGGTTCTTACAGAGGTGAAGACACCCATCTCACATAAAATAGTTAGAAAGCTCGCACTCCATTAAGTGTATAGATTGATATCTAGTAGAACTGGGAGTGCCGCAAGGCTGTTGAGTTGAATGATGCTCAGGATTGAGGAAGTGGTCTTATTGGCATTCGGAATGGAGTCTGTCCCGAAGGAATCTCATCTCTCTTCCAATAGAACAGGATGTCTCAAGCCAGTAGCACGATAGCAGTCCATTCAATCTATCCAGTCAAGCCTTTCCAGGTCAACTTGAAAAGGTATGGACAAACTTTATCGAAAAAGGTTAGGAAATCATGTGATCTTATTGGACGTCATGGGAGAAATACCGATGGCTGAGAGGGTCATACCCTTCCGAGCTGTGGAGTGTACCAAATTCACATTGATTAACATCGAGTTGTAAGTTTTGCTGTTGTCTAATAAGGCGCAGCATCGGTCTGGACTCTGGACGGTTTGTCCAAGGAACTGGAACCAAAGGCTTTTCTTAGTCTAACATGATTGTTGTAACCTCGGCGGGTTTCTCATTGGATTTTGATGGAATTCAGTGACAGTCCACTGCTTAGGTCCAAGGTGCCTTCCAATGGCAATGAGGGTTCTCATCTAGGGGAGTTCACAGTGGTGAGCTCAGTTATATAAGGAAAGGTCGACCAGGCGTTGGCGGGGAGGATTGCAACTGGGTTGATCAGCCAGTATTGGGGGGGCGGGGGAAACTGACCCGGATCCATTTCTTAAGACCTTCTGTCTTTCTCCTAAGGGCCCTCTCCCTATTTAGGGGGTTGAACGTGGGGGTTGTTCTTATTTTACCAGAGGGGTTTGAATTAGCTCCTCCCGTTCGTATCTCTCAAAAGAACCAAATTCTTGTTAGCGATTATTTATGATCAAAAAAGTGAAATTATGAAAACTCATTTGTCCAAATCTACATTAAATACTCTCTTTCTACGAGATGTTGGGTATCCCGTTGAGTTCGTACGCTTTCATGTTGACAACTCAATTCATTCGATTACTACAGGGATTAACCCAATCCAGAATATGAACCATAAAAGAAAATACCTATTAAACTGATTACAAGAATACCAATTACAGTACCTATTATCCAAAGAGGAATTCTTCCAGTAGTATCGGCCATTTACCCCACTTCCCTCTAGATTTCATCAAGTGGTCATGCTAGAGACATAAATAGTCATGGATAATGAAATTATGAGATCCTTCCGAATGAGCTAAGAGAATCTTATTTATTCTCTTTCATTTTGTTAATTGAATAAATTATTGGAAAATAAAAAAGCAAGTACAAAAATGAGTAATAACCCCCCAGTAGAGACAAGTACGATTCAATTCAACATTTGTTCGTTCTGGTTTGATTGTGTCGTAGCTATATAATTCGGATTAAGTTTATCGTTGGATGAAGTGCTGATATCGATCCAAAACAAAGACGGTAGGTACAACTAGGCCGTGAACAGCCAACCATCGTACTGTAAAAACTGGATAGGTTCGATCTATAGTCATTAAGGCCTCCTAAAACGATCTACTAAATTCATCGAGTTGTTCCAAAGGATCAAAACGGCCAGTTATTAAAGAAAATCCTTGTCGGCTCTGTGTAATATATTTGTTTGGCCGAGGGCTTCCAAACACATCGTAAGCTAAACCGATGTTGACAAATAAACAACCCGCGATGAATAGGGAAGGTATAGTACTGCTATGAATGACCCGGTATCGAATACTTGTAATAATATCAGCAAACGAATGTTCTCCTGTGCTTCCAGATATGCTGAGCTCCACATATTCTTGTACAGTCAAAGAGGATTGATTCCGTAAAAGATGAGATTAGTAAATTACAATTCACTGAAATTGCATCTTTGTAAGATCGTCAATATTGTACTGAGGGCGTCTTGAGAGTATACCAAATCAATATAGCTATCCTTCTTCTGACACAGCAATGCAATTTGAATTAGTATCAAAAGTAAGTACTTAATAATTTCTTTTTTCCTTTAATTGTTGATGTAAAATAATCTTCCATTTAATAGAAAATTCTTTCAATTCAACGAAAGAGATTCTCATATTCCATAGATGCGAGATATAGAAATTTTCCTTTCGTAGTTGTGGAGGCAGTTTTGTTGTTGGAATCCTTTTTTTAAAGAAGAAGTTAATGGTCGAGTAACAAATAAGAGTAGTAGATCATATTCGATGAAAGCAAAAATAAAAAAAGAATAATTGGAATCCATATTTGTGGATCTCGATCCAAAGGTTCTTTTTTGATCTAGCTACAACGATGGGGCAATATGGAAAGAAAATGTGGAACCTAATAGAAATTACTACTAGTTGAACCAAAAAAAGGATTTTTTCAAGCGATTGTGAGATAAATATTTCTTCTTCTCAATCATTCAAGATATTATGTTAATTAATATATTACTGAATCTAACGAGTTAAACTTAAATTAAAGTAAAAAGAAACGTTTTCTAGTTTGATAAGGTAACTCTTTGCTTTAAAATAGAAAATGGATTTGATACAATTCAACATAATCTAATAATGTTCAAAATTTAAATGATTTTAGAATTTTATTCTATAAAAATTCAAGTTTCATTTTTGAATGAAGTTAGACGATACAGCTCTTATTAGTTTAATAGTTTACCCAAGAGTTACTCAATGAATCAGTTGATTGGAATTGCGGGATGGATAGATGTTACAGATGATGAATCAATTCTTTTATATGTCGGTCACTTTATCTTTGTTAGTGCTATCTGCCTATAATGATAGATGGATCCAAAACTTTTCATTCAACTTCTTCTTTCAATTGAAATTGAGATTTTTTCATATCCTCCTATTTTGAAAAAATGGAACCTTAGGTAAGTGCTTTCTAAACATATGTATAAAAAGAACATCTTTCATTTAATTTTGCCCTTTCATGCTTACTTTAACTAGTTAATTGGTTTTTGTATTAGCGGCTTTAACTAGAACCTCATCTCTATTTATTGGTCTGAGCAAGATACAACTTATTTAAACTGAGTATTTAAAATAAACAATTCATAAATGAAATCTTTCTGTGGGATTACATGTATTCTATATTTACTTACGTTACCAATTGTCAATTCTTGGTCATTGTCATTGAGATTCATGTCAATTCAGATTATTATTTAGGTATAGATATTACCTTTTTTTTCTCCTTTCAAACAAAGAAAAATGATTGAAGTTTTTCTATTTGGAATCGTCTTAGGTCTAATTCCTATTACTTTGGCTGGATTATTCCTAACTGCATATTTACAATACAGGCGTGGTGATCAGTTGGACCTTTGATTAATTAACATTTTTTTTTGATTGACCTCCTCCTTTCTTTAATTCACAGGCACAGGAGGTCAAATTCTGATTGTTGTGAAAGTTACTGAATGAATCTATTTCATTCTAATTTGATCTAAGAAGAAAAAAATAACGCTTCGTAGGATTTGAACCTACGACATCTTGTTTTGGAGATCCACTTTCTATTGAACTTAACAAAGAGCGCTTTCTTATCACAGTAGATACGACTGTAAAGAAAAAGGATTCATTTTGTACCCCCAATACATCTTGCATGCATGTAGTCTCATAAAATGAAAATCTATATGTCCAATTTGAATAGATCTCAATAGATCCCTCGTTACTGCCCAGAGGAGAAGAATAGATAGGGATGATAGGATTTGAACCCGTGACATTTTTTACCCAATACAAAGGCGCTACCAAACTGCGCTACATTCCTTTCAATTGGTCTACAACAGTGTTATTGTAGAGAATCCCTGCCCACCACTCTTCCTGTAGGTCGAGCCTCCTTTTCAATCGCCCTCTACATCATTATTTTTTCCATATATATCTAAATTATCTTTCCATTTACTATTTTTTGGTCTTTATTGATTTATATACTCATCATTATCCCTCCGCTCCTACCAACGCTTACATACAACTAAGCAAAAAAAGGGTTCTAAATAAGAAGCCCTTTGAATATGCGAGGCTTTTCCGATAAAAAGATTTGCATGCAACAGAGATCCCAATTCCATGTATCCGGTTAAGCAAGCCCTGCCCGCCAGCTTCCACCAAGACAAAAAGGGTGAGCGTCTAGCGTGAAAGGTTTCTTTACTATGTAAGATAAGGCAAGAAGCAATGGCGTAGCAGCTGTGCGAAGTTCCGCCTTAGCACATTCATTTTCTTGCTCGTTAGCCGTGTTTTTTGATTTTTGAAAGAAGGGGCGGAGCTTTAAGAAGTGAAGCGAGCCTAGAGTACCAGCCTATTACATTTTTTCAGGCACCTTTTATATGTTATTAGTCAAGCGCTAGCACCCCTTTAGAGTAAGTCTTTTCTGTTATCAATGAAACCGAAAGAAGGAAAAAAAACAAGTGCATTTCGTATAGATCGAGACTTGTAGCTTGATTGTTTACTCATTCCATATTGGGAAGAATTGCAGGAAATCATTCGATAACACTTCTTCATATTTCTTTCTCTATGATATCCGACGATCAAGACAATTCCCGTGAAACTCTTTCATTTCATAGAAGTGAATTTTTATTCTTACGAAGCAAATAGCATTTCCTATTTATTTATCCCCTGGACTGGACCTATTCTGATTCTGAATTATCCGTCGCTACGCTGTTTCCAAGGACTAGTAAAATCGAAATAGCGAAATTCTTGGGTCATCTCAATGGGTTTAGAAACCACACGTTTCTCTGGATCATCATAGCGTACTTCCACATATCCACTCAGAGGAAGGTCTTTTTCGTAATGGATGACCCTCAAAACCAAAATTTGTTGATATACAGTGTAGATCCAGATGATTAATGGAAGAAACACCAAACATATCCCAAACTTCTCGCTCCCACCGGCTGACTGATGGAAATAGACTGACTACTAGAGATATTCGTGTTACTTTGTCTGAACTGGTTTTTACACGAATGCGTGAGTTATACCAAATACTCATTAAATTATAGACCACTTCAAATCTTTGTTTTTGGGAGGGATAATCAACTCCGCAAATATCGATCTAAACTTGAATCCTTGTATAGGTATGCAATTTCAGACAGCACAACAATTGAAATAAGTAGTCCGTATTGGTATCAGATCTATTCCCATGTTCCGATCTTTCAATTTTTTCGACCTATTTCTTAGGTAACGTCTCCCAACTATATTTGAAAATGAATTGGTTATCCGTAAAGAGAAAGAAAGTTTTTTTCTAGTTTCGTTTCTTTCTCTTCCAATTCAGAAAGACTTATCGGAAATTGCCGGTTGGGTTGGTCCGACCAAGAAAGGCATGGGACTTTTGGGCATTGCTTCGGCCGAGTGTTGTATGGCTACCTAGTGATTTACATGCACCCTCATTGCACACATTCTATATATCTGTCTCCATCATATCAAAGAAGTCCATGCCATAGAGAATCAGGCTCGGCAAATACGAGACTATGGAGCATGGTCCCCGCTTTCTTCCTATGGTTACTATTAGAACACAAGCCAAGGAACTCAAAACCACAACACAAGCACCCTTTATTTACTAGTTTTGGAGTTTTCGCCTTTTGCTTCCGGCTTTGATGAAGGTAAATAGTCAAAAATGTTCCCCGTAGAACGCGAGCATTAAAGCTTTCATCGAAACAAAGAGAGAGGCCCAGCTGGTGCTTTTTTCTGTGTTAGCCAGGTGAAAGGCTTGCTTGACTATAAATAGATTAGTGTATTAAGTAAGGAACTACTAAAACCTCTATTCCCGTTTTTGGGCTATAAGATTCTTAGCTTCCAGTAAGCTATTTTTACTACAAAAACGATTCCTCCCCGGCAAAAAGTGGTCCGCCAACTGAACTGGCCTTGTTGTGATAGGGGTACCGCCTGTTCATTCCCACCAAGGAGCCGTAGCTTTAATTAGATAGCGCTTGAGTGCCTTACCTTCTATTATACTAGTAAAGGGCCTTTAGGCTTGACTTTACTAATATAATATCAAGTAAAGGGGCATGTATCCTTTTTTGTAAAGAAAGAAGGCTACTTCACGAGCCGCTACAAATAATCAAAAAGGTTCACAGCGTGTTCAGTATATAGTGACAAAGGGAACGTTTCTGTTCGAGGGATTTGTCTCCATGGAAAAAGTATTCACTACTACTTACAGCGCCTTCATTCACTCGTCTTGCTACTTCGGAACTGTTCAGCGGACACGTGAAGTCGAACGTCTCTATACAATGTTGCGTAGGTAGACTGATTATTGTAGGTGACTGTCTCTAGTGGTTTAGAAATAGTTTTGTTGCTACCAACTTCTTGCTTTGTAGTCTAGTAGATCTACATGCTCTAGTGGATCTCAAGTAGGTTTATGTTCATCAACAGAAGAGGTGAGGTTCTGCTTTCTTACCTGAGAATATTTACAAGGGGGAAGCCTCGAATGGCATTCGAGTGCACCTCTCGTAGATGAATACCGACTCAGCACACTCTTACTACGCGGGAGTCTCAGCCGGTCAATGGCTGGTCGGTCCCTAGGGCACTATTCGCCTTGGGAGTGGTTTGGCCATCAAGCTACTTTGTGGGGTAGGGGACCGGACTGGTGACTGATGCGGTTGTTGTCTGCAGGGTATGTGACACACCACAAATTGACTAGTGCTAAGACAGGATATTTTCCTTTGGATCGTTACAACGCTCATTGAACGGTTCAAATATATGTGTATAGGTAAGAAGTAGAAAGCCCCATATCAATCCATATCCATAGGAGACAAAATGAGCAAAAGACAGGAATCCTTAATTGCCTCAAAAAAGAACTCACTCCGGAGGGAGTGAGGGGGGTATTCAGAAAGGGGAGTCGCATGTTATTTCTTTCCATGTAGGAAAGGTCTTGGATTGGGATGGCATTAGGTAAAACTTGTTATGGTTATGCGGCTATATAGAAAAAGCGGGTGGGGCTTCACGGCTTAGGAAAAGGCAAATGGTATTTGGTGGAATAGACAAGGCATGATTTTTATCTTGATGTAGTGTAGAACGGGGTTGTCTCAAACCGAAACGAACTTAGTATCTCTAATTCCAACCGGAGCCATGTTGAGAACTAGCATAGCTGATAACAAACAAAAGCTGGATTCTTTCCCTTCTTTCAGTGAAGCGTATCAATTTGTTGGTTGATTGGTTTGTGGTGCTGCTCCAACCACGCTGTGGAGTTGAACCACAGTTCTTCCTTAGCTTTCATGGTGAAATTCCACTTCCCTTTTTCATAGCTATTTTGGAGGAACCGCTGCCCTCACTCAATTCTAATCTCGAAATCATTACCCGATCAAGAAATGCTTATCTTATATGGCACCATAGGTCTGAGTTTTGTTTCCTATATGCGCTTTCGTTCCATCCGACTTCAAGAACTTGTAGGGGGCCACCCACCCTTTCCCCTTTACCCTCTCACTCCCAAAGGAATGAAAGGCCACATCTAAGCCCAAACCACTAGAATACGAATGAGATCTAGAATTACACCATATAATAGTACATGGATTTTCTTCTCGAACCCACCTCCTCCAAATAAATTGCACCTCCATAATTCAATTAAAGATAAATTGCAGGGAGAATGCCACTTTAGAAGAGATAGAATAGTTTCCGACTCCCCCGTAATTGACCCCTAAGCTCGAGGGAATTGGTCGATCAACTCTAGGCTGAGCTTCTAGTGAAAAGCCAACCTAATGGTTGAAAAATGCAAGAACTTTACTTTCTTCATTTCAGCTTTGAGATGAGCCTACCAGTGACCGCCTCTATGAGGCCCGTTGGGCGGTGCTTTCTGGATCAACTAGCAGACTTGCATGAAGAAAAAGACTAAATAAAGCAGAGTACTTATTTAGAAGTAGACTGAACACAAACCCAATCTCGAAAAATAAAGAGAAGTAAAAGAAAGGACATTTTCTCGATCAAGAAGGTATTGAACTTCTCGACGCACCTCTATCAATTCCATTTTTGCCTCATCTATCTTATGAAATTTCTTTTGTAACAAGAAGCAGGATGCAATATCTAACTCCATTGAGTCCTCTATGAATAGTCCACCCTTTTCAGGATTATTGCCAATGTAATCATAAAAAGTGAATTTTTCAGGGACCGAATAAACTTTTATTTTTGGCTAACCCAGCACCAACTCTTCAATAGATTTCTTGCTGGAGTTCCGTCCTTTAAGCCAGGGAAGCTGCATCTACTTTAATTGATGATTTATCACCTTTAGCCTTTATACTATATTATATCTAATAGAAGTGATGGTACAGATATTGACCTAACCAAGCTAGTATGAATCATCTCAGCTCCGATCATGGTAAAGGTCCTGCGGGAGATTAGTTTCAAGACACTGCCTCGAGAGCTACCTACGAAAGAGTTCCGGCTATGCCTGGCCATCATAACATTCATAAACGAGATCGATAGATGAATAGAGGAGTACAACTATAATTATTATTGATTCGCCTGGGAGGAGTTCAACGAACATAGAGAGATGAGCCTAACAATGACCCAAGCCAAAATAGAGAGAGGAGAAGTATGAAACTATCTAATCGGGAATACAGTTCCGACCATTCCTTTGAAGGCCGAAAGGTGAAGAAGTGTTTGGCCACACTCTCTGCGGAATAGTCTTATCAAAGCGCTCTCTTTAACTAATCAAGAAAGACAGATTGAATTAAAGAAAGAAAAAGTAGCTCTGCAGCTCGCCCAGAAGGAGATAGACCCGCCACTATAGATTTGTCAATCCCTAAGCTTGGCCAAAGACATACCCGGCATACTAAGTCTAAGATGAATCATCTTAGTTCCTCAAAAGGCCTAGTCCCTATATCCCTAAACTAAATGGGACGATTATAATCGCGATCATGTCACATCAGCTCTTTCAGTTACTACTACCTGTGTCACACCTACAGTGGCAGAGAGTTTGATAAGACTCTCGGATGAGAAAGATCAATCTTGAATAAGTGTCAACTGATTCTCATTATAAATCTTTTTATAAGGAAGGAGCTATCTATAGGATGATACTTCTTTGCCAGGTCAGTATGGTTGGAAAGAAGCTTGCTTACACCTTGCTTTATATTGAAAATGATGGTATAGCAAATGAACATAAGGATGATGCTAGGAAATATGGTTCGAAGAATCTCGTTAGTAGTTCCATGAACAATCCTTTGCGGGATTGGATTTTTTTTTATAGTGGTAATGCCATAAAGCGCGACCCAAGATCCATGATATGAAAACCAAAATCAGAATAACGAAGAAAAAGACATCGTGATATAAGTCTGTTATTCCTTGCATTATAGCTGTTGCTGCGTCTTAAGATCCTAATTGCCATGGTTTCACTGCATTACAAGGAGCAATTGCGAGAAATAGCCATTCTAGAACAATCATTTGGTTTGGTTCATTCTTTGACTGCTCTGCTCCCCCCCAAAAAAAGATAGACTTCATTTCTTCCACCTTCCCTGTATGTGTTGTAAAGAAGTATAGAGCACTTTAGTTGGTTGTTGAACAACAGAAAGCATGAGAGAAAAAAGGAAGAATTTACGCAATTTTTTTTCTAATAAAGAGATCATAGTGATTGATGGCTCTTTCAATCCGCTGAAATGGAACGCTTTGGTGTGTACCAAAACAGAGAATTTGGGTCAGATTTATAAGCTTACGACCACTGAACAAACATGGTGGACGAACATAGTTTATGCGCCGCTAATGTAGTGGCTTGTCGAGCATTTGACAAACTCACACCATCCATTTCAAAAAGGATTTGTCCCCTAGATACACGAGCAATCCAACCCGTAGGATTTCCCTTTCCTCTTCCTATTCTTACTTCTGTAGGTTTCCCGGTAATAGGGATATCTGCGAGAACTCTTACCCATATCTTACCATTTCTTCGGAATTGTCCGCTCATAGCACGATGGAAGTGTCCGATTATAGCACGACACACTGGTTTAATGGCTCAATTTGAAAGACGACCAGCTCTACAACCTTTAGTACCATATCTTCCAGAATCAAGTTGTGTACCGTCCGGTTTGCAACACCTACTACATCTGCCTTTACAATATTTACTATATTTCGTACGTTCCGGATATATCACGTCCCTTTTTTTTACTATATGAAATCCACACTTTGACACATGAGATTCCGTAACGAGTAGATACTTCCGCGGGAGCATAATATATTTTCTGGTTACATACATTACGAGATGTTTTTCGATACATTCTGCATTAAGTTCTAGCTATTTCTCCACCTTCTAATCGACCTAAATAACATATACAGATCCCCTCCACCCCTTTTTTCATTACTAATGGAATATCCTTCACTATTTTACTAAAAATGGAACGAAATGATCTTGTTTTGTTCCTCGGTTGAAAAGAGATGTCTTGAGCAATTGTAGAAGCACTTTGATAAATAGATTTGATCTTGATCGATTCAATTAAGGTATTAGTGTTTGTTCTATTATACAACAAAGATCGCATTTTTTCACTTCGTTCAAATAATAGTTGTACCCTTACGGAATTCTTCTGTTTCTCAGTATGATCTCTATCATCATCTCTATTCCCCTTCTCAATTCTCCTATCCTATTTAGGTCTATGAATTTCTCTATCAATTCAATTACCTTATCCTTACCCATGAGGTTCCAACATTTTATCCTTAATTGACATAGGAGTTGTTCCCGGGCATCCTAAAAAAAAGGTTATTATACACCCCAACCCCATCCCTTTGAAAAAAAACGTAGCACCGAAGAAATGAAAGAGCGAGATGGTGGTTTTTGTTGTTCCCGCATAGCGAAGATCATTCTCTTGGCGAATAAAGTGGGTCACCCTCTTTTTGACTTTGGCCAAACACGTTTTCTCGCTGGTTGAGCTTTCTACAAAAAAAACGATGCAAGAACGTATTCTTTTATCTAAGCTTCTTCCCTGTGCATTAGCTCCCCCTATCGTTGATGGTTCAGCCACGCCCGGTGCAACGAAATGATTGACAACTACGACGGGGTTGAAATGAATTTTATTCTTTGTATTCAATATGTATTGCATGACCGAATAATTCTAGGAAAGGCAAACCGCGGGGAGGGTCCTTTTAAGTAGATGACTCGTCGGGCGGTCGAAACGAGACTTCTTTGGGAAAAAGAACTTGAATAAGTTTGTTTTTCTGAAGGAGTCGTCATTTTCTATCAAGAACGCTATGTCATATTCAATCCCAGCATATTTCGGATGCTTGAAGGCCCCGCTGACATGAAGTGATTTCGAAAGATTCTTCTTTATCGATGGTGATCGGTCATAGTATCTATAGCCTCGCTTCTTTTTCGGACAAATCATTATTTCATTTTGCTTCTCCTGATCGTCGAGCCTGATCGACTCGACTCTTTTCCCTGCCCCCCGGCCTCTCACTTTGTTTCATTCTTCTTCGGTACCATCGCTCGAATGAAGACACATGTTCGGGCAGACTTTCCCAAATGCCCCCCACCGGCCCTTCTCCTTTACGGGTCTGGATTTTTTGCATCGTTTCAGTCGTTTTGGTTGACGGGGAAGAAAGAAAAATAATGAATGTTATTTTGGGAAAATGTATAATAATACACCTACCGAGACAAAGCCAAAGGTGAGTCTCGTTGGTGGACGTATCGATCTGAAATAAGATCTCACATTAACATCTTGATATACTATTTACCATAATAATAAATAGAGTCAATGGTGACTCCGCTGTGGGAAGAACCCCTTCCTTCTTGCTTGATAGGGGGGGCTTCCGTTCACCAGCGTAGACTAAAAGTGCTCTACAAACCGTGCTGGATAGTCACCCATCAAACGGCTCTCAAACTCAACATGTGGTGGATCCTGGGAGACAAAGTCAAAATGCAACATCCTTTGCCCCATACTTTAAGATGCTCCTTCCTACCGATTAAAGAGCGAGGCTGCTCGTGATAGGCAACTCTTTATGCCGCTATCGTTCGGTTCGGATAAGTAAAGTTCCTTCGATCGCTTCGCTCAAGCGGTCTTCCCTTATCTTCCCTAACATTTTGAGTAGTTATGGTTTGAGATGAGAAAGCAGCATCGGCCGAACGCAATGAATGAATAAGAAATTTGACAGCAGAGGGACTCAATGATTCTTATTTGACCGAGTTCTAGCTAGAAAGATGTAGATTACACACCGGAGGTTGGTAAGAACTGAGGTTTGGAACCCTAAACTAAGTAGGGCTACCGGCGAAGCAACATGTACTTGATCGGGCGGGGGTGGTTTGGTTTCAAGGCTCTCGCAGCAGGAAGAAGCAGTTGTCATTTGAACGTAAAGGCTCTTCTCATGTTTTACGACTCCTACAACTCTCTTTACTGAGCGAGACTCCATCCATATCCCTACTAGTGGTTTTTCTTTCATTCAATCATCACTTGGTTGATAGCTTAAACTAGGCTCCACTTTAGAGATAGGTTTTTGGTCTTAATCAAAATCGGTCAAGGGGGTGTCGGAACGGTTGGTAGCTGCTTAGTCTCTTTCGATAGTTTAATCTCCTTACTCCTTACTGCTTTTTTCAAAGGAAAAAAGAAGGGGGTCAATTTAGGCTCCTTTCCTTCCACTGTGTAACCGCAGTAGCATGTACTACGAGCCCTCTGTCCCATGCATCTAACAAGCTCGCGTGGTTCACTGGTTGCACCAAAAACTCTCATTTCTTGAAGCGGAGCATAGTGCATTTTAGGAGCTGAGCGAGAAAGGTCTCTTCTTTCCTTTCGGTTTATTCACTGATCTGAAACATAGCACTTGTTTTCTTATTGATTCTCGGGGGGGTGGCATTCTTGAATGAAGTCTATCTGAACCGAATTAGCACTTCTCCAATCAAGCTAGGCCTCTCCAACTATGCTGGACGCCGGGGCCCTGAATGCGCTAGCGATTGGCATATACGGGAATGGTTTCCCAGGTTTCTCGGCCTGGTATCCTGCACCTCACATTTATGATATCCACATTAAACTGTGCCCCGGAGACACGGTCGAAGCACGCCCGCCCAGTGTGCTTATTTCACGACATGCTATAGTCATGGGTGTCTTCCAGTGGTCTTCTAGCCTTAGAAGAAGTCGTGTCCACCCCGGGCATCTGCAACGTCCTCTTTTGATATTCTAATCTGGGAGAACTAAAAGACTGAACCATTCGGTGACTTTCGTGGTCGCCCTCACTAAACCAACTGGAATCTGAACTACGATTCAGATCAAGTATTACCAAAATAGGATTTCCTTTTCGTGCCATATTCCCTTAGACTTTACCTTTTCCACTTTTTTCTTCCCGGTCCAATATTTGTTCTCGAAGGTCTTTGTTTCTGTGTAGAAGCAAACTCTCCAAATTTATGACCAACCTTTCCTTTAGTAATCTTACAACGAACACGAGTTTTTCCATTGTAAATTCGTACGGAGCAATCAACGAATTCCGATGACATAGAAGATCTACGTGACCAAATTTTCTGTTAAAAAAAGGATCTCTCTTCTTCTTCATTCTCAAGAGGAATGCATCAACAAAACTTTCCTTCCATATAGATCGTCCTGGCATGAACTAATTTCTTCGCTTCGATTCCGCCCCTAAAGCTAGCTCCTACTCCTCCTCCTTTTCCTTTAGGATAGGATCCTCCCTGTTCTTTTTTACATTACACTCTCGGCCACCCAAGAGGATTGGTTATCTTTCTCTTTATATGCAATATCTTGAAAGGCAAAGAAAAACAGTGCACGGACAGGAAAGGACGACGTACTATGATACTTTATGTTTTATTAATCTCCGGGAGCTTAATTCTTCTTCGATATCCATATATTTTCTATATGGTTCAAACAATCATAAGAAATAGCGGGTTCGTGATAGAGGGATATCCATAGTTACATTCGGAATTTAAGTACATCTTAATCTCTTTTTGCCTTTATTCATTCATTACAATGATAAATTTCCACTGGATTTATTGTTCAAAAAGCGTAAGTAATATTTTTTAGAAAATATCTTTCTGGGTTGCTTTTGCTTTTCCAGCATTCGCCCCTTCAGGAGCCTTTTGCGCGGGTACTGCTCCTGCACTTCCTGACCTCAATGAGATTCCAGTAGGCCTTTCACCCGATAATATAGCGCAATTGCATCGGGAGACTGAATAGAATGCCGCCCAGTGTAACAGGCTCTTGCAAGAAATCTGTGTGCAGGCAAGAGAAGTTGCCCGTGAGCAAGGAGGAGTGTGGGACGAACTCATGCTGGAGAAACTCGTAGACGCCGTCAAGTATCTTGCAGACATGGACGAGTTGCCCGAGGATAAACGAATCCCCACTCTCATTGATGTCAGGGGGAAATCACTAAAAAAGTGCCCTCGACCATTTGGTTTTATATCGATCAAGAAATGAAAATGTAGGGCGGTCGGGGGCTATGCTGGATTCTTTTTATTAGATAGAATGAATGGAAAATGAGTGCTTGTGTTGTGGTTTTCGTAGTTGCAAGAATTTCTTTTTGCGAGAAAAGGTTCTATCAAATCGGTCCGGTAACGCCTTATCTTCCTATTTATAAGCCATAACTTATTTCGACGTTTTCAATTTCCCATAGAGGAACTGCTTCCTGCGTCTGTGGCCATTGCAACTAAACTAACGAAGGAAGGAGGGGGGGCATCAAATGGATTTTTGTTAACACATAATTGGAAGAGGTTTGAGTCCTCTTAGATTTTGTTAAGCCAAGAGCGCAAAGTGCATTCACGAAATGAGAGCTAGAGGAATAGGAAAACAAGGTAATGCCCGGGTACTCCATCTACCAAAAGAAATGATTGAAATAGAGCGAAGAATGGAAAGGCAGGCTACGAAGGCGCTGACTCAAAGGCTGATAGGATTGAACTCAAAGGGAAACGGAAATAGGCTAATCAAGAGGATTTACCATCGATCGGGATAGAGGAAGTGATTCACCAAGAGCATTGTCCATCATGGGCTGCGGGGACAGGGGCTAGAAGAACTAAACCAAAAGAAAATGGTCGTAGAAGGCTAGCTTTTAGAATAATAAAAGGCACCTTATTAGCACGATAGGGGGATGCTTAGACAAGAAAAAAGCATTCAACAAAACTTAAAAAAACATTTCTTAGGAAGGAATGGAAAGATAAGAAGTTTGGAGAGCTAATAGAAAGAAATAGAAATAGCACATCTGCGATAGAAGTCGAATACAATTAAGTAACTAGGGGAAAGATATGGAGTTTAGAGTGTCAAGTCGTACGCAAATCTGAGTGACTTCACTACCTAAAGAAAGAAAGTTGCTTAGGCAGGGTCGAAGAAGACGTGTAAGACACCGAGGGGCTGGGGCTTCTTTATTGTAAGGCGTCTAGAAGCCCAATTTTTGTCATGTCTTATGGGCACACAAATATTCACAAAGGAAAAGGCTCTCCATGGACAGCGTCTGCTTCAGCTCAAAGCAAATATGCTGGCAGTCTTGAAGCCACAGACAATTCTTTAACTATTCGGTGTCGGCATCTTTTCCTTCTTCTACCTGGTATCCTAACCTGGTTAGGTAATCGGCTAACCGGGAATTCATATTCAGAGCTAAGTCCCAAGGAGACAGGTTGAAATGTACGGGTGTAGGTGTAAGGCCCCAGAAAATTTCGCTAAGTAATATAGGATTCTATGGTGCCACGTAGGCTAATTATTATATTTTATGTGCTATGAACATGATGGACATCAATTAGACTTGATAAATATGAGTATGAGTCTTATAGAAAGTGATATGAGGTCCAAATGGAAGCCCAAGTGTAAGCCAAATGGGAAACTTTTCGAAATACGCCAAAATTCCAAATGGATTCGCACATGCCTCCACTTCAAAGGATAATATATAATTATGTATAAGGTTTTATGTGGTGAACAGCATAACAAATGAAAGCCCTTTGAGTCTAGTTTCCAACGCTTCAAACCGTTCGCCATTTGGACATTCCTACACAAAGTTATGATCAAATTACCAAAGGCTGGAAAATGCTGTCTTGTGTCAAATGTGCGACCGCATTTCCTGTCGCATTGTAACAATGCGGTCGCATTCCTGTCGCAAACTGAACCCGAGAAACCCAGTTAATTCTTCTATTTTTATAACCCAACCCCATTTCAATATATAGCCTTTGGGGTTCATTTTGGGGTCATTTCTTACTGATTTTAGAGAGTGGTGAGAGCATTTTAGAGAGAGAAGGAGGAACCCAACATTTAAATCATCCAAATCTTGCATGAATCTTCAAGAATCAAGAACCCAATAGCAAGTTTTTCATCTAAGAGGTAAGATTCTATACCCTAGGGTTTTAATTCTGAGTTTGGTGTATAAGATGAGTTATTGAGGTGTGATTCTTGGGTATATTAGTATTGTGTATACATTCATGTACTACTTAGGTTATGGGAAGATTTTTGAACATAAATAAGTAAAGATTGGGTTAGGGAATGAAGTAATTCTTGAAAAGGGAATTTGAAATCAAGATGCCGAACTAGTATTTGATAAAATGCTCAAATGAGCTACTTTCATGAATATCTTTCTAATATATGTTTAATTTTGTTATGTCTCATAGTAGATTGGAATTTCTAGAGTTTTGGAGTGTTGTAGTAACTTAAGGAAAGCTCAATCGAGGTATGTATGGCTAACTTTGATTCTTGTGAAATCGCCCTTATGTGTGCAATTCGTTTGACATGTGTTAATTTGAGAGATTGTGTGTAATTTGTTGATTTTGTTGTTGGGTATCTAATTGATGTTAAACTACATGTGGTGTGGTATGAAATATGAATTGAAAGATAACAAGGGAATTGGAATTGGTAAGGAGTTGAGAACAATTGTTGTGGTGGCATATATGGTTTCTTGTGGAAAGAGATGAAACACTTGAATTGTGGTGAATTGTTGAACATACTTGTGTGTGTACTCTCGAATATGGAAACATGGTAACTTGGTTGTGATATCAGTTTGAAAAGTATTTGAGAATATGAATCTAATTTTAAGTTGCTTATTTGAATTTGTTGTAATTGTGTGTAGTGCCTTATTTGCTGTTTGTAATTGTTGTGATTGAAACTGTACGGTGGGATCGGGTTGCGCGCCGCAACATGAGGTAATAAGGTGTGGGTTGGGGTGATAAGGGTGGCCGAGGTAATAAGGGTGGACGAGGTAATAATGATGGAAAGCGGTGGAAATCGCTATTGAAAATTGATATAAAAATCAATGATGTGAAATTGTGAAAGGAGATAGTAGGAGAATTTGCAACCTGTCGGGCACTGATTGCCCCTTTGTTTGACTACTTGTGTTTTATGTGATTGATTTGTTATTGTTCTATTTGTTGATCTTAGAACATGCTTTGTGTTGAGAATTATCTGAAATGAGGAAAATGTGGAAAATATGGTTGGCCGGCTTAATTAATTCTTGATGTAATTTAATGGCTTGAGTTTACTTGGGACAAAGTTTGTCCATACATACCGGCACAATTCCAGTGTACTGACGTCCCTTTTGCCGGGGGCCCTACATTCGTATTATGTAGGTTGATCGGTAGCAGGCACTTCAGCTCATCGACAGCATTATCCTTCATCTTTCACTGCCCGTTTTGGTGAGCCACTTTCTTCCTCGAGGCCCTGTGTGGCTCATGCCACTTTCATTTTGGACTTTATTTTGGATTTTGTGTAAGGTATAGCCGGAGCCTTGTTACCGGCAAATATTGTATCCTCCTTGTAATCCTAGAGGCTCCGAAGACAGTAAGCTGTGGGGTTATGGCCTATATATGTATATATGTCGGGTGTTGTAAAACTTGTAAACTTGTTAAGAAGTAATGTGTGTTGTTATGTTGTTAAAGGAATGATTATTTATTATAAAGTCGTAAAGTCCTTGGTTTCTGAGTAATAAAATACACATGGGTAACACTTGGGATAGAAAGGCACCCAGGTCCGCTTGGCTGGGGCTACCAGGTCAGGCGCCGGTCATGTCCCTCGGATTGGGGCATGACAAACTTGGTATCAGAGCCTAAGGTGTTAAAGTGTCCTAGGATGTCTCGGAGCCGTGTCTAGTAGCGCCCTTCTTATCGGCGTGTTGTCGACCACATCTATAAGTTTGGGGCTGCACGGACATTTAGGAATTTTACCCTTCTTTGATATTCCAGATCATGCGATATGACTCATGATATGGAGCTAATTTCCTCTCTAAGTATTACCCTCAATGTTGGTAATTTTGATACCATAATCTATGAATTTGAAGCATGTAAGGTGAGATTTATCCCACCATTGAGTGCAAATGGATTTCCAAAGAACTTGTTGATAAACGGAGTACCGTTGTTCCTACCAATGTCACTGTACCACCAGATCATGTAGTATTTCATCAGTATGTACGGCTAAAACCCCGTCTCTTAGAAATTAAGCTTCCATGGTGTCCGCGTAAATGTTGTTGGTTCAAAATATAATTGATGCAATATTCATTTTGTTATGTTAAGCGAATTATTGTTTTGAAAATATATGTGGGAGTTACTTCTTAATTTGTTTAATATACTATTCTTGGTAAATGAGGATAAGTAAAGAATGTTAACTATGTGCTAAAATGCCTAGACTTCAAGTCAAGTTTAAATTGATATTTTGATGCCAAATTTTGTGTGAAAACTGGTTATGGTTGATTCTTCCAAAATGTTCTTACGTGTTCCAAGGTATTTGATTGATTGCGTCTAGTTTTTGGTAATGTATAAAGATGTTTGAAAATGAAGTAAGTGACTGTGTAAATGTGGTAAGACTAAATGTTGGATTCTAGCTGTGATTGATACTTTACATGAATTGGTGTTGTGACCAAATGTTTGTGAAAGATGCATTCCAATATGATCAATGTGCTATTATTGACAACTTAAAATGGGTGCAAGGAATATGAATCATGTATTGAAATGCGAAGGCCTTAAATTGAAATTGGAGCAGCATATATTAAATAAAACTGTGTGAAATCCTCTATGTATAGAAATGTTGAAATAAGTCAAATGTTTTTGAGAAAAAGAGTATAGACAATGTGTCGAGAACTCGAAGTGAAATTGTATCTGGTGATACTTGTGACACGAGGGAATATGAAATAGATTATGATGTTGATGTGAAATATGCGAAAATATTGTGAAATGCGGGGAAGAAGAAACTGTGTTATAAAATGTGGCCTAGTGCCAAGTATGATGTGATAATTGTGGCCCAAAGTGGCGATGGACTAATATACGTAAAATTGGCATGATTCTTTTATTCGATAATGTGGTGAACGTTTAAAGTGTTTGATTTGTACTGGTGATTTCCTTATTCTTGTATGAAGCACATAGGTGTATAATCTGATATGTGAACCCTATGGAAGGGCTATGAAATGCATCCTAGAGGTATGGAACTTATGTGAAAACTATGTGATCCATTTTATTTGGTAATGTGGTGATTATTTAAAGCTTTTGTTAAACGCTTATAACTTTTTTGTACTTGCATGGATTTGTTCTTAAAAAGAATCTAAATTACAAAACATTTCATGCACCCGCTCTTTGAATGAGACGTATTATTTACAAAGTCTCCCGATCACAGTTCTAGTATTTACAACCTCCTATGGAATTGAGCTCTATAATTATGTTCCAGAATTGAGTTATAGCACTATTGATAATTCCTACTTGCTTTTCCTAAATTCTCAACAAAAGACTATTCCCGATGAATTTCTTACAGAAACGTCTCACTTAAATGAACAACATCTACTCACTTGTGCTTATACATGCACCATCGTAAAGTTTGTACATATGGTGTCAAGTTCCATGCAAAGTATCCAAGATTTGTGATCCTTCTCGAGTCACTCTTTTACTTAGTTGTGTGTGTCTTATATGGCTTGATCAACCAATATACCCTCTTACGAGTAACATCATGAAACCTTTTCACTTTCTAGTAACATGTATACACATCTTAGTGTCTATCATATGAGTTCATATCAATCAAAATGGTCACCGTGTGCATAAAGTCTCTCTGGAAAATTGAGGTCCTCACATCCCCATCATAGATATCTTGCGTCGCCATGGTTTTCGTGCCCACTTAGGACATCTCGCAGTAAGTAGCTCACTCTGTCCTAGTATTGTGGTTGCTTCTGGCATGGTCATGTATTGCAGTGGGGAGTTAATATAGTAGAAGTGTGTCCAGCTTATAACCAATGATTATATTCTCTTTATGTCTCCACAATGTGTTAAATTTATTCCTTATTTAGGGAATTCATTGTGCTAGTTCCCTACACTTGTACGACAACCATAAAATAACATGCCCTTCTATATATCACTATTACACTTCCTTTTTCAAGTCAAAAGCTATGGAAATCTCATCATGAACATTTGGAAACCTTCAGCGATTATTGTGCACTGTCTCATCGTGTTTGGTTTTCTTCACACCATCAACTTCTAGAATCATGGACTATGTCATTGTCATGTGTGGAGAGTTTTACTACCCTTGGTATCTCTCCTTCTTGTCTAGATATGAGTTTTATTTGCCTTCTCCCTGGAGCGTCGTGTTAACTATTAGAACCATCTAACCAATTCATGATTTTGACCCAATATCAAGATTTCCTAGTTATTGAGTTTCACTCGCGAAAGGTTGAGATCATATGACTTTGGAATTTTTTACATATCATGAACATGTTGATTTGAATGACAAGTGGTCGTAATTTTTAGTTCCCTCATATATGATCAATTACCAAGAAGTGTTAAGTTCTCTAGAATATGGTAATCTCATAAGCGTTCAATTCTTTTCATCCTTATAGGCTTGTGGCATAGATTCTGTGCATCAAGTAATGTTAGAGTGTGATTCAACTTCGTATTATTTTGAATCCCATATGACATTCAAAGTGCCGGAGTATTCCTATTCGGGGTCGACGGATTTTCCCTACACTCTAGAAAATGAGTGGTTCACGTACTTGAGTATTCCTCCTTAATGATTCATATTTCCCATGTACTACTTACTCCTATGCCTCATTTGTGTATTAATTGAGATAGTCACAGTGATTAACCATGTCAGTATTGTTAGTAGTAACATTTAGTGTCTTTTAGTATACGACCTCATAAAGTACTCTACCCAGTGCATTAATGGATTCCTGAAGAACTCCAGCCCGATCTTGAACTCTGTTGTTCCTCGTTGTATTAGATCATTGGGTATTGTAAGTTCAGACAAGTCAAAGATAAAGCTTCATAGTGTGATCACATATATATTGGATAGATAAAGTAATGGATAGTTTATGGTATCACATCTTAGGGTAACTATTAAGGGTCATCAAGGGTTTAGTGTGAGTGTACCCCTAAAAATGTTATTGAGTTGATAATAAAGGTAACATGACTGTATTACACATTAGGTTGCAATAGGTGTATGATATTCCCCATAACTGTTCCTCATGTACTTTGTGTTTCCATATGCTTATGTCTAAGAAGATAGTGATGAAAAAAAATGTGGGTATGAATTGACTTGATTGAACTATATAATCATGGTAATATCATATATGATGCACTACTAGCAAGACTCGTGATGGCTTGACTTCATATGGATTGTTGATTGAAATGAAATTATATTCTTGTTGATGAACACCTTCGCGATTACATTAATCGCTGGTAAGGACTATTATGAACACATGATTGTTTGTTTACTATGAACTGACATCCTTGATGGTATGATGCCAAGTTATGGAATTGTGGGTTACTGTTGTTATCATGAATTGCAATATCTAGTGGAGTGTAAATTGTACAGTGGAAGTTATCAAAAGGTAAAGTCAATGGATAGTTATCTCATGCAAGATGTTTATCTATCATCCTTGTTATGTATGTTTGAGAGTTGATATTATTTTTGAGAAGGTGTTATGACAATGCTTGTAAGTCGATAATGTCGTGTGGAAGGATAAATATGTCGTGGAAGGAAAGTACTTTCGTTTGATTGAATACCAGTTAGTTTTGACTTGGAATGCACCATATAGGTATTTTGATGTAAAACAGTGAAGTCCATGTTCTGGTATCCATATGTTAATGTAGATCTTGTAATACTAGGATTAGGATTGTAGATATATACATTGTGGTGCTATGTATAGTTGTGGATGTGTCGTTAAGAAGATTTTGGTGATTCTCTGGCAGGTGGATAGGCCTAGTTACAAAGGAAAGTGCCAAAATTTTTGAAAAATTTATGAGTTAGTGAAAATTTTGAGACTGGAGGTAGGTTAGAAAAGAGATGTGTGATTTTATAGTGTTTGGAAAGACTATACTGCTCATTCGAGGACGAATGATCCTAAGGGGGGGAGAATGTAAGGCCCCAAAAAATTTCGCTAAGTAATATAGGATTCTGTAGTGCCACGTAGGCTAATTATTATATTTTATGTGCTATGAACATGATGGACATCAATTAGACTTGATAAATATGAGTATGAGTCTTATAGTAAGTGATATGAGGTCCAAATGGAAGCCCAAGTGTAAGCCAAATGGGAAACTTTTCGAAATACGCCAAAATTCCAAATGGATTCGCACATGCCTCCACTTCAAAGGATCATATATAATTATGTATAAGGTTTTATATGGTGAATAGCATATCAAATGAAATCCCTTTGAGTCTAGTTTCCAACGCTTCAAACCGTTCGTTATTTGGACATTCCTACACAAAGTTATGATCAAATTACCAAAGGCTGGAAAATGATGTCTTGTGTCAAATGTGCGACCGCATTTCCCGTCGCATTGTTAACAATGCGGTCGCATTCCTGTCGCAAACTGAACCCGAGAAGCCCAGTTAATTCTTCTATTTTTATAACCCGATCCCATTTCAATATATAGGCTTTGGGGTTCATTTTGGGGTCATTTCTTACTGAGTTTAGAGAGTGGTGAGAGCATTTTAGAGAGAGATGGAGGAACCCAACATTTAAATCATCCAAATCTTGCATCAATCTTCAAGAATCAAGAACCCAATACCAAGTTCTTCATCTAAGAGGTAAGATTCTATACCCTAGGGTTTTAATTTCGAGTTTGGTGTATAAGATGAGTTATTGAGGTATGATTCTTGGGTATATTAGTATTGTGTATACATTCATGTACAACTTAGGTTTATGGGAAGATTTTTGAACATAAATAAGTGAAGATTGGGTTAGGGAATGAAGAAATTCTTGAAAAGCGAATTTGAAATCAAGATGCCGTACTAGTATTTGATAAAATGCTCAAATGAGCTAGTTTCATGAATATCTTTCTAATATATGTTTAATTTTGTTATGTCTCATAGTAGATGTGGAATTGTTAGAGTTTTGGAGTGTTGTAGTAACTTAAGGAAAGCTCAATCGAGGTATGTATGGCTAACTTTGATTCTTGTGAAATCGCCCTTATGTGTCCAATTCGTTTGGCATGTGTTAATTTGAGAGATTGTGTGTAATTTGTTGATTTTGTTGTTGGGTATCTAATTGAGGTTAAACTACATGTGATGTGGTATGAAATATGAATTGAAAGATAACAAGGGAATATGAATTAGTAAGGAGCTGAGAACAATTGTTGTGGTGGCATATATGGTTTCTTGTGGAAAGAGATGAAACACTTGAATTGTGGTGAATTGTTGAACATACTTGTGTGAGTACTCTCGAATATGGAAACATAGTAACTTGGTTGTGATATCAGTTAGAAAAGTATTTGAGAATATGAATCTAATTGTAAGTTGCTTATTTGAATTTGTTGTAATTGTGTGTAGTGCCTTATTTGCTGTTTGTAATTGTTGTGATTGAAACTGTACGGTGGGATCGGGTTGCGCGCTGCAATATGAGGTAATAAGGTGTGGGTTGGGGTGATAAGGGTGGCCGAGGTAATAAGGGTGGACGAGGTAATAAGGATGGAAAGCGATCGAAATCGCTATTGAAAATTGATATATAAATCAATGATGTGAAATTGTGAAAGGAGATAGCAGGAGAGTTTGCAACCTATGGGGCACTGATTGCCCCTTTGTTTGACTACTTGTGTTTTACGTGATTGATTTGTTATTGTTCTATTTGTTGATCTTAGAACATGCTTTGTGTTGAGAATTATCTGAATTGAGGAAAATGTGGAAAACATGGTTGGATGGCTTAATTAATTCTTGATGTAATTTAATGGCTTAAGTTTACTTGGGACAAAGTTTGTCCATACATACCAGTACAATTCAAGTGTATTGACGTCCCTTTTGCCGGGGGCGCTACATTCGTGTTATGATTGTAGGTTGATCGTTAGCAGGCACTTCAGCTCATCGACAGTAGTATCCTTCATCTTTCACTGCCCATTTTGGTGAGCCCCTTTCTTCCTCGGGGCCTTGTGTGGCTCATGCCACTTTCATTTTGGATTTTATTTTGGATTTTGTGTAAGGTATAGCCGAAGCCTTGTTACCGGCAAATATTGTATCCTCCTTGTAATCCTAGAGGCTCCGAAGAGAGTAAGCAGTGGGGTTATGGCCTATATATGTATATATGTCGGGTGTTGTAAAAATTTTAAACTTGTTAAGAAGTAATGTGTGTTGTTATGTTGTTAAAGGTATGATTATTTATTATAAAGTGGTAAAGTCCTTGGTTCTGAGTAATAAAATACACAGGGGTAACGCATGGGATAGAAAGGCACCCATGTCCGCTTGACTAGGGCTACAGGGTCAGGCGCCGGTCATGTCCCTCGGATTGGGGCGTGATAGTAGGTTAGCGTATCGTCCTACAAATGATAGCTCTTGAAGGCCGCACATGGGATGCGTTGTATGGTAGTAGTTTATGTTAGCTGCTTATCTGGTGCCTTCTTTACGACTTTCAACCAAGCCATTATTGAAAAAACTCTTGTTTAGTCAGGATGTCGTTCTCGTCCCTTGTGGTGCTTTTTCAAACCCTTGCTTTGACTTGGTAAATTTCATCTGGATGCGCTCCAATTCTAAGAGATACCACATGATCTGCATCACTAGTTCTAGGCATATACTATGTTCCAGAGCCTTTAGTTTAGTTGTAGAGCTAGAAGCTACTATATATAGATAGTGCCCGATTTCTATATCCTGCCTGCGAATCGAAGCTCTTATCTCTCTAGCTCATGAATAAATCACCCGCAGGAAAGGAATAGCCGGAATAGAATGAAGGAACGATACAATCCTCCATCATTTCAGAGCCAACGCCTCCCTTTTTGCCTTTCTATCTATACTTCCCATCCCAGCAAATTATGGAACAAGCAATGGCTTTCGCGCGAAAAAGATTTTTTGCTAGGTCTCGCATGCACATTTCTAGGTTTGACCTTTCGTCCCTCAGTCTCACTATGTTCAACTAAGCCACTTCGTCCCCAGACTCAAATTTTCACACCTTTCAAAACCTCAAAGGCGCAATCCAGTTAGGGGTGGAACTGTGTTTTATCGCTGCCAAGCATCCGGTAGCGAGAGCACGACCACATATAACAAACTTACTTGATAACGCCTCCTCTCTTTCTGACCTCTACCAACTGAGTGACGAATTGGATAACCCATCCAGTCGTCTATTGCATCGAATTGATGAATTCATTATGTTGTGTAAAACCAGTAAAGGTGGTGGTGCTCAAACACCAAGTGGGGCTGGGGAGCGAAATTGCTAGTTTTCTTTATATTCTCATTGAAGAAAAGCAAATTTACGAGGTTTCAAGAGCATGGTAACTCGACCCTCGGTAGAATGGTGAAGCTGTGAACGAATGGGTTAGGCGAATAGGGGAGGCGGGGACCACCTCTAACAACCGTATGCTTTCGAGTCTAGATTTTCACTCTCAACTTTCGCCATGTAAGGAAAAAGATTGTGGTTCGATTCTGCAGCGTGCTTCTTTTATCCCATCAATCAATGCCTGTTGCACAGAAATAAGACAGAGGCTCGAGGTTGTAGTATAGATAGGGAGTGAAAGTTCATAACATTACATGGGATGGGAATAAGTGGTTGATGCTAAAAAAGACGGGGTTTCATCAAGCTTTCACTTTTTTGATCGACCTCACCGACAGATGATCGAAGGCCTTAACTAGTACAATATAAAGAAAGATCTTTAAGCCAATTAAATAAACTAGTCAATTTCTGGTCACTAAAAAGTGAACTTCCATTCTTCGACAGTTGGAAAGTCTCTTAGATGGTTTGAGGATACCAGCTTTGCGAGACCGCAGTCCAATTCAAGGCTAAGCTTTACGGTCCTATTGCTTTCTCGATCAACTAACCGAACTCTTGAAGACAAGGAAAGGGACTGATTCACAAAGGAGTCCGGCACCGACCCGGATAGATGATGCCTTATCGAACTCCCTTTGATCCGCTATCAATCCTCTTGATCAAACAAACGAAAACAGTCAAGTGATGCTTCTCTTTTATTGTAATATTTTAGCAGGGACCTTCGGATTGTCCCAAGTAAAGGCCAGCTAGTGTCCTATAGCATGGGAAAGTATGAAATGCTCATTTGCTAGTTAAGTAGATCCTTTGTAAAGTGTATTCCTTCCTTGGCAGTACGGAAAGTCTGTATCAATAGGGAAGTCTCGGGGCTCCCAAGTACACGATTGTTTAGGTGTGTGCTAAAAATGCTTCCTTTAATACCAGCCTGTATCTGAACCCCTTTCCATATCTCGGAGAAGGTATGCAAGCAAGTCATCTGTTAAGTTCCTACCTTTTTTTATAGGTAAGACATGGGGCAATAAGCCCGCTTTCACATATTCTCGCCTTTCTCGATCAAAATCTAAGTGTGCCAAACCCTCTAAGCAAAGTCGTATTTGTAAAAGAAGAGAGCCAAGACAAGCTCAAGTCATTTGGGATAAGAGAAGGTCATATCCTAATAAGCCGGGGTAGGACCGGTCGAATAAGAAGTAATTCATCTTTGCATAGATGAAGAATAGGCTACTTCCTTACAGATTGAAGAGTTTAATACCAAGAAAGATCCTTCTAAAACATAATATTTTACTACCTCAATAAATGCCCAAGAGCATTCAATAAATCTTCTCTTCCTCTATCAACCCCAGCCTCAGTTCGGTCGATCATGGGGCTTCCCTCTGCCAAGAATTGAGAGAAGATATTTCTCTTTTACTCAGTACACAGATTCGGATTAGTCAAAATAGAACTACACAAATCAAGGTGCAGAAGGCAAGCAACAAATCCAATCATTTTAAAAGAGAACCTTAATCCCCTCTTTCTGTCCAACATCATGCCAATCACTCTCCTTCCTTCCCTAAGAGCAAACCATGGCATGGAATTCGATGCATCAACAATTTCATTTCCTTCCTCTAGATCATCGGATTCAATAGCAAGGGTTATTCAACTAAGACCGGATTCTATAGCAGAGGAGAGCAGGAAAGAGACAACAACGGTTATTATAATTGAATGTCAACCCGCCTATTCTGATTCACTTTACCTAATAAAGTGCTATGCGAAATAGGGATTGATGCTTCCACTGCGCTTCCTTCCTAAGCCTTTACTCCTTTTCCTTCTGAATCTTCCTTGTCGAAGTAGAAGTTGTGGAATTAATTCGAAGATACTTTCTTAAAGTGGCGAATCGGCTTTTCCCTAACAAGGCATTCTATGCATCTTCAGCTAGCTTTCCCCCACCGCCTACTATCTAGCTGCAATCCTTCCCTTAACCCTAATAATGCTTAAGACATGGAATTGGATGCTTCTTACCACAAACGTCAATAAATAGAAGAGTGATGAGGGATTTTTTGGCAAAGCAAGACTGATTAGCTCTCCTAAGGGTCGTAGCGGAAGAATTCCTTATCTGCGAGCTATTGGGGATCTATTATCAGGAAGGAATGAAAGGACTGACTTTCCTTACCTAATAACATCTTAATCTACGATCTACGAATAAGAAATAGAAGCATCTAGCTGAGTAGCAGTCAGTAGGCGGAGAAGAAGTCAAAGGTGAATATCTCTTTGCCCCTCCCCCTATTCAGTCAATGCTTTGGCCTTCGTCTCTTTTGCCCTTTTAATTAGTTTTTTGCATGTGTAGGGCACTTTTTTAACCTAATCAATTGTTTTTAGGATGAATCACACATGGGAGAGATATGAAATCTCTTAGCAGACTTAAATCCCTTACTTTGACATTCTTTCCAGAATAGGATTTTGCTTAATAACATTTGGATGGACTCAGATCCTTTCATGTAGTAGAGTCTTTGATGGGCATTCTTGCATGTACTTGGGCTTACTTACTGGATTCGCTGAGGATGGGATTCCATACCCGATGAGTCTGGCTAGGCTATTAGGCACCTTTGCTCTAGGCTTTCTCCGGCCTATCCAGATGCCTGAAGTTCCATCTACAGAAGGTCTAATTCTGAGCTGAAGCTCTATTTATTGCCCTATTCCCTTTCCTGACCAAAGTCACTAAGGAGGGGCCGGGGCGGACTGCAATTCATCTGAGCTTAGTCTTCTCCTCTGAGACGATTGGAGACTGGGGAAAGGGAACTCTTGAAGAAGGGCCTACCGTATGTAGGGGTGAAGAAAGCTCCTTCTCTTATAGGAGAGGCGCTATTGAATAAAAAAGAAAGTCTTCAAGAAGTGAGAGAAGCAATCATAAAAAGAAATAGCTTTCGACTAAAGACGCAGACGATGAGCAAAAGTCTGCTTTAATAAAGTAGCTCGGGGGAACCTTAAGATAGGACATCGGGGCGAAGGTATAAAGGTACGGCAATGCATCCCAGTCTCGTCTGAGGATGAGTGGGACTGTGAAAGCTATAGCAAAGGGAAAGGACTTTCACTAGTTTCTTGAGTGAGAAGCGAATGTTGGTGAAAAAAGGAAGTTGAGTTCAAGTTTGGAGCACATGGCATAAGCCAAAGATCCTGGGATGACTCTAAAAGCTAACGAGATGATTCTGGTTAAACCGTGCATTCCTCCGAGCAAGGAAAGATCTTTTAAAAATAGAACCAAGAGAAAGAGCTAGAATCAATTTAAGTAAGATCCGCTACAACGAGAAGTCGATCTGGTACCTTCCTCAGGGTACTCAACAACTATAGTTATCTCCCTTTCTCCTTTAATCTTTAGTCGGTCGAGTAGCTTTTTCGAACGTTGTGAACTCATTCCTGCTTTGCAATACCAGCGCATCTTGTGCCACAAAATCGGTTGTGCTCTGCCTTTTCCCCTCTATCAGAAGATTGCCTTGTGTGGAAGGTTGACTCTGAACTTCAACCAATGGGAGGAATCCCCTAATCTATGGTTCTTTGTATGGCACTCTAAACTCTCTTTCTTACACGAGACATAAAGTGTAACTACCGAAGCTCTTTCAACTTGTCCTGTCTTTTGATAAGTATTGCGGTTAAGTCAGTTAAAAAGATGAGAGTCGGAAAATAGAAATAAAAACTGTCAAGTGATTCTTGGATGCTTCTACTTATGTAGATGCAGTCCATTATGCTACTATATATACTTAAAATTCCCAAGACAATATCAGGAGTACCCATCTTATGTGATATGTAACTAGATCGTGAAACTCTTTCCCGTTATACCCAGCTGATTCTCAAGGACTAAAGGTATAGCATTATATTTTAACAGACAGATGAAAGCTAGGTCTCTACTTCTTCTTCATGAGGAAGAAATGCCTTGTAATCATCTAGATCGACATAAGGTGCATAGCGGTGTAGAGTCCAACTAAGACTTCCATGAAAGGTCTCATTAATCTTGATTGAGGAGTTTCTTACTGACCGCTAAACCTACTCCTTATGAGAATGGTTTTACCCTGCTCCTCAATCTTATTCTGTTTCTGATCCTGCTTCAGATTCTCTTTCAGTTGTGGAAACAAGCCCCTATTCCTATCGGTTGAGTAGCCCAAGATCCTTAAGTATTGTGCCCTCTCCTTTGAAAGAAACAGGTTGATGCACCCAGCTACCCAAAGTAGAGCTTTCTTTGTCCCACCTTTCCTTGCTGACTTTCCTAGTTTAGATAGCATATTGAGAATCATGTCAAAATACACCAAGACCTGGGCCTAGGTGTCACGCCCCAAATCGGGGACATGACCGGCGCCTGACCGGGTTGCCCCAGTCAAGAGGACCTGGGTGCCTTTCATTCCCACGCGTTACCCCTATGTTGATTGTTTCTCATTAACCAAATATCTTACTAACCATGAATGATTTCACATTAAACAAATAAAACGATACGAGTGATTCATTAACAAGATTTCAATTTTTACAACGCCCGACATAACACAATATATATACATAAGACTGGAGTCCCACAGTTTACTTGTCTACAGAGCCTCTAGGATACAAAAAAGGGAATACAATACTTGCCGGTAACAAGGCTCCGGCTATACCTTACAAAACCAAAATGAAATCTAAACGAAAATGGCATGAACCACATAGGGCCCCAAGGAAGAAAAGGGGCTCACCAAAACGGGCAGTGGAAGGAGAAGGATACTACTGCCGATGAGCTGAAGTGCCTGCTACCGATCCACCTACAATCATAACATGAATGTAGCGTCCCCGGCAAAAGGGACGTCAGTACACTTGAATTGTACTGGCATGTATGGACAAACTTTGTCCCAAGTAAACTCAAGCCATTGAATTACATCAACAATTAATTAAGCCAGCCAACCATGTTTTCACATTTTCCTCATTTCAAATAATTCTCAACACAAAGCACTTTCTACGATCAACCAATTTAACAATAACCAATCAATCACGTAAAACACAAGTAGTCAAACAAAGGGGCAATCAGTGCCCCACAGGTTGCAAACTCTCCTGTCGTCTCCTTTCACAATTTCACATTATTGATTTTTGTATCAATTTTCAATAGCGATTTCGATCGCTTTCCATCCTTATTGCCCCCGACCACCCTTATTACCTCGGCCACCCTTATCACCCCAACCCACACCTTATTTCCTCACGTTGCGGCGCGCAACACGACCCCATCTTACAGTTGAAAACACAACAATTTCAAACAGCAGATAAGGTACAACACACAATTTCAACGAGTTCAAATAAGCAACTTACACATAGCAGATAAGGTACTACATACAATTTGGGAAACTCTATGGAACGTTTTGCGGCAAGAATGCGGTCCGCATATCAGGTTTGCGGTCGCATTCTTGACCGCATATTTGACACTTTTCGGAAAAATTAATTCTCTACATTTTTGAAACTTAAATCACTACCATTCCTAACACATTATTCGGACCATGACACCATAGCTACTAGGTTTTATGCACAAATATTTTACGGGGCCTTACATCCTCCCCCCTTAAGATCATTCATCCTCGAATGAGGATTTTGAAATAATTGAGTTGGTTTTGAAAGACATGATATGCAACCATCAAAATTTTGACTAACTCTTATATTTTAGAAAAAATTCGCCAGAGTTTCCTTTGTATTATGGACATATCCACCTGTCAGAGGGCCCCCGAAACACATTACCAAACAACAATACACAAATACAACATTTCCCACAACTGGTATACACTTCCTTACCTTAACGAATGCACATATTCTATCACATTGTTACAATTTCACAGAAACTAGTCACTTCAATGAATTTTTACCTTATTAAACCAATTTAACACCATGTACACTCAACAAACCATTACCAATCTACACTTACTATTAGTTGGTTATTTAACACACAAATCTTTATAAGGCTTTCATTTATCAAGAGCGGTTCAAGTGACCCAAGGCAACAACACATTTAACTCATTACAAAATGAAGGAGACTTTACTAATACTAAGAGGGAAACAACTTAGACAAGATGACAGCAGTTACTAGGAGTAGAAGGGTCACCTAATTTCTTCTAGGCTTGATCAAACAAATGGGGGTACTTTTCTTTCATCTCTTTTTCGGCTTCCCATGTGGCCTCCTCAACTTGTTGACTTCGCCACAATACTTTAACAGAGGCAACTTCCTTATTTCTCAACTTACGAACTTGCCTATCAAGAATGGCAACTGGAACTTCTTCATATGACAAATCTTCATTAACCTCTATAACTTCGACTGGCATGATGGTGGATGGATCTCCAATCACTTTCTTCAACATGGACACATGGAATACCGGATGCACTGATGACATCTCAGGAGGCAACTCTAGCTTATAAGCAACTTGTCCAACCCTTTGAATGATCCGATATGGCCCGACATACGTAGGACTCAATTTTCCTTTCTTTCCAAATCACATGACTCCCTTCATAGGAGATACCCTTAAGAACACCCAATCATCAACTTGAAACTCCAAATCTCTTCGACGAACGTCTGCATAGGACTTTTGACGGCTCTGTGCTGTTTTCATTCTCTCCTGAATAACCTTGACCTTTTCCATAGCTTTGTACACCATATCTGGCCCTAGCAATTCCGCTTCACCTACCTCAAACCACCCGATTGGCGACCTACATCTTCTCCCGTATAATGCCTCAAATGGGGCCATCTGAATGCTAGCATGATAGCTATTATTGTAAGCAAATTCTATCAGGTGGCAAGTGTTCATCCCAATTACCTTTAAAATCTAAGACACAAGCCCGCAACATATCTTCAAGCGTCTGGATGGTCCGCTCGGCCCGGCCGTCGGTCTGCGGATGGAAAGCTGTGCTGAGATTCACCTGAGTTCCCAAACCTTGCTGAAACTTCTTCCAAAAGTTAGCTGTGAACCGAGCCCCGCGATCCGAGATAATAGAAAGTGGAGTGCCATGAAGCCTTACTATCTCCTTGATGTACAACCTTGCATATTGCTCCGCAGTATCAGTGGACTTGACAGGCAGGAAGTGAGCTGATTTGGTGAGTCGATCCACTATCACCCATATTGAGTCAAACTTACGCTGAGTGTGAGGTAACCCTACCACGAAATCCATATTGATCATCTCCCATTTCCACCATGGTATTTCTATAAGCTGAGTTAATCCACCGGGCCGTTGATGCTCGACCTTCACTTGTTGCCAGTTCGGACATTTAGCTACAAAGCTTGCTACATCCCTTTTCATACCGTTCCACCAATAAACCTCCTTGAGATCGTGATACATTTTCGTTGAACCAGGGTGCATAGAATACCTGGAAGTATGAGCCTCTGCCATCACTCTTTCCCGAAGCTCGTCCACATCCGTAACACATAGTCTATCTTGACACCGCAATACACCATCTTCGCTGCTGAGTACAAATGTTGAGGTCTTGTTATTCATGTCTGCATCCTTTACCCGAACCAATGCTGGATCCATGAACTGTTTTTCCTTGATTTCCGCGACCAATGATGATTCTGCTCCATTATCCCCCTCGCCTGACGCCGAGATACGAACCCCCAAACTGGCTAATTGGTAAACCTCTCGAGCCAGGGGTCTCCGATCCACACCCAAATGAGCCAAACTACCCATGGATTTTCGACTAAGAGCGTCGGCTACCACATTTGCCTTTCCCGGATGGTACAATATGTTCATATCATAGTCCTTGAGCAATTCTAACCACCGCCGCTGTCTCAGATTTAGCTCCTTCTGCTTGAACAAATACTGGAGGCTCTTGTGGTCTGAAAACACATCTACAGGAACTCCATAAAGATAGTGCCGCCATATTTTCAAACCAAACACAACAGCTGCAAGCTCCAAATCATGCGTCGGATAATTCTTCTCGTGATTCTTGAGTTGCCTGGAAGCGTAAGATATGACTTTCCCGTGCTGCATCAATACACATCCCAAACCAACCCCGGAGGCATCACAATAAACCACAAATCCTTCTGTGCCTTCTGGCAAGGCCAATACTGGTGTCGAGGTCAATCTTGACTTCAATTGCTGGAAACTTTTCTCACATGCTTCGGACCACTGGAACTTAACTGCCTTCTGCGTCAGTTTTGTCAATGGGGAGGCGAGGGTTGAGAATCCCTCTACAAACCTCCGATAGTACCCTACCAGACCCAAAAAGCTACGAATCTCTGTCGGGGTCGTGGGGCTAGGCCAATCTTTCACTGCCGCAATCTTTTGAGGATCCACCCGAATTCCCTCACTGGAAATAACATGCCCTAGAAAGGCTACGGACTCCAACCAAAACTCACATTTTGAGAACTTGGCATACAATTGATGCTGATGAAGGGTCTGCAATGCTGCTCTGAGGTGAATGGCATGATCTTCCCTGCTCCGAGAGTAGATGAGGATGTCGTCAATGAATACAATTACAAATGAATCTAGGAATGGCTTGAAAACCCGATTCATAAGGTCCATGAAAGCTGCTGGGGCATTGGTTAGCCCAAAAGACATGACCAAAACTCGAAGTGACCATAACGAGTTCTGAAGGCGGTCTTTGGAATATCCTGCTCCCTGATTTTTAACTGATGGTACCCGGACCGTAAATCAAATCTTTGAGAAGAACTTCGCTCCTTGCAATTGGTCAAACAGATCATCCACTCGAGGCAAAGGATATTTATTCTTGATGGTGACTTTGTTGAGCTGCCGATAATCAATACACATTCGAAGTGACCCATCCTTCTTTCTGACAAAGAGAACCGGAGCTCCCCACGGCGACACACTCGGTCGTATGAACCCTTTCTCTAATAAATCCCTCAACTGCTCCTTTAACTCCCTTAACTCTGCTGGCACCATTCTGTATGGTGGAATGGATATTGGCTGAGTATCTGGCATTACATCGATCCCGAAATCAATCTCCCTATCCGGCGGGATGCTCTGGAAGCTCATCTGGAAACACTTCAGGAAATTCATTCACAATTGGCACGGACTCGAGGGTAGGCACATCTGAGGTGGTGTCCGTTACCCAAACCAGGTGATAGATACACCCTTTCTTAATCATCTTCGAAGCCTTAAGGTAGGAAATAAACCTATCCCTTGGCACTACACCATTTCCTCTCCATTTAATAACTGGCTCGTTAGGGAACTCGAGCCTCATAACTCTCGTTCGACAGTCAAGTTTGGCAAAGCACGAATAGAGCCAATCCATCCCCATAATTACATCAAAATCTACCATCCCAAGCTCAATAAGATCGGCTGTGGTATCACGACCACCCACCGTAACAACACAATTCCTATAGACTCGTGAGGTTGTAATAGAATCACCAATTGGAGTCGACACAGAGAACGGCTCATGAAGCTGTTCGGGTTCTATCCCAAAACTTGAAGCAATGAATGGAGTAACATAAGACAAGGAGGACCCTGGATCAATAAGGGCATAGCAATCAATAGTCTGAACAGACATGATACCTGTAACAACATTTGGAGAAGCCTCGGCATTTTGGCGGCCACTCAATGCATAGAATCGGCTAGGTCCACCCCTACCCCGAGCTCCACCCCTAGCTGCACCACGCCCCGCTGATGCTGGAGTACGCGCTGATGATGTAGCAGCCGAAGAACCGGATGACCGAGAAGATCCCCTACCTATACCCTGACGGGGTGCACGACAGTCTCGTTGAATGTGACCTCTCACCCCACACCCGAAGCACACCGGAAGGTCAAGGTAGCAAGTCTCTGTATGAAATCTCCCACACTTGGGGCATATAGGTCTCCCTTGCTGCTGGGACCTCACCCCGGGACGACCAGACTGACGAGACCTCCTGCTGTCCGAACCGGGTCTCGAGTAACTGCCCTGCTGATAACCGTGCATAGATGGCGGTGCACTCGCGGAGGACCGAGCATATGACCGGGATGGCCCCGATGACCCTTTCCTTGAAAGTGATCTCCCCGAATGACCCATTGACCGGGCCCGTCGCTACTTTCTCTTCTCGCACGAATCTTCACTTCCCGGCCTCTCGTGGCCCGAGCAAACCCCACGATCCTCCCATAGTCCATATCTGAGTGCAAAGCTGCCGTGGCGGCCTCATTCACTACCAAAGGGCTAAGGCCCCGAACAAACCGTCGAACTCGGGCATCCATGGTCGACACTAAATGAGGAGCGTACTTGGACAACCTTACGAACTCCATGTGATACTCCCAAACACTCATACTTCCCTGTTTGAGAACCTCGAACTCGGTGGCACGGGCTGCCATTGCCTCAGCGGGTAAGAAGTGGTCCATAAATGCATCCACGAACTCATCCCATCTGGCCGGAGAGCTCCCTTCCTCACGGGAATCCTCCCACATTTCGAACCATGAACGTGCCGCTCCCTTCGGCCTGTAAGAGGCCAACTCTACCCCCTCTATATCTGTAGCCTTCATCACTCTGAGGGTCTTGTATATCTCATCAAGGAATTCCTGTGGGTCAGCCTTTGGATCGGTGCCTGAAAATTCTGGAGGGGCCAATCGCAAGAATTGATGGACTCGGGAGCCAAAGGAATCTCCCTGTCCGCTGGAGGATGCAGGGGCATCATGGGATCTCTGGGCCTGGGCGGCCACTAACTGTGTTAACATATGAATGGCTCCCCTAAGATCTTCATTAGAGATACCGGAGCCCGAAGCGGGAACTGTATCTGAGTCAGGAACACCGGCAAGAGGAATGGTGGCATCCTCTGCCGCCGCTGGAATAGGGACACTTGGGTTTTGAACAGATGGGCCAGGCAAATTCGGGACTGGTGGGTCATTTTCTCCCACGGCATCGGGTACATGATTAATAGCTGCACCTGGGCCGGCATTGGCCCTAAGGCCGAGTCTAGCCTTCTTCTTAGGTGCTATATTCTGAAAATTTGGGAACACGGCGCGAATTAGACACAGATATTTCCACATTACACTTTACCGCACGATATAGATTAACAAAGAAATAGGTAAATTCCTAAATGCCCGTGTAGCCCCCTACTTATATGATGTGGTCGACAACACACCTATAAGAAGGGCACTACTAGACACGGCTCCGAGATATCCTAGGACACTTTAAAAACCATAGGCTCTGATACCAAGTTTGTCACGCCCCAAATCGGGGAACATGACCGGCGCCTGACCGGGTTGCCCCAGTCAAGCGGACCTGGGTGCCTTTCATTCCCACGCGTTACCCCTGTGTTGATTGTTTCTCATTAACCAAATATCTTACTAACCATGAATGATTTCACATTAAACAAATAAAACGATACGAGTGATTCATTAACAAGATTTCAATTTTTACAACGCCCGACATAACACAATATATATACATAAGATTGGAGTCCCACAGTTTACATGTCTACAGAGCCTCTAGGATACAAAAAGGGAATACAATACTTGCCGGTAACAAGGCTCCGACTATACCTTACAAAACCAAAATGAAATCTAAACAAAAGTGGCATGAACCACACAGGGCCCCAAGGAAGAAAAGGGGCTCACCAAAACGGGCAATGCAAGGAGAAGGATACTACTGCCGATGAGCTGAAGTGCCTGCTACTGATCCACCTACAATCATAACACGAATGTAGCGTCCCCGGCAAAAGGGACGTCAGTACACTTGAATTGTACCGGCATGTATGGACAAACTTTGTCCCAAGTAAACTCAAGCCATTGAATTACATCAACAATTAATTAAGCCAGCCAACCATGTTTTCACATTTTCCTCATTTCAAATAATTCTCAACACAAAGCACTTTCTACGATCAACCAATTTAACAATAATCAATCAATCACGTAAAACACAAGTAGTCAAACAAAGGGGCAATAAATGCCCCACAGGTTGCAAACTCTCCTGCTGTCTCCTTTCACAATTTCACATTATTGATTTTTGTATCAATTTTCAATAGCGATTTCGATCGCTTTCCATCCTTATTGCCCCTGACCACCCTTATTACCTCGGCCACCCTTATCACCCCAACCCACACCTTATTTCCTCACGTTGCGGCGCGCAACACGACCCCGCCTTACGGTTTAAAACACAACAATTTCAAACAGCAGATAAGGTACTACACACAATTTCAACGAGTTCAAATAAGCAACTTACACATTGGTTCATGTTCTCAATTACTTCTCAAGCCAATATCAAAACCAAGTTACAAGTATTCCAAAATCGAGAATGCCCACATAATCATGTTCAACAATTTACCACAATTAAGGTGTTTCGAATTCCTTCCACAATAAGCCAAATATGCCATCACAATGGTTGTTCCCAATTCTTTACCAATCTCGATTACCTTTTTATCTTTCAATTCATATTTCATACTACACCATACGTAGTTCAACATCAATCGAATGCTCAACAAGGAAATCAAAGAATTTCGTACAATTTCTCAATTTAACACATGCCAAAACAATTCGCACATATTTGGGCTATTTTACAAGAATCAAAATTAGCCATACATACCTGGTGATGAGTTTTCTTCCGTTAACTTCCTACTTTATGCTTACCCAAGATATCCTACTCTTGCCAACCTTGTTCATGAAGACTCTTACTTCTACTCACTTCTTTTTACTAGAAATCAAGTTCAATAATCATGCATGAGTATAAAAATTCTATTTTCAAAAGTTATTATATGCAAACCTCTCTTTACCCAATTTAAAACTGAAAATCAAAAAAAATAGTTAGGGTTTTTACCTTGAAAAGATTGGGGAAGTTGAATCCTTGCCCTAGGATCCCTTGGAATTAAGATGATTGGAACAATCTTTAAAGATGAAAGATTTCTCTCTCTAAAAACCCTCTCTTCTCTCTCTAATTTTGGTAAGATGATATGAGAAAATGAGGGTGAAAGATGTTATATTAAAGAAGAGATCAGGTCAAAATGTTACAAAAATCTGGGCCGGGGCAAATCTGCGGTGCACTTTGCGACCGCAGAATCAACATGCGGTCCGCATAGTGACCGCAGAACGGCCTCAAAAATTACTCAAGCTCTGTTACGGAATGCGACCATTATGCGGTCCGCATTCCTGATCTACGGTCGCAAAGTGGACCGCAGATTCACTATGCGATCGCAATTTCGACCGCATTATTGACACGATTTTGGGAAACTCTCTGGAACGTTTTGCGGCAAGAATGCGGTCCGCATATCAGGTTTGCGGTCGCATTCTTGACCGCATATTTGACACTTTTCGGAAAAATTAATTCTCTACATTAATTCTCTACATTTTTGAAGAATTCTACGCATTCCTAACACATTATTCGGACCATGACACCATAGCTACTAGGTTTTATGCACAAATATTTTACGGGGCCTTACATCCTCCCCCCTTAAGATCATTCATCCTCGAATGAGGATTTTGAAATAATTGAGTTGGTTTTGAAAGACATGATATGCAACCATCAAAATTTTGACTAACTCTTATATTTTAGAAAAATTTCGCCAGAGTTTCCTTTGTATTATGGACATATCCACCTGTCAGAGGGCCCCCGAAACACATTACCAAACAACAATACACAAATACAACATTTCCCACAACTGGTATACACTTCCTTACCTCAACGAATGCAAATATTCTATCACATTGTTACAATTTCACAGAAACTAGTCACTTCAATGAATTCTTACCTTATTAAACCAATTTAACACCATGTACACTCAACAAACTATTACCAATCTACACTTACTATTAGTTGCTTATTTAACACGCAAATCTTTATAAGGCTTTCATTTATCAAGAGCGGTTCAAGTGACCCAAGGCAACAACACATTTAATTCATTACAAAATGAAGGAGACTTTACTAATACTAAGAAGGAAACAACTTAGACAAGATGACAGTTACTAGGAGTAGAAGGGTCACCTAATTTCTTCTAGGCTTGATCAAACAAATGGGGGTACTTTTCTTTCATCTCTTTTTCGGCTTCCCATGTGGCCTCCTCAACTTGTTGACTTCGCCACAATACTTTAACAGAGGCAACTTCCTTATTTCTCAACTTACGGACTTGCCTATCAAGAATGGCAACTGGAACTTCTTCATATGACAAATCTTCATTAACCTCTATAACTTCGACTGGCATGATGGTGGATGGATCTCCAATCACTTTCTTCAACATGGACACATGGAATACCGGATGCACTGATGACATCTCAGGAGGCAACTCTAGCTTATAAGCAACTTGTCCAATCCTTTGAATGATCCGATATGGCCCGACATACCTAGGACTCAATTTTCCTTTCTTTCCAAATCGCATGACTCCCTTCATAGGAGATACCCTTAAGAACACCCAATCATCAACTTGAAACTCCAAATCTCTTCGACGAACGTCTGCATAGGACTTTTGACGGCTCTGTGCTGTTTTCATTCTCTCCTGAATAACCTTGACCTTTTCCATAGCTTCGTACACCATATCTGGCCCTAGCAATTCCGCTTCACCTACCTCAAACCACCCGATTGGCGACCTACATCTTCTCCCGTACAATGCCTCAAATGGGGCCATCCGAATGCTAGCATGATAGCTATTATTGTAAGCAAATTCTATCAGTGGCAAGTGTTCATCCCAATTACCTTTAAAATCTAAGACACAAGCCCGCAACATATCTTCGAGCGTCTGAATGGTCCGCTCGGCCTGACCGTCAGTCTGCGGATGGAAAGTTGTGCTGAGATTCACCTGAGTTCCCAAACTTTTCTGAAACTTCTTCCAAAAGTTAGCTGTGAACTGAGCCCCACGATCCGAGATAATAGAAAGTGGAGTGCCATGAAGCCTTACTATCTCCTTGATGTACAATCTTGCATATTGCTCCGCGGTATCAGTGGACTTGACAGGCAGGAAGTGAGCTGATTTGGTGAGTCGATCCACTATCACCCATATTGAGTCAAACTTACGCCGAGTGCGAGGTAACCCTACCACGAAATCCATATTGATCATCTCCCATTTCCACCTTGGTATTTCTATAAGCTGAGTTAATCCACCGGGCCGTTGATGCTCGGCCTTCACTTGTTGACAGTTCGGACATTTAGCTACAAAGCTTGCTACATCCCTTTTCATACCGTTCCACCAATAAACCTCCTTGAGATCGTGATACATTTTCGTTGAACCAGGGCGCACAGAATACCTGGAAGTATGAGCCTCTGCCATCACTCTTTCCCGAAGCTCGTCCACATCCGGAACACATAGTCTATCTTGACACCGCAATACACCATCTTCGCTGCTGAGTACAAATGCTGAGGTCTTGTTGTTCATGACTGCTTCTTTCACCCGAACCAATGCTGGATCCGTGAATTGTTTTTCCTTGATTTCCGCGACCAATGATGATTCTGCTCCATTATGCACCAAAATATCCCCCTCGCCTGACGCCGAGATACGAACCCCCAAACTGGCTAATTGGCAGACTTCTCGAGCCAGGGGTCTCTGATCCACACCCAAATGAGCCAAACTACCCATGGATTTTCGACTAAGAGCGTCGGCTACCATATTTGCCTTTCTTGGATGGTACAATATGTTCATATCATAGTCCTTGAGCAGTTCTAACCACCGCCGCTGTCTCAGATTTAGCTCCTTCTGCTTGAACAAATACTGGAGGCTCTTGTGGTCTGAAAACACATCTACAGGAACTCCATAAAGATAGTGCCGCCATATTTTCAAAGCAAACACAACAGCTGCAAGCTCCAAATCATGCGTCGGATAATTCTTCTCGTGATTCTTGAGTTGCCTGGAAGCGTAAGATATGACTTTCCCGTGCTGCATCAATACACATCCCAAACTGACTCTAGAGGCATCACAATAAACCACAAATCCCTATGTGCCTTCTGGCAAGGCCAATACCGGTGCCGAGGTCAATCTTGACTTCAATTCTTGGAAACTTTTCTCACATGCATCGGACCGCTGGAACTTAACTGCCTTCTGCGTCAATTTAGTCAACGGGGAGGCGAGGGTTGAGAATCCCTCTACAAACCTCCGATAGTACCCTGCCAAACCCAAGAAGCTACGTATCTCTGTCGAGGTCGTGGGTCTAGGCCAATCTTTCACTGCCGCAATCTTTTGAGGATCCACCCGAATTCCCTCACTGGAAATAACATGCCCTAGAAAGGCTACGGACTCCAACCAAAACTCACATTTTGAGAACTTGGCATACAATTGATGCCTGATGAAGGGTCTGCAATGCTGCTCTGAGGTGAATGGCATGATCTTCCCTGCTCCGAGAGTAGATGAGGATGTCGTCAATGAATACAATTACAAAGGAATCTAGGAATGGCTTGAAAACCCGATTCATAAGGTCCATGAAGAATTCTACGCATTCCTAACACATTATTCGGACCATGACACCATAGCTACTAGGTTTTATGCACAAATATTTTACGGGGCCTTACACCAGGTTGTCACGACCCAAACTGGAGGACCATGACTAGCACCCGACCATACTTGCCAAGCACCAACGTACATTTTATCTAACCTTTTTTATTATCTTTTAGGGTTGACAAGAGCAATATAAATGGTAGACATGGATCATGGACAACCAACAATAAAATATGATGGCATAAACCTACATAACATGGGATGACTAGACAATCAAGAAACTATATATGAGTCGACACTTGTCAATGAGCCTCTAAAGGAACCTAAGTGCTGCAACATAGCCGGAACAGGGTCCCGACATGCCTATAATATCTATCACAAAAATGCATACCAAGACCAAGGCAAGTCCGGAGGAGGGATCTCGCCAATCACCGCTGAACTGGACAACCTACTATGATGGGGGAGCTGCACCTGCCTGTCAATCAGGACCTGCAGCACGACATGCAGCATCCACAAACAAAAGGACGTCAGTACGAATAAAGTACCGAGTATGTAAGGGAGAGAACCATAAATACGAACAGTAATGTAAGTAGGGATAGAGAATATACAACCTATAACACCTGAGTACCTCTGAGGGCTACTGACATGAATTGCATGATACATATGTATAAATACATAATCTTTTAAAACATACGCCTCTGTGGGCATCATCATCATCATATCGTACCCGACCGTAATAGGCTCGGTAAAAACATACCCGGCCATTATAAGGCTCGGTAGAATCGAACCTGGCCACATGGAGCTCAGTAAAACCCAACTAATTAGTGGTTGCACAATAGGTGTTGTACCCGGCCGACTATTGCATGGCTCGGTAGAGTAAAATAGATACATGTATATAATGCATGCTCGACTCATGGAAACACCTTGTAGACCTTTCGGAGTGATGTAAGGTCGGTATCCTATGTACACCTTATTAGGACTAACTCTTCAATATGAACCTTATAGGAATCAGGAAGTACCAAGAAGATTGATAACATAAGAATAGGAGAAGCAACGTCAATATCAATCATTCCATAAGAGGGGAAACAATGTAAGTTCTGCTAGCTTCTAAGAGTAGAGTATCTTTGGAAGATCGTTCATTACATTATGTACAATCGGAATCGTGCAAAAGAAGGAAGGGGATAGCCTCACATACCTTTTATATACTGTCCCAACCTCAAGCTATGCAAATGTCACGACTCCGTAGTCTACAATAGGAGAAATGACACTATCGTTAACGTTTAAGCGTCGCAACTATTATTTACCAACCACAACCTATTTTGTGATGAAACGGATAGAACCTCCCCTATTTATATGAATTCCCACATGTGAAAACAATCACCAAGCAGCCCAAACAACATCAATGTTAATCATATTGAACATCCCAAAACAGTCCACCAACCGATAACATTACTACCAGGCCTTTCGATATATATTTCACAAGTTCTAGCTTCTATGACCTAGCCGCAACATGGATAATCTTAGATACATACAGATTAAAAGGTTCATTACCTTAATACAGAAATAACAACTCCAATTTGAACTTAATTCGCCATGAAATATCCCTCCAATTCTGCCACAACAACAAGGAAGCGAAGCTAGCAATCAATTAGTATTTTTTCGGCACTAGAATCACTTTAGAAGGCTTGAAATCACCTAGGGTTGATATTAAGAACTCGAGGGAGTATTTACATAACATAGAACCTTTAAAAAAAAACCCCACACAAGCTGTAACAACACAGAAATGAGCAACAACAAGAAGAACAAGAGACTTACAAGCGCCACGTGATTCCCGACACTTGATTTGTGTTGTTTGCCCTTTTTTGGGTCTTGAACCTTGAAAGAACCTTGAGATGGTGTTCTTAGGGTTATAATATCTGAATATAGTGAAAATAAATAACTTAAAACGGGTTGGAGGCGTCCTATATAGATCTAAATGTCTTAAACCGCCTAAATGGGCAACATAGAGAAGTGTTTGGCGCAGTCTCGCGAAAATGCGAATATCTCTCTACTCCGAGATTGTATCGATAAACAATATAATGCGTTAGAAAAGAGACTCATAGATCTTCAATTTGGTGGTTATATCAATCCAAAATTCTAAGTAAATTTGGAGAAAAGCTTAGTAATATTTGACCTAAAGTTTAAGTAAAACTATGAACCTAAGTTGCGACAACTTTTGTCGACTTTTGTTTCATAACTCATTTGACTTCAAGACTTATGATATGGATATAATATGATTCAAATACCTTAAAACATGACCTCCTGAGTATATTAAGCATCTATAGGTTTATCCAAAAGTACAAGTTACAACATGGTTGATTCGTTTAACTTCTAATACTTGTTAATCACCCTTATGCACCCTTGTATCACTTAAGATCAATCGGATTAACTTCTTATCATCTCAAGTATAATTCCTTGTTGGATTTGTGTTAACTAACATATGGCATGAACTAACGTGTGTGGATAGCTTTAATGACTTAGACGCAACTTCGATAATCTTAAATACATACAGATTAAGAGGTTCATTACCTTAATACAGAAAGAACAGCTCCAATTTGACCTTAATTCTCCATGAAATATCCCTCCAATTCTACCACAACAACAAGGAAGCGAAGCTAGCAATCAATTAGTATTTTTTCGGAACCAGAATCACTTAGAAGGATTGAAATCACCTAGGGTTGATATTAAGAACTCGAGGGAGTATTTACAGAACATAAAACCTTTAAAACAAACCCCCACACGAGCTGTAACAACACAAAATGAGTAACAACATGAAGAACAAGAGACTTACTAGCGCCACGTGAATCCTGGCACTTGATTTCTGTTGTTTGCCCTTTGTTTGTGTCTTGAACCTTGAGAGAACCTTGAGAGGGTGTTCTCAAGCTTCAAAGGTCTGAATATAGTGAAAATAAATGACTTAAAACGGGTTGGAGGCGTCCTATATAGATCCAAATGTCTTAAACCGCCTAAGTGTTCCGCATAGAGAGGTGCTTGGCATAGTCTCGCGAAAATGCGAATATCTCTCTACTTCGAGATTGTATCAATGAACGGTTTAATGCGTAAAATACTAGACTCATAGATCTTCAATTTTGTCTTTAGATCACTCCAAAATTCTAAGTAAAATTTGAGAAATGCTTAGTAACATTTGACCTAAAGTTTAAGTAAAACTTTGAACCTAAGTTGCGACAACTTTTGTCGACTTTTGTTTCGTAACTCGTTTGACTTCAAGACTTATGATACGGATATTATATGATTCAAATACCATAAAACATGACCTCTTGAGTATATTAAGCATCTATAGGTTTACCCAAAAGTATGAGTTACAGCATCCTTGATTCGTTTAACTTCTAATACTTGTTAATCACCCTTATGCACCCTTGTATCACTTAAGATCAATCGGATTAACTTCTTATCATCTCAAGGATAAATCCTTCTTGGATTTGTGTTAACTAACATAAGGCATGAACTAACGTGTGTGGATATGGGTTGTAACACAGGTTCTCTTTCTTCAAGAAAGGGTAGCTTTAAACAACCCGGTTCCAAACACACCAAACAAGCAAGCGACTCCCCTTCCTTAGTGTACCCATCCATTAAGGCAATCTTCCTTCTTGCGTATGTGTTATAGCTCATAGATCTAAGCCCCAATTCCTTGGAAAAGGGCTGTCGTCTTTAAATCATCGAAAAAAGAAAAGAAGGAACCGCTCGAAAGGGACCACACAACAATGGCTCATAACTGGAAAACATAACAACAATGTCTCCTCGTTGCAAAAGAATGGCTCCTAACTGAAAATTTATCTCGATCTCTCTCTAACAGAAAGCCATTTTCGCTTTCGCAAAAAGTAAACTTGGACTTCTTTCCTTTGGGGAGATTTGGACTACATGGACCTAAGCAACCCGCAGACAAGGGCAGTCTTTCACCGTTGGAAACTTTGATTTAGATTGGTACGATTCTGTCTAATCTTTTCTAATTTATAAATCGCACTTAATCAACATAGTTTACACTCATTCCTTCTCGATCGCCTTTTTTCTAGTCACTTTTGATCAAATCTTTCTTGTAATTTTCTATTCTCTTATGAGAAATGGTTTGCTTCGTTTGAGCCGTCGTCGCTTAATGCATGTAGGGGGCTGGGGCTTTTCCCCCACGACCCCTTTTAAAAGAGAACCAGAAGAACAACAATGAACTCAAAGCTAATGATGGAGATCCGCAACTTGAACAAGGTACACGGGATCTTTCCTACCCCTTTCTCTTTCGACTTCTTTGAAAGGTGAAAGAGTAGGAAGCTAGACCGACTTGCTCTTAAATTAAAAACAGCAAGAGCAAGTAAGTACGCTTTTCTACACAAGAATAATCTTTACTTTCTTTATACTTTATAATATAAGGCCAATTAAATGATCGTAAATTTCCTGAAATGTAATGACTTATGAGAGAAGGGTTTTTAGAATAGAAAGCGTACTAATCCGGCAAACAAAGCAAAAACAACGACTCTTACATAAATACAATAGAATTGAAATGCTGTCACTAGAACGGACCAAACAAATAACATCTTTCTAGCCGCCTAAAGGAAGTATTCAAAGATAAGATAAACCTATGCGCACACAAGCTAACTTCAGGTATGCAGTTAGTTCTCAAGCGATTCTTTCGGATCATAGGTGCGACTTTAGAGAGCTTGTTTTGGCAGCTACTCTCTTATAGTTATGTGTCCTGGTTTTTGAGTTCTAGTTCATGGCAGGGCAGGACGGGACTCACGGGGGTTGGGGGGAGCCTACCCCCAAGGAAAACCTAATAAGACTCATACTAATACTTGAGTTCAAGCTCCTACTTCGAAGTAAGCCTATGGGTTGTTTCGAAGCTTAGTAGCTAAAGCGTACTTGCGTGTTAAAGGGGCGGATTTGGGCTACTAAGTGGAACCAAACCATTCAACTTGCCATTTGCACTCTCCTAGGGTGCGATCGTAGGAAGCTCTGTTAGCGAATGCAATTCCACGTCCGATAAGATTGATCATGCCCTGCTGCTTGGCTTGGAATCATACTAGCCTATCATGCCCTTTCTTCATTCCTATATGGACCCATATTCCTATGTTTTTCTAATGTTTACTGTATTACTGGGATTCCTATTTACTGAACCATATCAAAGAAGCTACTTTCTTTCTGGCTTTTATACCGAGGTATAAAGGGATATACAGTCTAAGAGAATTCCAAGAAACAACACATACCTATCACTTTTGGAAGGTTCCCCTCGATTCATCCGACTCAAGAAGTAAAAGAGAACAAGATAGGGGGGCTTACCTCCTCGTTCCCTTTTACCTATGCCATGATGCTCATGGGCGGCTTATCTCTAATTGGATTTCCTTATCTTTCTTCTTCAAATTACGAGTAGAGATTTGTGGAGAGTGGATAGGACAGGGTGGTGGATGACGTAAAGGAAGGGAAGGCCCATCCCGTGCTTTCGAGCGATTCTTCCCTCAAAAGGTAGATCTTTTTCTTTCCATTCCAAATAGAACAATAGAATAGGGACTTAGATGTGACCAAGGTGCTTGCAAGCTTAGGGTTAGCAGGTTGTTGGCTGGGAGAGCTGGTAGAAGAATGAAACCTTCAAGATACCATGGTTAACAAGCCAGCTGAGGAAGAACAATCTCCCCCAGCAATACCGATCCTCCCTAGTTCAATCAGAATCGAGAACTGCGCAGAGGTTCTAACCGGCCTAGCCTAACCAACCGCTACAATCGAGCAGGAAATAGATGTGGTGGAGACTCAAGTCAATGCGATGGATCACTATCACTATAGATAGATGCTTTCCCTGGACTGTGTTCAATGGCACCTGATATGCCAACAAGGGCTTACTAATAGATCTTGCATGTTTTATATGGTTCTTCTTATGTTTTTCCATAAGCAGAAGTATGAGTAGAGCTGCTCTTCCCCAATTCCTAATCCCACTTCTTATGTCTGTCAACAAGAGCCCAGCCCTGTGATTAATCGATAGATAGGCCGAAAACATATTTCTGGACAAATGAACAGACCTTTCCTTACTTGACTTGCCAACAAAGCGGTCAAACCCGTAACCAAGTTCATGCGTCAGTACCAAGTCCAGGATCTTAGGAAAGGGGAAGCTCAAATGATATCTAATGGGATGGGCATGCTCCCCACTGCTCTATGATTTATTATAGTCATACTCTGTTTCGTACCTGGTAGCTAGCCTTTCGCTTCCTCCTTGTACTAGATTTTGACTTGAATTACCCCTGAAAGCGAGAACGCACTATATGCCTTTAAAATAAAAAAAATGCTGGAAAAAAGAGAGAGCTCCTTTCTTTTCAAGCTTTGGCGGAAGGAATGATAATCCTATCCTATACGAAGGCCTATATACAAAAAAAAGCACTTTGCCTAGAATCCTAATTTGCCTCCCATCTCCTCTGAGGCCGATCGCATCCGCTTTTGAAGCCCCTCTCCTCTGATGTCGATCGCATCCACTTTAGGAGCCCCTCTCCTTTGAGTACGGCAGCACCCTAGACATAGACCGAATTAGGGGCATAAACTCTTGAGTAGATTGCCCATGGAAAGGAGCTTACTCCAAGATCTGACTCTACCCGTGTAGGAGTTCGGGAAGGCCAGAAGTAAACAAATATCGGTATAAGAGAATAAAGTGTTTTGCCCATTATTTTCTTTCATAGCTGGAGCAAATGGAAGGAGATGTCATGCAAGCCGAAGACATTGACAGGAGTCGGTAGGCCCGCCTCTGATAAGGGCTCGATCCTGAGAATCAATCCCAATCGAATCTATGGAAGGGAGACCCTTTATCCTCTTAATCTTTAGAGTAGATATTATATATAGGATAATCAGTCCATTGCGGTGCCCAAGACAAGGCAAGATGAATAGGAATGTCGAAGGGACATAAGGCTCAACTAAGGTAAGGAAAGACCCTGACCATCTAGGTCACCAAGTACTCTTACTTTTTAGGGAGTTGGAGACGATCGAAGAGGCAGCAAAATAGGAACTTTCGATCAGGGAGTGCTCAACAAAGTCGAGACCAAGATGATGGATATTCCACGGAAGATCGAAGAAGATGAATAAAGGTTTATACCTACCCCTAACTGGCACTATGAATCCAATCCCATCTACATAGATGTTCCTAGTCACGAGATGAGGGGGTTCTCTCTTACTGTTAAGCCATCTTCAACTCTTCTTTCTTTACTCCTTTCAACATCGGGGCTAATAATTGGATAGAATCTCCTTAAATAAAGAAAGGGGGTGTATAAATTAGGTTTTTGGCTTGCAACAAAGCTAGGCTCCTGATCGAGCAATTAGTAGTCCTGTCTATCCACCTCTCTAGACACAATATCTTGAGTACCTATGATGGTGACCACATCTGCTGGCATGTGATGTTTGGACATAGAATCAAGTCCTTGTGAATGGACAAAGCCAGGCGCTCTTATTTTACGACGGTAGGGACGATTGCTTCCATTACTGACCAGAAAGAGATCAAATTGTCCTTTAGGTGATTCAACTGCGGTATAGGTAGAAGGAGCTGGTACGAAAAACCCTTATGTATAAGGTTCGAAATGGTGAATTGAGGTAGAGTAGACCGATGATCCTGTAGTCATTTGGACGGCTATTGAAAGAAAAAGCTTGCATCTGCTTCCCATATTATATAACCGGTCCCATCTCTCTCCAAACCTAACATGGTAGTTTTCCATCATTAGGCTTTCTATCTATAGATTAAGCCATTACCAAGGAGCTAATTTGTTCAAAACTCATTTGACTGCTTCTATAGAGAAGGCCGAGCATCCTTGGCTCAGCATTATACCACATAGGGCTTAGGCGCTACTACAGCGCTTTGCTAACTCGAAGCGCCTCGCTATGAGAATCTAGCTTCGCTAACGCTCGCTAAGTCTTGAACCTTCGCGTTGACCGTTCGCGTTATCAGTAGCAAAACCGCTTCTCTTTGACCTTAACCTTAAGTAGAAGGACAAGAAAGAGATTATTGGTTTTCTTCCTCCCGCTTCCTCATCTGCGCTCACCAAGACAACTTTGCTCTTTGGGAGGTGAAACAACGGTTGAAGCGGACATTTCGAAATGAAAGCATCAAAGATATATTTGTATTTATACACAGTTACAGTTATCTCAGACTACGTTCTAGAAAAAGCAGCCTACTTGTGGGGCACTGTGTACTTACAACCTCTACGATAAGCAAGTGAATGTGGCCGGTGCGTGGCGAACGGTTCATCAAGACATTTTTCTCCTCAACTCCTTAAACAGGAAGAGGGGTAGTTTACAAATAGGGGTAATAAATTCGCACCTGACTGTGATAGCCCTCTCGATACCTTATTGGAGCTTTGTAACTAGTGGCTGGTTTCCCGTCGCATCAGCCTTTTCCGAGTGCACGGAGCCCCAACGAGGAAGGTGTTAGTGCTTTATCATTGGGTCAATAATGCTAATCCCTCTTTTTGTGCTACTCCTAGGGCGTGAAGAAGATAAGAAAACATGAAGAGTTCTCTTGCTTTACCAACCTGTTGTTTCTAAAGACTGCCTTCTCTCGGCTGGATCTTGGTCCAGCCTACTACGAGAATCCCGTATCTAGCAACCCAACTTATACAAAGGGCATCGAAGCCCCTTGACTAGGTTGGATCTATAAAGCTTACTTACATTATTAAAAAGGGAAAGGTCCTTTTCAGCTAGTGCGCAAGAGCGCACTTCCATTTTCACTTTACTATTAGGGTGTCCCGTGGTTCCTATGCCGCCGCGTTTCCCGATCCTTTTCTTTTAGTGCTTCGACCCGAAGCGATAGATTCTAGCTAGTTTAGTGGATAAGATGGCTGTGCTCCAGCTCACTCAAGAATGGGATGGCAGTGGTTCACCGGTAAGCTCGTTCTGATCTTGGAAGCAATACATTGGAATCCTGAAGCACTACCACGAACGCTACCGCACGTCCGCCTGCGGTGCGGTAAGGCACCACCCTGTTGTGTTAGCAGCCAACTCCGGCGTGTTAGCTTAGTTATCCTCATCAAACCACTTACTTGATGTCTAGCTTCCCAACTGGTAGACGATTCCTTTTCCCCCAAATCAATGAAGAAGGGAGACGTAAGTTGATTCTTCCGAAGAACCGGAAGTGAAGCTCTATGCCGGGGCGGGGGGACGAAAAATGAAATGGCTTCAAAGAAACAAATTGGGGTTCCCAATGCTTCTCCATGCTCAATGAGATGCGCCAACCTCGGGATGCTTTACTCCTTACCCCACAAGGTTCCGAGATGGAGCTTAACTTGATTCTCGGTTAAGAACGGCGATGATATACATTTCACATGGCGCACGATTCCATGGATAGTTTCATTCGAGATCATGATGGAGGACATAGCTTACGATTATCGGGTTTGATCATGCCACTAGGCATTTGATTAAGACATTGCACAATGATCCTAACACTTTGCCGCATCTCTTTGATACGAATATAGTAACGATCCTAGCGATCTCCTTTGGTACCTACTGGTATGTCAGGATCCAATTGGTCATGAACATCATAAGGTGCTGCTTTTCGCAAATCCCAGCATACCCCAGAACCTGTTAACGTTACACCACATAATCCCCAATCCTTTGCATTCTGTACAGTGACAGTACCAATATCCACTAATCGTTGTTTCAAGATACGGTTGCCGGTTTACATCTCTTCTAATTCGTCGATACGAGAAGAAAATTGTTGTGTGAATGAATCAATATCTATACATAAACCAAGAGGCAGATCTTGTGCCACTCCACCTGGTCGTATGAAACGGGCATGCATCCGGGCTCCCGAGAGTCTTTCATAGAATTCCAACAATTTCTCCCGCTCCTCAAAATCCCACAGGAACAGAGTTAATGCTCATACATCCATAGCATGAGTAGTTAAATAAGTGAATGATTTGAAATTTGAGTTATTTCATGGAATAACACTCGTATATATTGAGCTCATAATGGTACCTCCCAATTCAAAAGTCTCTCTACGGCTGAAGAATGATCGTGTTCTTGGGCCATCATAGAAACATAGATAGGTTCAACGACGGAACGAAGAATGAAACGTTATGAAAGATTTTTCGTAAATGTTCACTTTCATAACATACACAAGTGCTCTCTCAACCGTGCAATAAGGTCACCCATAACACGGCTCTCCCTCTTGTGTTATGTAATCCCCAGGCCATGCTATTCAATAATATTGGAAAAAGGCAGTGTAAGGTAACAACTAGTATTGAAAGCTAGTCGCATTTGGAATCCTTCACAGGTAACCAAAGTGTATCATTCCCGCAACCACTTTGGTACTTTGTTTATATCTTTTTTAATTTGTGGAATAGAAGAGGGGGCTTGCGCTTGAATTGAAGTAGCGCCTTTGGAATATGAGTAGGGCTCCTAAGTGGTGCGTTCGTGGAGCCAAACCGAAGGAAGAGCAAAAGGAAGGATTGGTGCTTGTAGGGCGAGGAAAAACCTAGAATAGGAGGGGGCAACGCTCTGGATCGTTCCTGCTTGCAGAAATGAATGGATCAGAAATGGACATGGTTCTCTATTTCCGGGCGGGAGGTGAAGGCCATAAGAGAAGTTTGCCCTACTGGTAAGGAATAGGGGAAAACGATGTTGTCATCTATCTCGACCAGTTTCCCCAGGCGTTTGAAATCCAGGCCAGCTCAGAGAATCATTCTCGCTATTTAGCCCTGCGTTCCGCCAACAAAGAAGTCATCCTTGATGATTTCCCATTCCTCCCCTACCGAGCCGCCTCTCTATGCCATTCGATGATTCCGCCTTCCGTTTCTATAACATACCCAGGCGCCCTCCTTTTCAATCACTGAGAAAAAAATAATACCAATCAAAGCTCTATCTAAGTAAAGCTTCGTCTTTTATTTTTCCGGCCCCAGGGGAGTTTATTCGACCCATTCCCTAGTCTCCTACACTGCTCAAGTAAGTGTACGACTTCGTATGAGGACCTCATTCTCTTTGGCCCACTCTCCGTTCACATGGTTCTCAAAGCAGAGGAGGAAGGGTGGGCAGCAGGTACCACGGGCCCTCTGTCCCACACATCTATCCAGAAGCAAGTGTAGTTCACCGGTTCCACCGAATGCTCCTATCTCTCGGCAAAGATCATGTGAGTGTGCAATTATACTTCAGACGCTTCACCATAGAATAGATCGATCCAGTTCCTGTTCTTTTCCGGTGCACTCGCTTTATATCTCCGACACTCAAGGAAGGATGTGGTGGGAATGAAACAGCCCTAGCCTCTGTCCGGCCAATCATTCTGCTGGCATCTCCCATTCACGCACATGTTTAACTGCCGCTCGGGGATGTGGTTGTAGATAGGTTAGTCTTAGAGGGTCATTGGCTCCACCTATTATCTCCTTCTACAACATGTGGTTGTCGTCGCCACATTCCGTATGTCACTTAGTCATTTCTGCCTCGCTGCGGGTCAGCACCTCCGAAAAAAATGGAGGACTTCATTCAGTGACCCCGCGATCGCCCCCTGAACGATCAGAATAAGGTAAGGCTTGAAGATAAGTTTTGTACTCAATTAATTTCTCAGTCCCTCTAGTCGGGTGGGCGTCGGCCAGTTCTTCGACCAGATCCCCCTAAAAACCGTACGTGCGGGTCTCCCCGCATGTGGCTCACACCATTCGAGGTGGCACAGCCCAGCATTCATTTGCAAATCCTGTAGTGAAATTGAGACTGCTCCTCCGGCAAATCGAGAGAGAGAAGGAATAGTTCGTGTTTGGGTCAAGGGGACGGGTGACCTGAACCCTCTTCCTCCGGTAAAAGCTATTTAACCTCTGTTGTCTTGTTGTAACCTAGTCTTACTCGCTCTTACCTCCCTGCTTGTTTTCATTTATTTCTTTTTTGAGAATACCTGCCCTGCTGCCTCTGCTCTCGTTTTGGCCCCGAGAATCCCTTGCTTTTGGCTAATGTCTTTATTTACAAACTAAAAATTAACAAACACTACTGGAATGGCACGACAACAATATCATATCAGATATACTTACCGACAAGACAGAACGAGACTGACCTACCCAAAAGAGAGAACGCAAGAGTGACTCCCCCTTATCACTTAAAGGCCGGAAGAAAATAATTTCCCACGGCCTTATTTACCAAGCTCGAGACTAGAGGAGCATTTTTGGAATTTGAGGTATCGCTTGTAATGTAATAAGGATGAAGTCTCATTCATATAGTAGTGTCCCTAGCTTGCGCCCTATTTGAGACTAAGGCAGGTTTGGAACCCTATCCTATCACCTTTATCAAATCCCTAGCTCTCTTCTTTAGTGCAACTGCCCTATTCCTACCATGGGAATATCTATCTTTCTTTTTTATTTCATATCTATATTTGGGGATAGAAAATCAGACGGTCTCGTATATGAAGAAAGAGATTATTGACATTAGTAGACTAATCTATTCATTGGTAGGGCATCTCTCCATGTGACGGCCTTTCCTACCAAAAAGCTAACCCAACAAAATTAGGAATTTTTCTAGACTAGACCTTCGGGATTTTTTTAGGGTTCATACATGCATTGATCCACTCGAAGAACCTGCTCTAGAGCGAATACTCTGCCTAGCTTATCTTCCTGCCTACCCCCGGTTCTCTATGCTCGGTTCCACAATCAATCCCAGATCCATCTATTTGAGGGAGGTCCAATTCTGCGCTCTTCTAATTGCTTAGAAGGGTTCAAGAACCCATTTACATCTAGGTCTCATCGAATCCCTATTATGTGTATATTCAGGAATAGGGCTATCAAATGGTCGACTGCGAAACCCATCAGGGTTCGAAAATAGTATACTATTACGATGCCATCAATCGGCGATCGTTCAACGGACTACTTTTGCG